>BSQZ01000001.1:9616499-9621499 GCA_033239005.1 Lamellibrachia satsuma | reverse complement strand
CAGCCGTCGGTTGGTGAAAGGCCGGTCATCATAATCCTACACACCGACATATTAGAATGTTTCAGTCATTAGCGCATCGCTCTACCTATCGTTAATTCCAGCTGGATTTGCCGCTCACATGTTATCCACAAGTTTCGTCCTGGTATATATATACGTAAATGAACACAGTATCTATATTTTATACGTTATTTAAAAGACGACATTACACGGCATGTAATCTATGACTTTATAGGACAGGGAAACACTAGTATTTGTGCTGTAATTATATGACTTAATAGAACAGGGAAAACATTAGTATTTGTGCTGTAATTAAAGGACTTAATAGAACAGGGAAAACACTAATATTTGTGCTGTAATTATATGACTTAATAGAACAGGGAAAACACGAGTATTTGTGCAGTAATTATAGGACTTAATAGAACAAGGAAAACATGAGTATTTGTGCTGTAATTAAAGGACTTAATAGAACAGGGAAAACACTAATATTTGTGCTGTAATTATATGACTTAATAGAACAGGGAAAACACCAGTATTTGTGCTGTAATTATAGGACTTAATAGAACAGGGAAAACACCAGTATGTGTGCTGTAATTATTGGACTTAATAGAACAGGGAAAACACTAATATTTGTGCTGTAACTATATGACTTAATAGAACAGGGAAAACACCAGTATTTGTGCTGTAATTATATGACTTAATAGAACAGGGAAAACACCAGTATTTGTGCTGTAATTATAGGACTTAATAGAACAGGGAAAACAGTAATATTTGTGCTGTAATTATACGTTAAAGAACGCGTCAGCACCCCCGCTGATGGAAAGCCACTCAGGCATGACATGGTTGAAGGCCGCACAATACACTAGCACTTAATGGACGATTCTATTACTTCAATCTTACGGCTAAAACTGTATCACGGCTAAGCATGAAAGACGTTAAGCTAATATGTTTTACGTTAAGTGTTGCGATACGTTCGGAACATGGAACTTATGGCTGAAGCTGTCTATTATGAGAACGGAGCATGCTGGAGCTACGGCATAGAATGGCATCTGTGTTACATCTTCAAAATTAAGTCCTGGTTTACATATTGCAATGGCCTGGAAGTTTCTTAAGTCGATGTATTCCACAGTGAATACCAACCGCAATAAGCACCTCATTGTGTGCTTGATTATTAACCGTTTCTTGGGGGATTACCGCATAATTTATTGTCTTAATCTTTTTAATGTACGTAAATGATTGTTGGCTACCAATTCCTTGCCCGCACAATGTTGGCTACCAATTCCTCGCCCGCACAATGTTAGCTACCAATTCCTCGCCCGCACAATGTGGGCTACCAATTCCTCGTCTGCACAATGTGGGCTACCAATTCCTCGTCCGCACAATGTCAAGTCAAAACTAGCAGACTCGATATCGTTTCTGAGCGCATTAGTGTCAGTGTTTCCAAAGTACCGTTTTGTAATGGACGTTGAAGTCACCGAAATGAAGGTAGGTGCGACGGAGATGGATGCTTCAGTGAATTAAGCGGTCAAGTTCAGCATAAAAGTCCCCTGCAGTTCCTGGCGTCTTACTGGATGAAGGCCGATTGTAAACAACCCAACGTTGCATTTCATACAGTGTGAATTAATCGGTTGTACGCGCAGAAGTTCGATGGTTGACAATGACATCTTCGGAAGGATCTTTGCCTCTAATGGAGGGCACTCCATACATTGCCAGTACACCATGGAGGGCACTCCATACATTGCCAGTACACCATGGAGGGCACTCCATACATTGACAGTACACCATGGAGGGCACTCCATACATTGCCAGTACACCGTGGAGGGAACTGCATACATTGCCAGTACACCATGGAGGGCACTCCATACATTGGCAGTACACCATGGAGGGCACTCCATACATTGCCAGTACACCATGGAGGGCACTCAATACATTGCCAGTACACCGTGGAGGGCACTCCATACATTGCCAGTACACCATGGAGGGCACTCCATACATTACCAGACACCATGGAGGGCACTCCATACATTGGCAGTACACCATGGAGGGCACTCCATACGTTGCCAGTACACCATGGAGGGCACTCCATACATTGCCAAACAGCATGGAGGGCACTCCATACATTGCCAGTACACCATGGATGGCACTCCATACATTACCAGACACAATGGAGGACACTCCATACATTGCCAGTACACCATGGAGGGCACTCCATACATTGCCAGTACATCATTGAGGGAACTCCATACATTGCCAGTACACCATGGAGAGCACTCCATACATTGTCAGTACATCATTGAGGGAACTCCATACATTGCCAGTACACAATGGAGGACACTCCATATATTGCCAGTACACCATGGAGGACACTCCATACATTGCCAGTACATCATTGAGGGCACTCCATACATTGCCAGTACACCATGGTGGGCACTCCATAAGTTGCCAGTACACCATGGAGGGCACTCCATACATTGCCAGTACACCATGGATGGCACTCCATACATTGCCAGTACACCACGGAGGGCACTCCATACATTGCCAGTACACCATGGAGGGCACTCCATACATTGCCAGTACATCATGGAGGGAACTCCATACATTGCCAGTACACCATGGAGGGCACTCCATACATTGGCAGTACACCATGGAGGGCACTCCATACATTGCCAGTACACCATGGAGGGCACTCCATACATTGCTAGTATACCATGGAGGGAACTCCATACATTGCAAGTACACCATGGAGGGCACTCCACACATTGCCAGTACACCATGGAGGGCACTCCATACATTGCCAGTACACCATGGAGGGCACTCCATACATTGCCAGTACAGTATCCTTGAAACAAATTACACGTTTAATGGGTATATTTGCTGTGTCCAACGCACGTCAAGGCACGCGCACGCATTTAGGGTATCAAAATCACAAACCAAACTTATTGGGTAATTAAATAAAAATATATATATATATATATATATATATATATAGATCTATATTTATATTTTATATTATAATTTATCCTATATATATATATATATATATATATATATATATATATATATATATATATATATATATATATATATATATATATATATATATATATATATATATATATATATATATATGACATCTCAAAACGCGGTTTTTTAAGATAAAGGATAGAAATTGAGATGTCCCATTAATATAAGAATTAAATATGTTACTAAATTAATCAATATTATGGAACAGTACCTAATTTACACGTTAAAAGGTGTATATTTAAATCAACTCAACTTGAAAAAGGAATTGTTTGGACAGAAGTAAAAAAAAATGGGGGGGTCATTTAGTGTACTGTGCAACCCAGTCGCACGATCCCGTTCGCGTGCTACGGGTTGGAATGTGAAGCTGAGCGGACTGACCTCTGTAGTTATCATTGCTTCATCTCCGGTCTGAGCCACGTCCCAACACATCCCATTTATGTTCGAGAATGTCCTCATTTAATACAGAGAACCTAGAGAGTGTATGAGTGTACGCTGAGCATGGACTACCAGGTGTCGCTGTTCAGTACGTGAACGATCAATGTAGATTATATATCAGAAAGTACTCATTCTCACAGGGGATAATACATGAATGTAACATAATTATCTACACACTGTGTAAATGCTAGCAGCGTGAATATGTGTACAAGTATATGAGAAGAGCGAGCTACACAATCATTGGGCTCCTGCTACGTCAATGGCTTCCTTGTCATGTTGCCATCTGATTTTTTGCTTTGGATGAAATCTTATCAAATCTTGTTAACTCTACACCTTGACGACATTAGCCGGATGAGAAGACGCCACTAAGTCTCTGGCGCATGTGTCGTAGATCAATAATGCATTACCAAAGCCTGTCAGGATGTCTGGTGTAAGGGCTTCATTCAGCCCCGCAAACATTCCTGATCCGTCAAACGAGTTTGTCTTATTAGATGATTAATTAGATATAATAACCAATTTAATTATCGTATTTATAAATCATATATCATTTTATTAATGAAATTAAATAATACAGTATATGTAATAAATTAATAATGTAATTATAATATATTTATCATATTTTAAAAATTAATACAGTATATATATATATATATATATATATATATATATATATATATATATATACACTGTATTAATTATTATTAATTTGATTTGATTTAATTATTAATTTGATTTATAAAATGTATTAAATACGATAAATTATAATTAAAGTATTAAATTGAGCTTGTTGAAGCTTCCTCATCAGCACAAGGTGATGTTTTAGCCTCAAAAGTTTGTCTTCGGTCTGCCCATAGGCACTTAACTTGTGAATGTAACATAACAGTTTTTATGATATACGATTTCATAATCTTGATATCGTTTACGTTCAACCATGGCTTGCTGTACTCTGTCCAGGCCACTGGTGCCAAGCTTTTGAGTGGGATCTTTAGAAGATTCCTACTGGCAAAGAAGAGTAAGGCTCCAGTCAGTAGTTGTGTCACTGCTCCTCTCCCTCAACTGTATGCGTGATGCTGCATCAATGGCTGTAGTTACGTTAGTAGCTTCGTTCTAGTTCTATTCTACTGTCAAGTCTACAGTGCGTCACTTCAAATGGCCATACCTGTATTAAAAGAGAATGACATGTGTTACTTTGCTTAATTTTATTCCATTCACCAAACAAAAGAATAAACAGGAGTACCTGTTAACGAAAGAGGGAGATCTCCCTGTTTAGACCTGACCAGAGCGGGAAATTGCTGTGCCGTCACATCCGGTGAAAGGTTTCGGTTTCGATTACATCTAATCTAATCGTGGCAACTTTTGCATTCTGGAGTGGTATTTACATATATAATGGTTTTTGTTTCAAACTGTATAACAATATTACAGCATTTATCATGTAAATATAGCTTTGGCAATAACAAACCCTGATTTTCGTCCAGGTGGGTTATGTAGAATCGATTTGTTTATTAATGTGTTTAGAAACACAGTATAATGTTCACATTTTTATA
>BSQZ01000001.1:9531499-9613999 GCA_033239005.1 Lamellibrachia satsuma | reverse complement strand
TAGTAGTAGTAGTAGTAGTATTACTAATAATAATGCAGTTCTTAACAAATAATAAAGTTCTTAACAAATCCTATGAGCATGATAGTTATCCCAGCAGAATGTATAGGTAAGTATAGCTCTTTCTTCATTTCAGGCTTTTGAACAGATCATCCACATCATCCGAGTCGAAATAAGCAAATTGGTTTAACATCATAAACACGTTTCAATTTTTATGAAATTAATTCACGTCAAACCTGTCTCAGCAAAAAAAAATTAACGATCAATGTCACTTCTTTCGATGATTTCAACAAGAGTTGCACATTTTCATCAAACAGACACCGCGTATTACTTAGTGTTTAGTATAATAGTATTACTTAGACTATTCAAGCACTATACATCTGAACATTAAATGGACCGCGGATGTAGCTTAACTAAACCAAATAACTAGGTGTTGATAAACCAGAATGTGTTGGGTGCTGAGTGCAGTGAACCGACTGAAGAATGACGTTAACGCAATTAAAGCCGCACTAATGAGGTATTTACGTGTGTCTCTAACTGGGTTATACTAAGTTTTGTGGAGTACTACTTTCCTGGATTTGCTACTCCCTGCCCAGGCACGTTTGTAAGCTATTTCGCTCACTCCTGCGAGGAAACTGCTCTGGTGCATTGGTGGTTAGTCACGAGTACGAATGAAATTACTTTCTTTAATATCACATTAGCCATATCACAACACCGGGCTCAGAGGGATCAACGCAAAAGGGTAAAGCAGTCGCTACGATAAGCAATGTTAACGTTGTCAACATATGGATTAACAAGCTAGGAAGCTAAAGTGTTATGTATAATTCAAGAAATAAAAATCGGATTATTGTATTATGTTTGTATATTTGTGAGAGTCTGGGGACAGCAGAGTGAGCGTCAGGGGGCAGCAGAGTGAACGTCTGGGGGCAGCAGAGTGAACGTCTGGAGGCAGCAGAGTGAGCGTCTGGAGGCAGCAGAGTGAGCGTCTGGGGGCAGCAGAGTGAACGTCTGGGGGCAGCAGAGTGAACGTCTGGAGGCAGCAGAGTGAGCGTCTGGAGGCAGCAGAGTGAGCGTCTGGGGGCAGCAGAGTGAACATCTGGAGGCAGCAGAGTGAACGTCTGGAGGCAGCAGAGTGAGCGTCTGGTGGCAGCAGAGTGAACGTCTGGAGGCAGCAGAGTGAACGTCTGGAGGCAGCAGAGTGAACGTCTTCTGACAGCAGAGTGAGCGTCTGGAGGCAGCAGAGTGAACGTCTGGGGGCAGCAGAGTGAACGTCTGGAGGCAGCAGAGTGAGCGTCTGGGGGCAGCAGAGTGGACGTCTGGAGGAAGCAGAGTGAGCGTCTGGAGCCAGCAGAGTGAACGTCTGGGGACAGCAGAGTGAGCATCTGGAGGCAGCAGAGTGAGCGTCTGGGGGCAGCAGAGTGAACGTCTGGAGGCAGCAGAGTGAGCGTCTGGGGACAGCAGAGTGAACGTCTGGAGGCAGCAGAGTGAACGTCTAGGGACAGCAGAGTGAGCATCTGGAGGCAGCAGAGTGAACGTCTGGGGGCAGCAGAGTGAACGTCTGGGGACACCAGAGTGAGCATTTGGAGGCAGCAGAGTGATCGTTTGGGGGGGGGGCAGCATAGTGAACGTCTGGGGACAGCAGAGTGAGCATCTGGAGGCAGCAGAGTGAGCGTCTGGGGACAGCACAGTGAGCGCCTGGGGACAGCACAGTGAGAGTCTGGGGACAGCAGAGTGAGAGTCTGGGTACAGCAGAGTGAGCGTCTGGTGACAGCAGAGTGAGAGTCTGGGGACAGCAGAGTGAGAGTCTGGGGACAGCACTGTGAGCGTCTGGGGACAGCAGAGTGAGAGTCTGGGGACAGCAGAGTGAGCGTCTGGGGACAGCACAGTGAGCGTCAGGGGACAGCAGAGTGAAAGTCTGGGGACAGCAGAGTGAGAGTCTGGAGACAGCAGAGTGAGCGTCTAGGGACAGCAGAATGAGCGTCTGGGGACAGCAGAGTGAGCGTCTGGGGACAGCAGAGTGAGAGTCTGGGGACAGCAGAGTGAGCGTCTGGGGACAGCAGAGTGAGCGTCTGGAGGCAGCAGAGTGAGAGTCTGGGGACAGCGGAGTGAGAGTCTGGGGACAGCAGAGTGAGCGTCTGGAGGCAGCAGATTGAGAGTCTGGGGACAGCAGAGTGAGAGTCTGGGGACAGCAGAGTGAGCGTCTAGGGACAGCAGAATGAGCGTCTGGGGACAACATAGTGAGCGTCTGGGGACAGCGGAGTGAGAGTCTGGGGACAGCAGAGTGAGAGTCTGGGGACAGCAGAGTGAGCGTCTGGAGGCAGCAGAGTGAGAGTCTGGGGACAGCGGAGTGAGAGTCTAGGGACAGCAGAGTGAGCGTCTGGGGACAACAGAGTGAGAGTCTGGTGACAGCACAATGAGCGGCTGTGGACAGCAGAATGAGAGTCTGGGGACAGCAGAGTGAGAGTATGGGGACAGAAGAATGAGATTCTGGGGACAGCAGAGTGAGCGTCTGGGGACAGCAGAGTGAGATTCTGGTGACAGCACAGTGAGCGGCTGGGGACAGCAGAATGAGAGTCGGGGGACCGCAGAGTGAGAGTATGGGGACAGCAGAATGAGCGTCTGGGGACAGCAGAGTGAGAGTCTGGGGACAGCAGAGTGAGAGTCTGAGGACAGCAGAGTGAGAGTATGTGGACAGCAGAGTGAGAGTCTGGGGACAGCAGAATGAGAATCTGGGGGACAGCAGAGTGAGAGTCTAGGGACAGCAGAGTGAGCGTCTGGGGACAGCAGAGTGAGATTCTGGTGACAGCACAGTGAGCGGCTGGGGACAGCAGAATGAGAGTCTGGGGACAGCAGAGTTAGAGTATGGGGACAGCAGAGTGAGATTCTGGTGACAGCACAGTGAGCGTCTGGGGACAGCAGAATGAGCGTCTGGGGACAGCAGAGTGAGAGTCTGGGAACAGCAGAGTGAGAGTCAGGGGACAGCAGAGTGAGAGTCTGGGGACAGCAGAGTGAGAGTCTGGGGACAGCAGAGTGAGCGTCTGGGGACAGCAGAGTGAGAGTCTGGGGACAGCAGAGTGAGAGTCTGAGGACAGCAGAGTGAGAGTATGTGGACAGCAGAGTGAGAGTCTGGGGACAGCAGAATGAGAATCTGGGGGACAGCAGAGTGAGAGTCTAGGGACAGCAGAGTGAGCGTCTGGGGACAGCAGAGTGAGATTCTGGTGACAGCACAGTGAGCGGCTGGGGACAGCAGAATGAGAGTCTGGGGACAGCAGAGTGAGAGTATGGGGACAGCAGAATGAGCGTCTGGGGACAGCAGACTGAGAGTCTGGGGACAGCAGAGTGAGAGTATGGGGACAGCAGAGTGAGAGTATGGGGACAGCAGAGTGAGAGTCTGGGGACAGCAGAGTGAGCGCCTGGGGACAGCAGAGTGAGAGTCTGGGAACAGCAGTGTGAGCGTCTGGGGACAGCACCGTGGGCGACTGGGGACAGCAGAATGAGCGTCTGGGGACAGCAGAGTGAGAGTCTGGGAACAGCAGAGTGAGAGTCTGGGGACAGCAGAGTGAGAGTCTGGGGACAGCAGAGTGAGCTTCTCGGGACAGCACAGTGAGAGTCTGGGGACAGCAGAGTGAGAGTATGTGGACAGCAGAGTGAGAGTCTGGGGACAGCAGAATGAGAGTCTGGGGGACAGCAGAGTGAGATTCTAGGGACAGCAGAGTGAGCGTCTGGGGACAGCAGAGTGAGAGTCTGGGGACAGCACAGTGAGCGTCTGGGGACAGCAGAGTGAGAGTCTGGGGCAGCAGAGTGAGGGTATGGGGACAGCAGAATGAGAGTCTGGGGACAGCAGAGTGAGCGTCTGGGGACAGCAGAGTGAGCGCCTGGGGACAGCACAGTGAGAGTCTGGGGACAGCAGTGTGAGCGTCTGGGGACAGCACAGTGATCGTCTGGGGACAGCAGAATGAGCGTCTGGGAAGAGCAGAGTGAGAGTCTGGGAACAGCAGAGTGAGAGTCTGGGGACAGCAGAGTGAGAGTCTGGGGACAGCAGAGTGAGCGTCTGGGGACAGCAGAGTGAGAGTCTGGGGACAGCAGAGTGAGAGTCTGGGGACAGCAGAGTGAGAGTCTGGGGACAGTAGAGTGAGCGTCTGGGGACAGCAGAGCGAGCGTCTGGGGACAGCAGAGTGAGCGTCTGGGGACAGCAGAGTGAGAGTCTGGGAACAGCAGAGTGAGAGTCTGGGGACAGCAGAGTGAGAGTCTGGGGACAGCAGAGTGAGCGTCTGGGGACAGCAGAGTGAGAGTCTGGGAACAGCAGAGTGAGAGTCAGGGGACAGCAGAGTGAGAGTCTGGGGACAGTAGAGTGAGCGTCTGGGGACAGCAGAGCGAGTGTCTGGGGACAGCAGAGTGAGCGTCTGGGGACAGCATGGTATTAATGTTCCCACTGCATCTAATCAGGCAATTCCTCAATGTGCAAACAAATACGGCACATGCGAATTTATTGAAAAAATAAAAATTTTTTATTTGTCACTGAGCTGTTGTAGTGTGTTCTTCAAATCAAGCAATTTCGTTTTTGAAACATTGCGAATGGGCGGAAAGTTGAGAACGAGAGGGGGGAGGGGGGCTGGAGGAGGGGGACCGTTGGCGGAGGCGGCAATAAAACGGAACCAGTGACGGTAGAAGAAGAAAGCAAAAAACAGACGACCAGGATCGATGTCAGCCCCTCGTCCCGGACTTCAGGGACAAAGGGGAGAGCCGCATAGCAACAACAGGAAAGATGCTCCCTATTAAACTAACCGGATCGTGTCTTCGTAACCGGGGATTCTTCCGTCAGTGACACGTGCATATGTCGCCAACAAGGCAGTTGACGCGTGCAGCTCAAGTGTTGCAGTCGTCTGACAATATACCCTTTTCTGTGTTCATGAATTATTTCTGAGGGTCCAAGAAATAACGAAGAATATGATGCTTAGCGCCTTTCATACCTGGGTCGCTCCGCGTCAAATTAACCAACGATCAAAAAGTTTATGTCTCGGGATTTGCGTAAATGTTAAACAATGAAGAAGTAGTGATGCCTGAGCACTTCTACACTTCTACACTTCTACACTTCTACACTTCTACGCAAAACTCAGGAGTTGCATGAAAAGTATATATGTAGCGCCCTATAAGTTTGAAATCTGAAAAACAGATAAACATATAAACCTGAAGAAAACAAATAAATAACGGATGCTTTTTTGGGTGCTTACGCCCTGTTCACATCATCGATTACAAACACAATTTGCACGTAAATGCTTTGTTATTTTGCAGAAGTGCTCTGGCATAGCAAGTTATACTCTGGTTAAAATTTAAGCAAATTTTTAGACATCAACTTTTCCTGAGAATTGATTGATTTGACACGGAATGAGGCATCTTTGATTCAGATGACGTTTCACCTGCAGTTAGTTAAGAGAAATGTGTTAAAATCTTGTTTTCCAAATCAATATCCTGTAATTATATGATTCAAAATGAAATATACAAGAACACAATGTATGTATAAGACCACTGAAAATAAAGAACTTAGCTTTAATGTTAACACTATTTCCTCCTTTTGTCACTGATAGTTGTGAATGCAATAAGGTTGTAACGTGCGTGACAGTTACTATACACCCAAGGTTGTAACGTACGTGACAGTTACTATACACCCTTGGTATTTAACACTAAGAGACGTCCCTTCTATTTTGAGCCGACCCGTTGAAATTAACGAACATCCGTGCAGCTGGTTTCAATTAGCGGCACTGGATAAAAGTAGGAGACGGACGAAAAAACGACGCGAGTATGCCTACTAGATGCCTACTAGATGCCTACTAGATGCCTACTAAATGAAAAAGAATTACGATTTCCGCTGAAGAGTAAATATCCCCAAAGATTAGCAATACAGAGACAGATACACGATTAGCGTTTCAAAACACGGCTAAATGTCACTGGGCTGAACTTAACTATACTGACGAGCTGTCTCCTGAATACCACAAAAAATGAATTATTGAGCGATGCATAGAAAATCACAGTTTGATTATTACGCAGTGCGACCCTACACGACAGATACGAAGCGACTGGGTTGGATGTCCGATTTAACTCGATGATTGCACTGACTATGTTAAGCCGTTACGTTAGACATAATGCTTTCCCGTTGGTAGTAACTAAAGTTGACAGTTGGAAGGATATTTGTTCACTGTTAGTCGTGCCACATTTGACAGGCAATCAGCCTAGACCCGGCATTAAATGGGGGAAAGGACGAAGGTCTAGCAGAGTCGTTCGTGAAACCCACGTGACAGAATTCATTCCAATAGCATTCACCCAGTCGTTCGTGAAACGCACACGACAGAAGTCATTCCACTCGCATTCACACAGTCGTTCGTGAAACCCACCTGACATAAGTTATTCCACTCGCATTCACACAGTCGTTCGTGAAACCCCCCTGACATAAGTTATTCCACTCGCATTCACACAGTCGTTCGTGAAACCCACCTGACATAAGTTATTCCACTCGCATTCACACAGTTGTTCGTGAAACCCACCTGACATAAGTTATTCCACTCGCATTCACACAGTTGTTCGTGAAACCCACCTGACATAAGTTATTCCACTCGCATTCACACAGTTGTTCGTGATACCCACCTGACATAAGTTATTCCACTCGCATTCACACAGTTGTTCGTGAAACCCACCTGACATAAGTTATTCCACTCGCATTCACACAGTTGTTCGTGAAACCCACCTGACATAAGTTATTCCACTCGCATTCACACAGTTGTTCGTGAAACCCACCTGACATAAGTTATTCCACTCGCATTCACACAGTTGTTCGTGAAAAACTCACCTGACAAAAGTTGTTCACCTCACTCAAGCTCCTGCTGAACAGGTACAAAGTGTTGTTACTGAACCAGGACGACAACGCCGCCAACAGATTTGCCATAGCCAGGTTTTTGAAAAGCGCGTAGTAGGCATAGTGACGGTGGTGATAGTCTTTCGTGAGAATAAACGCCGCCAGATTCGTTGCAATTGCAAAAATGGCCAACGTCGTCTCGGTGGCGAATCGGCTGACTCCATAATAGTTACGGAAAAAGCCGAAGTCGTCGGCGTATGAATCGTTTGGCGTTGCGAATGTAACCAAACTGACGTTCGTAGTGGCACCATCAACGACGTATGACGCCCAACCCCAGCCCACAGCATCTTCCACTCGGGCGGGCTCTGCTGGCGTAGTCGACATGATATCAACGAAACTAGCTAACAAATGTTCAGTGTTTTGTCAGTGCAGCACGCTGTACGTAATAGCGTCTTAGTGCAGTTTGCTTCTCTTCACATTGGACGTACCGTGCAGCTCGCAAGCGTTCACAACGAGACTGCCGGAGCCTATTCTAACCCATACACCAGCAGGAAGCATTGTGACAACTGCACAGATTCCCACGCAACGACAAACAGGCGTGATCACGTGAACTGTCACCTGTCGTCAACGATGTCGCTGGCAACGGACCAAACAGTGCCGACTAATGCGAATCGATTAGTCCGTGCGATATGTGTGCGCAGCGCGGCCGTGGAAGTCACGCGCTCTCTGTGACAAATCAGCTGGCGAACTGTTGCGCAGAACTCGGAGGCGCACCCCTGAAGACGGGAGGCGTGGTCACGTAACATGTGTCACCGTCGGCGCTCGGATCACGTGGGGTTTCGGTCATCCGATAGGGCCATAGGGAAAGAGGTATTGCTTGGGTCCAGTTCTTTGATGTATGCCGACGTCAGTCGTATTCTCAATGGGTGTTGATGTCAGCTGTACACGCTTCTGCAACAAACGTGAAATGTGCGGTTGCAGTTGGCATATATATCAATAGAAAAAGATCTGCTGTGTATGCACAAGCACGCCCGCACATACATGCATGCATCCACCCACCAACACACATACACACGCACGCACGCACGCACGCACGCACGCGCAAAAGTAAACATATTACAATTAATTCAGACGACTTAATAGGGATAGATGACTCCTACTAAGACAATACTTTTGCTGTCACAGGAGCCACCTCATTTAATTCTAAACGTACATTGCTAAACCGTTATTACATGTCGCGCGATTGCACGATTAGCAACGATTTTCATTTCCTTGGTTGTGCGACTGCGTCAGCGCACATTCCACGACTCAAGTTGACATTGCACATTCCACGACTCTAGTTGACATTGCACATTCCACGACTCTAGTTGACATTGCACATTCCACGACTCTAGTTGACATTGCACTACACAAGTTGAAGCAGCTCGTGCGCCCACAGTCGCGAATGGGGCGTCATTTTCTGGAGCTACGTGCGCTTTTAGATGTCGGCTATATTGAGTACAATAACTTCTTTTTCTGAATTTCATCAGGTGTGAACGTAGGGAAGAGGAAGCTGTTTTTTTTAACAATAACACGAAACATTAAAACACCACTACACGAAAGAGTGCGAGAGGGAGATAAAGAGAGAGGGGGAGGGAGGGGGAGGGAGAGGGAGGGAGGGGGAGAGACATACATACAGACATACAGACATACGTACATACAGACAGACTGAGAAAGAGAGAGAGAGATGGAGAGAGAGAGAGAGATGGAGAGAGAGAGAGAGATGGAGAGAGACGGAGAGAGACGGAGAGAGACGGAGAGAGAGAGAGAGAGAGAGAGAGAGAATGAGAGACGGAGAGACGGAGAGACGGGGAGACGGGGAGACGGGGAGACGGGGAGACGGAGATACGGAGAGATGGAGAGGCAGAAAGACCAAGGGACAAAAACATTATCATTCATGTTGAGCAGGAACAAATAATTAGAGGCACCAATTAGGGTGGAGAATAAGTAAGTAAGTAAATCAAGTAAGTAAGAAGGGAACACATAAGAATAAGGTTTTCCAAACATTGCAAAAGTAGACCATTGACAACAAGCCACACGTGACAAACGGAGATCGTAATGTCACGCATGCGACGACGCACTGCGTCACGGGAAGTCGGGGTTGTAAATGCAGCATTTATTTGGTTTCTGTGGTTGCTGTAGACAGAAAACAATTTCCTGTCAACGTGTGGCATGTGTCTCGAATATTCATTATATAACCGTCCTAAGCTATCCGCGTAAATAGAATAGTTCGTATTTGGTCGAAACATAATTACAACAAAGCAATTCTTTCGGTGTAACCTTCACGAGGTAACCAACTGAAATTGGTCACCGTGAGGGGCTTGGCAAATTAAGCGAGGGGGGGGGACCTTGGAGCATCCCTGTGTAGACACGCTCTTCCGTATACTAAACCGTCTCCAGCTGCCGTGGAATTGTGTGAAAGAAAAGTGTTCAGGGCAGCAAATACAGCATGCTAGAATAGCACGCTTCCCAGATGAGATAGGGAACGGGTCTACAGGAGTACCGCTCGTTGAGAGGTTTAATGGGCTGAATACTGCGCTGTATAAAACATACCTTTGCCTTAGTTCACGAGGTATTAAACTGTCATGGTTTCGTACAACTATGTGTGCTGAAGGCTGTTAATCAGGTATCCGACTGGCTTAATGAGAGCGCCTGGCATACCGTGACAAAACTGAGAAATGTCTGTCGGATAAGAGAGCTTAGTTGCTGGAACCCAGGTTTTAGAGAGCCCGTGTGCTGAAGTCAGTATTTATGACACATGACACAGGTGTTGGAGCCCTGGTGTTAGAACCACAAATTGGTTTCGCTAATCAGTCTCGCGAGGGTGTTCGCACGAGCGAATAGTTTTTTATCGCCCGACCAGTCGGACAACAACAGGTATAGGTAACAACGACGGTACATGGGGAATCGTCGGCACATTCAAATCACTAATGTGTAAGCAGTAAACGCGACGAACATGGCGAAAATGGTTGTCCTTGTGGTTGGTAGTCGCACATAAGGATAGCGTCTGTACACTCTCAAACAAACAAAACAAACAAGAAACTCGCATGAGGACATTTTAGAGTAGTCACGGTTTTTTCAAAGGATTTCAGAATATTGCCGAAGAGAACGTAACAATGGAAACCTCATAGAAGTGTTTTTTTATCTACTGTTTGGTTAGATCAAAACAATGATCCGAATCACAGCAAAGCTGAATTTTTGAAATAAGTCATCCTTGCTCATTCTGTGGAAGAGCGTCATGGGACTTTCCATTGATATCAGAAAGACCGAGGTCATCCATCAACCCGCGACATGCGGCAAAACAGAATATCCTGAAATCAGTAACCCGGGGAACCCTCGAAGTTGTTGAACACGTCCCATACCTGGGAAGTCACCTGTAGCAAAAGGAAACAACCAAAAAATAAATGAAGCACTGAATCTGTTACACCAGCACCTCCTTTAGAAGTACAATTTTAAATAACTATGTCTTGGTTTTTTCGAAAGGTAGCTATAGTCTCAGATGTTTTCGAAGTGATGGGGAGTTCATTCCAGACCCTAGGCGCAGCGACAGAGAATGCACGTTTGCCCAACTTAGTTTTAGGAACAATAAGTTGTGAAATGGATGATTTGAATTTGAGCTGCTGAGGGATATTTGAAAGATGCAGGAGTAGTGTGGTTGTTGTGTAAATAGAGCACGATATGTAAGAGTGAATAGTTTAACATTGATTTGGTATGTAGCAGGAAGCCCGTGTAACTGTTTAAGTAGTAGTAGCGATTGTTAAATCAAGGCGCTCTGAGAACCACACGTACCACACAATGTTGTTGGAGTTTAGCTAAGCCTTTATTACCAATCCTGTTTAGTAGTGAATTACAATAGTTAAGGCGGCTAATCATTATTGATGTTGATATTGTTATCATCAATTTACGAGGCAGGCGTGATTACATTGTGTTCCGTGTACAATAGAAAAGTGCAAAATTACACCACGAACCAGATACCTCTAATACAAATCCTTGATCATGACACTAATCAGCTCACTCCCTCTCTCTCTCTCTCTCTCTCTCTCTCTCTCTCTCTCTCTCTCTCTCTCTCTCTCTCTCTCTATCTATCTATCTATCTATCTATCTATCTATCTATCTCTCTCTCTCTCTCTCTCTCTCTCTCTCTCTCTCTATCTATCTATCTGTATCTATCTATCTATCTATATATCTATCTATCTATCCCTCTCTCTCTCTCTCTATATATATATATATATATATATATATATATATATATATATATATATATATATATATATATATATATATATATATATATATATATATATATATATATAGATCGCTCTAACATATATATATATATATATATATATATATATATATATATATATATATATATATATATATATATATATATATATATATATATATATATATATATATATATATATATATATATATATATATATATATACATATATATCGCTCTTGTTCTCGCCTTCTCGCTCTCTCGCTCTCACCCTCCCTCCCTCCCTCTCTCCCTCTTTCTCCCCCTCTCTCCCAGTCTCTCCCCTCTCTCTCTCTCCTCGGCTGTAAACTACTTTTTATTAGAATAGCGATATCGATGTTTTCGGCGCAATGGATTTTTATCTTCTTGTATTGTGATGTTTCATTCAGTACTGCAATCGTGTATAGAAACTAGTTAACAAATACGTCATTATAATGGTAAATGCTATGTGTCAAGGAAATGTCCTAATTGCTAATTTTACGGCTTAACTTCGCAGCCACTTTTTAGGAAAATGTAATACCGTCAATAGCTTTGGGAAGTGACAAGAACCCAACAACTGGAACGCTGAAGATTTAAGCTGCGTAGGACTTTTTGTGTACCATTTACGTGAAAGTGCCCCTGTCCCGTTGCCATCTTTGTGTTTTGTTCTTGATGGCAATCTTGGTAAATATTGTATGTGACTGAGTATTAACGTGATGGGCCGGTCAACAACTGGTCATCAATGAAAGCGGTCTACGATGGACAATGTTCGTCCATATCAACCATATCTTACATATCAATGTGATTTGGAAGATATGGTTGACATGGAAGAACATTTCCTTTATCTTCGGGTGATGCAACGTTAAAATAAGCAACGTCATGTGTCCACCGTAGACCGCTTTCACCGATGATCAGTTGTTGACCGTCCCATCATGTTAATACTCAGTTTTCGTACAGTACATATTGAAGAAAAAAATTTAAACGGCATACCGTGTTTCATATAGCGAGCGAAGGCATCCTCAGAATTACAACTGATATGAAAAATAAAAACTTCCACACAATTGACGCCCAGTGGGTTCTATTCCAACAGCGCCAGAAACTGTATTTGGACGGTTTTCTTCAAGGATTCGCCTTCACTATTCAAGAGATCACTGTAACCATGCTGACGTCAACGATGCTGATCGTGATTGTCCTTATGTCATTCTCGAATAGAGTTCCAGCTGAGCTTAAGGACAATTAGTATCGGAATACGTAAAACGATTCGAAAAGCGTACGCCCACAAATCCAGACGTTGCATACGTTTCCATTTCACGTAGCATATCAATATCACGCACAGTACAGTAATAACAGTAATTAATGTGGCATTTCTGTTTCTGACGACATATCGGTTTTGATCATAAGAAACAACTATCAGTGGCTGGAACGGGAATTGAAAGACCGCAATCTCAAACCGCTGTAGCATAGCCAATAACCGCGAACCACCCACCAGTCTCCAGTAGAGTGACATACAAAATGTCAAATGCGTAATGATCGCGACCGTCTTTGTTGCTTAGCGAAAGCGCATCGTGTTCGATATGAGGGACACATTCATTGGTCGCATCGTCACTTATAGTTCGGACTTACTTATCATCTTCAGGCCTGGTGCCCAAAAAAGGCTGTGGTGCACTTTCTCCAGCTCGATCTGTCTTTGGTCACCTGCTTGGCTTCATTGTAAGCCTTCCACCCCAGTTCTCTTTGTTCTTTTTCAAAACGTTTTCGCGTTGTTTTTTGATAACTCACGTTTCGTCTGTCTCGGTACAGTGTAGCCTTAATATTCCAATTGAATTGATCGTAGAACACTGATTATATTTTGTGTTTGTCTTGTTGTCGTGCAGTGGAGATTTAGTGAAATCCAAGACTTCGTTTTTAAGAAAATGAACATGATAAATTTTCCTCGCTATTTTCACCCAAATGCTGTCAAATGCAGAATGCATCCTTAATTTGTTGAAACAAATACCAACTTCAAGTCAAGTCAATGTTAGTGTCGTATTCCCTGAATAGGAACAGGGAATTGGGCAAAAACTTTTTTTAGGGCGCACAAATCACCGAAATGTTTCAATACCAAAATCAATAGCTTACTTGTCTACCACGAACCCGGTAGAAAGTAATAATGTGTTTCCTTGTCCGATATGGGAGACGAAGCCATTGGCTGCCAACAATACGACGTGGTAAGATTTGCAAGCAGGTTGGTAATGGCCCCCACGAACCTTCGGGAGAATGCGAGCACTCTGTTAACAAGTGCTGTGTTTTGATAATGATGATCTGTAACCCGCGACATAATCATCCAATGGTGCGTGCAATATGCGTGTGCCATCTGAACAAGATCGCCATCTAGAGTTAAGACCCAGACAAGTGAACAAGGAATGGCTTTAGGAGGATATCCAACAATTGTTCATCTATGCGTCACCCACCCCCGTAATATATTGTTCATCTATGCGTCACCCACCCCCCTAATATATTGTTCATCTATGCGTCAACCACCCCCCAATATATTGTTCATCTATGCATCACCCACCCCCCTAATATATTGTTCATCTATGCGTCACTCACCCCTCTAATATATTGTTCATCTATGCGTCACCCACCCCTCTAATATATGATTCATCTATGCGTCACCCACCCCCCTAATATATTGTTCATCTATGCGTCACCCACCCCCCTAATATATTGTTCATCTATGCGTCACCCACCCCCCTAATATATTGTTCATCTATGCGTCACCCACCCCCCCTAATATATTGTTCATCTATGCGTCACCCCCTAATATATTTGTTAATGTTGTTTTTAAACATATTTTCGCGCCTAACAATTGCACAGTCAGTTTGTTCCATTTATGTATCGTTCTCTGCGATAATGAATACTTTGTAATATCTAATCTACAATGTTCCTTAAGTAACGTTACTATAATTCTTAAGTATGAATAAAATACTTCTATCGATATTCGCAACACCAGGACAACACCAGGACAACATGTAGGCATATGTTTGATGTGGATATGATAAACAATTAAAGAAACTTGATCGATTTGATGAAAACAATCGTTGAGAAATTTGTTTCCGAGTAAATGATTTACTGTTAAAGAAAACCACCAAATTCACCAGACACATTTCAGCAACTGTGCTTGGAAGACTTGTCGTAAGATAAGACACAAACATGTTGTATGGAGCTGAACCGAACTATTTGACATTATGCCGTATTTCTTTTTTTAAAGCCTCCACACACTACACGACTCGTTCAGACACAACAGTTTGCGACAGTCCAGTTGTAATATCCGCTGTTTCCCGGGGTTGGACACTACACGATTTCTTACGATGATTGTCGCGCATGCAGTCATGGCCAGGGATCGTTTGGTGAAGATGTGTTCCAGTCGTGGTGAACAAATCAACTTGATACTCGACAAGTACCTCTCGCCATTGATCAGATCCGGAGCGAAAGCTGCGTCGTTCAGGGTATCATCAGACATTTATCATCATTGGACCTGACCAGGCCCAGCAGTAGAGTGGGACGGAGCTCCTAAAATATAGAGCATTCAGGGAACAGTTTACCCGTTTCCCCACGGAGGAATGAAATAAGCCGCACTAATGGCCAATCAAAGGACAGTATGCATATCACGTGGTGGTAAAAGCGACGAAGAGCAACAAAGGTGAACCATTGTAAACAGTAGTACCCAATTACCTCGAAGGTCGACTCGACACCCTGATTGCCTTCTATACAAAAGCGTTTCCTCCGGAAACGTTCCAGTGAGGTCCACCCATACTAACGTCCTCGCCATTCTGCTTACGCTTGTCGACGTTCCCGCTGTCACCTCCTCGTGTCTGACACCAACGAGGCCGGGACAAGACCTTCATGCGCATGACTGGTGGCAATGAGAAGGAACCCCCGGCCAGAATAAAGAAGATTAACTGTGCCTCTCTTCCCCGTGCACCAAGTTGGTTGTCGATCACATCAAAAGGGCCCACTTTGTGCAAGAAACTGGAAGTGGGCGGACCAGACAGACCCGACTGGTGAGGCGAGTACTACCGACTAGGGATGGAACGAGACTGACAACTGCTTGGAGTATGACTAATACACTACTGGAGTCCCTCGCAGCCACTGCTACAGACGACGGGGACAGCGTGTGAGTGACGTCAGCATATTATCCATTAAATAAGCGTTATTCCTTTAAATAAGTGCCCCTTTCTCACCCTTTGGGGGTTGCTTGCAGGGGGAGGGACAATTGTTGGTATTGACCATTCCGTGGTCAGTGAACCCCAAGGAAAGATTTGACACTGTCTTTAGTGTCGGTGTCATTCTTGTAGATAAATGCCCCTCCTTTTCGCACCCTTTGGGGGTTGATAGCAGAGGGAATCCCCCTCCTAAAATTGCTCGAATTGATCATTCCATGCTCAGGGAATCCCAATGGAACATTTGGCACTGTTTTTAGTCTTGGCGTTAATCGCATAAATAAATGTATTTTTTGTCCCCTTCGATGGTTGATTTCGGGGGCAACCCACCACCCCTGACCCGGCAGCAACGCATTTTTGAGATGTCGGGATGATCCGTTTCAGTCCATGCTGTCAAACCTGTTGGCGTCGTTTACATAAATAACATCTCTGGGTTCCCGGTCTAAAATGCCGCTGGTATTGACTAACGGGTTCCCGACAATATAAAAACTGCTCACACTTGCGACTGGGCCTTCAGTTTGCGACAGTGGCGTTGACCAAAACCAGCAAACTAGTCGCCAGCGTACACCGGGCACTGGGCCATGGCCCGTTGGCTTATTTTTTTTATTATTTTTGGTGCCACTACATGGTAGCATGGTAAACTAATGCGTGACTAAGCTTTGCCCCCCTCCCCCCGGCACCTCCCTTTGCGAAATCCTAGATGCGCCACTGTTTATCATGCAACTATATTTTCAATGACCTTTGACATGATTTGTTCAAGTGGACGTACGGAAGAGTCATTTAGCAGTAACGTTTAAAAAATATACATTAGCGGCTTAGTAATCTCATTTGTAAGAGCAAATAGTCACCAAAAGTAGTTCAAAGTTACAGTGTATGAATGCCACACGTGTGTCTCCGTTAAAAATTGAAAGGTATGTCTTCCAGAATACGACTTGTAAACCAGAACAAGTGTGACACTAACAATCTGTTGGAACTGCGACCAGAGTTTAACCATGCTGCGATCCAATGCTACACACCTCAGATAGCATCAACGAAGCCGATGGCTTGTCGAGAGTCCACTAATTATTATTTACGCGTAGCTTGCCCTTATCAGATATCTGTCAAATGTATTTATTAAAATATTCACACTACCAGCAGTCGATGATTTGTTCCATTTATTTATTGATCAATGACTCCATATCCATTAAGCATTCAGTACATTATAAACCTTGGTTCAATAAACAAACGTGCTTGTGCCAATAAAAAAGAATCTTTACAAAGTATTTGTCATATCCTGTTCACTAAAGTATAAATCCTATAAAAACAAATTGACTTTTATTTTAAGGTTCGCCGAAAAAGCATATTACATATTGGAGAAATAAACAATATAAATTGAATCTGGAAAAATTTAAACACGGTAATCAACGAACTATTCAATCCTCCGACATATCCTGCCAATTTCATGGGCTATGATAAAGATATATGTAAAAAGCAGGACATTGCAAATGGATTTAATAACCTTTTTTTACAAATGTTGGACCCAATCTTGCAAAACAAATTACTCTACCTAAAAAGGATGTATCTATTTTTTATTATTTGGCAAAAGAAATTGATCAAAGTTTGTTTCTAAGTCATGTTGATGACCAAGACATTATTAGAACTGTTAAAAATTTTAAGATTGTAATGATTTCAACATGAACATGGTTAAAAATATTATATCATATTGTAAAACCTTTGAAGCCCATATGTAATGTTTCTTTTAACACTGGAATATTTATAAATTAAATGAAAACAGCTAAAGTTAATTTTCTATGTAAATATAATATACTCAGCCCTAGTCAATATAGATTTAGACCAAACATGTCAACATCACATGCCTTACTAGAATTAGTTGAATAAATTACTACTTCAATAGATAATAATAAATACGTCATTAGCATATTTGTTGACCTTAAGAAAGCATTTGATTCCGTCATAATATATTAGCAAAAAAAAATGGTGTTGCACATCAATGGATTATGAGTTACTTTATCTTGCACATAAAACATATTTGTAAAGTTTCAAACATTTTAAAGTTGATCTTATTTGTAGATGATACCAACATGCTCTACAGTAATAGTGATATAGGTGATATTGTCCGGTTGACAAATATTGAATTAGAAAAAGTACGTGTATGGTTTGGAGTAAACAGGTTATCTCTCAATATACCAAACACAAATTATATGTTTTTTTGGTAATCGTATTTTAAATACACATGTTTCTATACATATAAGTAAAGAAAAAATTAGTAAGGTTGAATTCACAAATTTTTTAGGTGTTTTGATTGATAATATATTAACGTGGATAAAACACATTTCTATGATAACATCTATACTATCTAAGAGTTGTGCCATATTGCATAGAGCCAGCTTTGTCATTGACAAATGTGGAATGCTTATTTTATACGAAGTTCTCTTTCTGCCATACATCATGTTATGAATAGAAGTAATATTGTTACAAAAAAGGTTGTGCGTATAATCTGTATAGCTAAGAGGTAGGACCACACTTCTTGTCTATTGTCAGAGTTAGGTAGCCTTAAAAGTAACAGATATTGTGGAATACGAACTGCACTTATTATGTACAAGCTAACAATTTGCTACCAGTTAATATAAAAAAGTTGCTTACTTTGTACAAGTCCATCTATATAACCAGACAAAGTCCCACTTAAAAAAAAAAATTGCTCGTACCAATTTAAAGAGAATGTGTATTTCAGTTAAAGGTGTAATACTTTGGAACTCACTTGACAGCTCTTTAGTATGTTGTAGAAGCATTCATCGTTAACAAAAATACATCGCTGACATTTTGGTTAGCAATGTAGTATGAACATAACAGCTTGGCTCTATTAATATTGATTTATTGTAGTATGAACATATCAGCTTGGCTCTATTAATATTGATTTATTGTAGTATGAACATATCAGCTTGGCTCTATTAATATTGATTTATTGTAGTGTGAACATAACAGCTTGGCTGTATTAATATTGTAGTATGAACATAACAGCTTGACTCTATTAATATTTATTTATTGTAATATGAACATAACAGCTTGGCTCTATTAATATTGATTTATTGTAGTATGAACATAACAGCTTGGCTCTATTAATATTGATTTATTGTAGTATGAACATAACAGCTTGGCTCTATTAATATTGATTTATTGTAGTATGAACATAACAGCTTGGCTCTATTAATATTGTAGTATGAACATAACAGCTTGGCTCTATTAATATTGATTTATTGTAGTGTGAACATAACAGCTTGGCTCTATTAATATTGATTTATTGTAGTATGAACATAACAGCTTGGCTCTATTAATATTGATTTATTGTAGTATGAACATATCAGCTTGGCTCTATTAATATTGATTTATTGTAGTGTGAACATAACAGCTTGGCTGTATTAATATTGTAGTATGAACATAACAGCTTGACTCTATTAATATTTATTTATTGTAATATGAACATAACAGCTTGGCTCTATTAATATTGATTTATTGTAGTATGAACATAACAGCTTGGCTCTATTAATATTGATTTATTGTAGTATGAACATAACAGCTTGGCTCTATTAATATTGATTTATTGTAGTATGAACATAACAGCTTGGCTCTATTAATATTGATTTATTGTAGTATGAACATAACAGCTTGGCTCTATTAATATTGATTTATTGTAGTATGAACATAACAGCTTGGCTCTATTAATATTGATTTATTGTAGTATGAACATAACAGCTTGGCTCTATTAATATTGATTTATTGTAGTATGAACATAACAGCTTGGCTCTATTAATATTGATTTATTGTAGTATGAACATAACAGCTTGGCTCTATTAATATTGATTTATTGTAGTATGAACATAACAGCTTGGCTCTATTAATATTGATTTATTGTAGTATGAACATAACAGCTTGGCTCTATTAATATTGTAGTATGAACATAACAGCTTGGCTCTATTAATATTGATTTATTGTAGTACGAACATAACAGCTTGGCTCTATTAATATTGATTTATTGTAGTATGAACATAACAGCTTGGCTCTATTAATATTGATTTATTGTAGTATGAACATAACAGCTTGGCTCTATTAATATTGATTTATTGTAGCATCAAAACAGGTTTTGTTTCTGCTGGTCTTTACAAGTTGGTTATTCTAGAACTACGCTACGGTGACTATCTAGTCTAAACACAAATATTTCATCATTCATATTGAAATATAAATAGTTAAGTTGTAATCATGCATGTTGCATACTGTAATTATTTGCTTCTTGTTATATTTATGGTAATTGGGCAAATAGTGTGCCACACATCTTCGTGCCCTTTTCAACATCTGTTGAGACTGTGGTTTATATTTTATGTTTGGCTATTTTTTTGTGTTGCGTTGTTGTTGTTTTTGTTGTTGTTTTTGTTGCTGGTTTTTTTTTGAAAGAAAGACCTGATACAATATATAATTTTTCCTATAAAACATGATTTTACAATAAAAACGTTCAGACTGTGAAAAAACGAACTTTTTGCATTTGAAATTATCTGGAATACAACAGGATACTTTAGCTTTGGATGAGGAGAGAGAGTATACCACTGCGGATGGAACATTTTCTCGAAACAAAACAGAGCTTCCAACATGAACACTACGAGTCCACTACGCACATGACTAAGTCCGTGGCTGGGATGGGACTGGCAGGTCCTTGTGTTGTCCGTGTGCTTACCATTCTCCAGTTATGTATTCCTGTCAGTGTGGTAAGACATAAACTTCCTCCATTTTGTACGGTTCTTGTAAAGTTCCGTTCTTAATACATCTTTCAAACTGATGTTCAATTCCTCCAGGTGGCTGTTGATGTTGACCCACCGTAACCTGGGCCTTCCTCTCTGTCTCTTTCCCTCCAGGTGGTTGTTGATGTTGTTGATCCACCGTAACCTGGGCCTTCCTCTCGATCTCTTTCCCTCCAGGTGGTTGTTGATGTTGTTGATCCACCGTAACCTGGGCCTTCCTCTCGGTCTCTTTCCCTCCAGGTGGCTGTTCATGTTGACCCACCATAACCTGGGCCTTCCTCTCGGTCTCTTTCCTTCCAGGTGGCTATTGATGTTGACCCACCGTAACCTGGGCCTTCCTCTCGGTCTCTTTCCCTCCAGGTGGCTGTTGATGTTGACCCACCGTAACCTGGGCCTTCCTCTCGGTCTCTTTCCCTCCAGGTGGCTGTTGATGTTGATCCACCGTAACCTGGGCCTTCCTCTCGGTCTCTTTCCCTCCAGGTGGCTGTTGATGTTGACCCACCGTAAGAAACCTGCGCCTTCCTCTCTGTCTCTTTCCCTCCAGGTGGTTGTTGATGTTGTTGATCCATCGTAACCTGGGCCTTCCTCTCGGTCTCTTTCCCTCCAGGTGGCTGTTGATGTTGTTGATCCACCGTAACCTGGGCCTTCCTCTCGGTCTCCTTCCCTCCAGGCGGCTGTTGATGTTGTTGATCCATCGTAACCCGGGCCTTCCTCTCGGTCTCTTTCCCTCCAGGTGGCTGCTGATGTTGTTGATCCATCGTAACCCGGGCCTTCCTCTCGGTCTCTTTCCCTCCAGGTGGTTGCTGATGTTGTTGATCCATCGTAACCTGGGCCTTCCTCTCGGTCTCTTTCCCTCCAGGTGGCTGCTGATGTTGTTGATCCATCGTAACCTGGGCCTTCCTCTCGGTCTCTTTCCCTCCAGGTGGCTGCTGATGTTGTTGATCCATCGTAACCTGGGCCTTCCTCTCGGTCTCTTTCCCTCCAGGTGGCTGCTGATGTTGTTGATCCATCGTAACCTGGGCCGTCCTCTCGATCTCTTTCCCTCCAGGTGGTTGTTGATGTTGTTGATCCATCGTAACCTGGGCCTTCCTCTCGATCTCTTTCCCTCCAGGTGGTTGTTGATGTTGTTGATCCACCGTAACATGGGCCTTCCTCTCGATCTCTTTCCCTCCAGGTGGTTGTTGATGTTGTTGATCCACCGTAACCTGGGCCGTCCTCTCGATCTCTTTCCCTCCAGGTGGTTGTTGATGTTGTTGATCCATCGTAACCTGGGCCTTCCTCTCGGTCTGTTTCCCTCCAGGTGGTTGTTGATGTTGTTGATCCATCGTAACCTGGGCCGTCCTCTCGATCTCTTTCCCTCCAGGTGGCTGTTGATGTTGTTGATCCACAGTAACCTGGGCCGTCCTCTCGATCTCTTTCTCTCCAGGTGGCTGTTGATGTTGTTGATCCACCGTAACCTGGGCCATCCTCTCGATCTCTTTCCCTCCAGGTGGTTGTTGATGTTGTTGATCCATCGTAACCTGGGCCATCCTCTCGATCTCTTTCCCTCCAGGTGGTTGTTGATGTTGTTGATCCACCGTAACCTGGGCCTTCCTCTCGGTCTGTTTCCCTCCAGGTGGTTGTTGATGTTGTTGATCCACCGTAACCTGGGCCTTCCTCTCTGTCTCTTTCCCTCCAGGTGGTTGTTGATGTTGTTGATCCACCGTAACCTGGGCCTTCCTCTCCGTCTCTTTCCCTCCAGGTGGTTGTTGATGTTGTTGATCCATCGTAACCTGGGCCGTCCTCTCGATCTCTTTCCCTCCAGGTGGTTGTTGATGTTGTTGATCCACCGTAACCTGGGCCTTCCTCTCGGTCTGTTTCCCTCCAGGTGGTTGTTGATGTTGTTGATCCACCGTAACCTGGGCCTTCCTCTTGGTCTGTTTCCCTCCAGGTGGTTGTTGATGTTGTTGATCCATCGTAACCTGGGCCTTCCTCTCGTACTCTTTCCCGTCATCTTCATGCTTAGTGCCATTTTTATTACAGAATCATCTTCTTATTGCACGGCCATACCATCTCAATTTATTCATCTCGATCACTTCTACAGTTGAGGGTCATCTTGCTCTCCGAGTAGATATTATCATTTCGCTGTATGTTCCATTTTGTGACAACCTGTATCGTTCGTATGGTTTTCATGTCTGCTGCAGTGATTCGACTTTCAAGTATCTTTGTTGATGTATAACGTTCACTGCCAAATAGATGTTACAATTGTGCATCGTTGGGCCAAAATTAAAGATCATTCTGGGGTATGCCCCCAACCCCGACACAAAAAAGTATCATAATCGTGTGGTGCCATCCGTCGGAAGGTCGGTACGGTTATCTTGGATCGCCACTCCTGTCTGTGTTGTTGTTCTGACCAGATATTCATATTTCACGCCTCTTTTACCTTATACGTCCATCTTATACGTAACACTCCCCTTCTTATACGTAACACTCCCCCTCTTATACGCCCCATCTCGAATGTTTCCAGTCTCTGTTGGTCTCTTTTGGAAATAGTCTACGAGCACGACTTTCCAAGGGCTACATACGGACCCTTTAGTTTAATTGGTTTTGGACCTGTCGTCGCTAGTCTGACGGGTAATTCTTCTTCTTCAGTTTAAGCTCAGAACTGTATGTTGGCCACATATAAATGTGGCTAGAGTATTGCGTAGTTTAGCAATATATTAGTGCAGAACTATATGACATCTAATAATAAGGTCTATGTTAGCATGGTAAGAAGGCACTGTCTAAACCTTTCAACTGACGGCTGGCTAACTAATTATTGTGTGCTCTTTTTTCATAGTCTGCCGGCGCTGGGGAAGAATGAGAATTTGTAGGCGTTGACGAGGGTGAAAGTCTGGTGGAAGCGATAAGCGCTGCCTCTGGTGTGTGCTGGTGCGGTGGCGAGTGACGTCGTTGTCACGTCAACCAGTTTGTGGTTGATGCGGTACAGCATCAACAACTTGGCTTCAGCTCGTCTTCACTGTAGTGATTTACCTTCCAATTATAGCCATTTCATTGAATTATATGTATTTCATTGAAACGCTCTTTGGGATTTGGCGCTAGCGCGTCTGGTTCCCAGAAACACGTCGACTAAGTCAGCAAAAACAGATGATTTGGCGCACTTCCGTACAGTGCGTAGGATATATGCCAGGGGCAGTAGTACCACTGGCTCAAGAGGACGTGTTTAGCCCAGTGCCATTACAAACACCGGCTTACCACGCTTACACGAAGACAAACTTAGCTTGATGCGGTTGCAAATCTACTCAGTCTCTACGTAAGCCACCATATGCAAATGCTTCTGCTGCAAAAATAATCACTAGTAACGGAGTGTGACCCCGGCATTTTTTTACAGCTAGGTGCTAAGTAAATTGCCTAGGTGATTCGTAGCATTCTGGGAGCCTGCTGGAAACCGAAGAAACACACACGCACGCGCAGGCACACACGCACGTATTCAAGCACTCACGCACGCACGCACGCACGCACGCACGCACGCACGCACGCAAGCACGTACACACACACACTCGCGCGCGCGCACGCACGCACGCATGCGTACACTCAGATACACTTCGTATATACAAATCCAAATACAATTACCTTGCCAATACATAACGTTGCCTGTTGTCACAACGTGATGATGTTTACTCACAAGTAATGTACGTTGAGAGCTGCGTCTTTCACACAAATTGCACTGCGAGCTATGTTGCCTACAAAGACGTTGCATCGTCCCTAACGAGAACAAGGCACTTACACGAGTTTATGATCTCACATCGTACACATCTCGCATCGTAGTCCGTTTTTTTCCGGCTTCGGAATCACGTTCACATGCAGAGTAGGGGCCGCGATATCGCAGCGATGCCTCGTTACCAAGTCATAGTAAATATTTATGCCATATCTATAAACAAGAACGCAGGACGAATCCAGAAACTGCCGCCTCCAGATGATTCAGTGGGTGGGTGCGGTCCTGACAAAACTCTGGCCGCGCCTTGATATCAAACTTGGCAGCATCTAAACGGTTATACTGAACAGCGACCATAGGATTCAGGATTACAGATCGATTACAGCGGCGTGCTATTTTTTCAGTTTCCTGTGAAATGCAACGTCAAGCTCAACACTAATTAAAACTGGTTTCCTGCTCGGATAGTTGACCCCACCCCTCCCTCTCTGTCTCTGTCTGTCTGTTTGTCTGTCTGTCTGTCTGTCTCTCTCTCTCTCTCTCTCACCCTCTCTATCCACTTCCCCCATCTCTCTCTCCATCCCTCTCTCTGCATCTCCCTCTCTCCCTCTCTCTACCTCCCTCCCTCACCCCTCTCCGTCCCTCCTCTTTCTCTCTCCCTCCTTCATCTCTCTCCCTCCCCGTATCTCTCGACCTCTACCTTCCTTCCCTCCCCCTCTCTCTCTCTATCTCTCTCTTTCCTTCCCCATTTCTCTCCCCTTCCTATCTCTCTCTCCATCCCTCTCTCTGCCTCTCCCTCTCTCCCTCTCTCTCTCTATCTCCCTCCCTCTCCTCTCTCCGTCCCCCGCCTCTCTCTCTCTCTCTCCAGCCTCTCTCCCTCCCCCCTCTCTCTCTCTTTCTCTCTCTCACCCTCTCACTCTCTCTTTCTCCCCCCTCTCCCTCTCTCCCTTTCTCTCCCCCTTTCTCCCCCGTCCCTCCCCCTCTCTTTCTCCATCCCTCTCTCTGCCTCTCCCGCTCTCCCTCTCTCCCTCTTTCTACCTCCCTCCCTCTCTCTATCTCCCTCCCTCTCCTCTCTCCGTCCCTCCTCTTTCTCTCTCCCTTCCCCCTTTCTCTCCCTCACCCCTCGCTCTCTATGTCTTCCTCCCCTCCCCCCTCGCCCCTCTCTCTCTCCCTCTCTCTCTCCCTCTCCCTTTCTTTCCCCATTTCTCTCCCCCTTCCTATTTCTCTCTCTCTCCATCCCTCCCTCTGCCTCTCCCTCTATCCCTCTCTCTATCTCCCTCCCCCTCCTCTCTCCGTCCCCACCCTCTCTCTCTCTCTCTCCCTCCAAAATATCTCCCTCCCCTCTCTCTCTCTCTCTCTCCCTCCCTCTCTCCCCTCTCTATCTCCCTCACTCTGTGTATATATATTACACAAAACATACAATTGTAGACACCACCGAGATCAACTGTAATACTAGTTTCTAGGCTGGCTATTAAGGGAGACGGGCGTTGGTCGTAAAATAAATGGTTTGGTAGTAAAACATCACTTCGTTATGTGCTACGAGAGTCTAACGGAGCGATAAAATGAGGCGTTCAGACATGGTTTAGAGACGCGCTGAAAATATCCGACCCCAAGACAAATTTGTTGTACGAATAAGTAAAACTATGTGGGAAGTAACGTTAATATTAATTTCCTTCGGAGGTGTGTGTGCACGTGCGTGCGTACGTGCGTACGTGCGTGAGTGCGATTTTGAAAAGGACATTATTTCAAACGAGGATACATTGAAATGTATGCACTAAAAGAGCCATAATGGAATGGTAAGCAAAACCAATAAAACATTGTTGTTAATGCTGTTGCCAAGTAATTATTACGTTTGTTTGCGTTACGAAACCTGCAGCATTAATAGTGGGTGACACTACATATCTGGTGAATGACACTACATATCTAGTGAATGACACAACATATCTAGTGGATGACACTACATATCTAGTGAACGACACAACATATCTAGTGAATGACACTACATATCTAGTGGATGGCACGACATATCTAGTGAATTACACTACATATCTAGTGAATGACACAACATATCTAGTGGATGACACTACATATCTAGTGAACGACACAACATATCTAGTGAATGACACTACATATCTAGTGGATGGCACGACATATCTAGTGAATTACACTACATATCTAGTGAATGACACTACATATCCAGTTAATGACACTACATATCTAGAGAATGACACTACATATCTAGTGAATGACACTACATATCTAGTGGATCACACTACATATCTAGTGGATCACACTACATATCTAGAGAATGACACTACATATCTAGTGAATGACACTACATATCTAGTGAATGACACTACATCTCTAGTGGATGACACTACATATCTAGTGAATGACCCTACATATCTTGTGAATGACACTACACATCTAGTGAATGGTACTATAGTTGATGTCTTTATTTATATATATATATATATATATATATATATATATATATATATATATATATATATATATATATATATATATATATATTATATATATATATATATATAGTGACATCAACTAAAGAGACAGATACCTACATACATACATATATATATATATATATATATATATATATATATATATATATATATATATATTCGATGATACTACATACATAGTGGACGACACTACATATCTATTTTATACATGATGACAAACTAGAGTAGAGTGCGATACATAATGTCAACTGCAGAGTGATCACAACCTTATTTGTTACTTACCGAGAGCGCCGCTAATCTGATGCGAGGAACAAATACATTAGCCGCCCTTCGTCACATACGTTGTATGCCTCCACACAGAGTAATAGTAATAATCCCATTGAAATCAGTGTGATACTAAAAGTGACGTGAGAACGTGAAACTACAGCGTTACCCGGACAGGCTGACAACAACGACGACGTAATAAACCCACACAATGAATTGCACAGACGCCAACAAAACGGCGGCTTGTTGGTTTACATTTTTGTGCGCACACGTTTAACGCGACCAATTTATTGTGCCGTCATCAAGACGGGTTCGTGGAAAGCCGTACTCCGACGTGGTCACCTATTTGTAATTGCGGTTACGCTCGAGAAACGGCCGCAAATTAAACCGTATCGGATGACAGCAATCAGTGTCACATACGGGATCGGTATTTCACATCCGTATGCCGGATGTTTATGAGATTTAGACAGACTACTCACATGTCCACGTAGCGTGCATACAATAATAACGAAGTAATACGTCTCGTAATTTGACATAGTTTGCTGGAGAGTAAATGTCGAATGCAACATAATTATTAACACCGGATTTTAGGTAGCGCGTTCAATGTTTTAATATTCAATATCGGTGTATCGTTGTTAGAAGCAAACAATCGATTTGTTTTTCAAACAATCATTGCCAGTAATAAACAATAACATGCCTACGTTCTTGGCAGAATTGTTCAGGCAAAGACAAATTAAACTTTTCTTGAAACCACCAAACTATGCAGTTGGTGCTGTTCGTGCAAATCATTACACCATTCGTCTGTTGGTCTTATTGTGCCGTCAGCCAAGGCAGACAACAATCGACGTCATTACACCATTCGTCTCTTTGTCTTATTGTGCCGTCAGCCACGGCAGACAACCATCGACGTCATTACACCATTCGTCTCTTTGTCTTATTGTGCCGTCAGCCACGGCAGACAACCATCGACGTCCTTACACCATTCGTCTCTTTGTCTTATTGTGCCGTCAGCTACGGCAGACAACAATCGACGTCATTACACCATTCGTCTCTTTGTCTTATTGTGCCGTCAGCCACGGCAGACAACCATCGACGTCATTACACCATTCGTCTCTTGGTCTTATTGTGCCGTCAGCCACGGCAGACAACAATCGACGTCATTACACCATTCGTCTCTTGGTCTTATTGTGCTGTCAGCCACGGCAGACAACAATCGACGTCATTGCACCATTCGTCTCTTGGTCTTATTGTGCCGTCAGCCACGGCAGACAACAATCGACGTCATTACACCATTCGTCTCTTGGTCTTATTGTGCCGTCAGCCACTGCAGACAACAATCGACGTCATTACACCATTCGTCTCTTTGTCTTATTGTGCCGTCAGCCACGGCAGACAACCATCGACGTCATTACACCATTCGTCTCTTGGTCTTATTGTGCCGTCAGCCACGGCAGACAACCATCGACGCCATTGCACCATTCGTCTCTTGGTCTTATTGTGCCGTCAGCCACGGCAGACAACCATCGACGCCATTGCACCATTCGTCTCTTGGTCTTATTGTGCCGTCAGCCACGGCAGACAACCATCGACGCCATTACACCATTCGTCTCTTGGTCTTATTGTGCCGTCAGCCACGGCAGACAACAATCGACGTCATTACACCATTCGTCTCTTGGTCTTATTGTGCCGTCAGCCACGGCAGACAACAATCGACGTCATTACACCATTCGTCTCTTGGTCTTATTGTGCCGTCAGCCACAATAAGACAATCGACGTCATTCATTTCTATATGCAGCCATTCTTTCTAGGCCCTATGTTTTCTGGGTATATGCTGCAATGGTACGTTCCTTTTGTGAACCATCTTCTCCTTTTTCCAGATGGTTTCCAGTGCTTTGCCTGCTTTGGTGTTCTTGTTGGCGCAATTCTAAGGATATGACCTAAATACCTCCATCTTCTTGTCAATATCTTATATATCTTACTACTGTTAAGTTTGAGGCAGTACAAATAAAACAATTGTTAACAGTGTTTTTTTATAGTACAGAAGAAAGTAATCAGGCTCAGTTACAATGAAACCTATTTATGTCATATTAATACACTATTTTGTAATTTAGGTATTCTTAACCTACCTGAGATTAATTATGTTTTCTAATGATATATTTTTATGTTTGATACTAATGTCTAATATTTTTGTATGTGTACTGGTGGAATGTGTTTATTAAGTATTGAACTTCAGCTTTCCCCCGTTTCCATTTAAAAATGCTTTGTATATTGTATATATTTCTATTTGTTTGCATTTCGCATTTTCTAATTTTGAAATAAATTAATTGAATTGAATTTTAAAGATATTGTTGGCTTGATTGGCTCTACATTTACTCTTTTAAGGACTGGCGATTAATTTATTCAATTTGATGTTTTGAATTTACAGATCTGATCTGGAAACTTGTTGGTTACTGTTCATGTTTCAGAGCAATACAGAAGCACGGGTATAACATTGTTGTTGACCCTTCTTATCATAATGTTTGCATACACCTTGAGCTCCACATTTTTGTGAGATTTTAATGCTCCCTAAGCCTTTGACATTAAATAAATGCCCTCTTTTCATGCACCCGTACAAACTGAGGCGAGATAAGTAGACAAGGCGTCCAACCATTTGCCATCTATACGTAGCCCGTCCTTATCAGATATATGCAAATTTTCTCTTTAAACATTATACACACTGCTAGCATAAACACAATTACATTATATGATGTATTCCATAGATTAGCTATTTATCTTAATATGTGCATTTTCTCCAAATTAGCCGCTCTATAAATTGATTACCATTTGAAGCCGCAACCCCACGTTAAATGTTTATGTTCTCACTAATTGTTACTCAAAAGTAATTTTCCTTTATGGACCCCCCTTCGTATCCCGCATTTTATAGTCTTGGAACATAGCGAGATCGCTTAACATTAGTGATTAACTAGGTGTTAAACCGTAAAACGCAGTGTATTGATTATTGATATGATAGCATGTACGCATGGTGGCATGCCAACGTCGCCGTTTCATCTTCAATCATTAGTTGCGCACCTAAGCTTAATTGCCCGTGGCACCTAGGTCGAGATTACTCAAACCCAGCGCAGTTCGCGTCACTTCCTCTATGGCGACTGCGAGTCGCCGTTATAATTTCAGCCGTTTCGCTTTCAATTCCGTTGACTTCTGCGATGCCTGCATTGGTTTATTTTTCATCATGCTTTAACCACGCTGGTTCACGTCAGCGGTTAGATATTTCCTCGGTATATCATTCTCCTATTAGTTACGTCACTTTTCTGTCTTATATATCCGTGTACAGCGACCTATGTTTGTTATTTATAACCACTACCAAGTGTTACGGCGCCGCTCATGCCTGTCTGCCGATCTTGTCGACCGAGTATCCGACTACACGAACTAATACGTACAGAGCTGCCCCTTTCCATGTCATCCCCTACATTGGTAAGCGCTATGTTGTTACATGATATACACAACGTCTACACTTACCTTCAGTGCTTTATCCAGTCCCACCATATTCACCAGTGAACTGGTTTTTCATGCATAATAAATGGCTAACTTTTATTAAATTTAAAATAGAAAGGTTTGTTTGTCGTCACTGACATTTGTCTGGTGTCAAATAAACTATGCTTTGCCGTTATTCACGAGTTACAGTCTTATACTGAGATATATATGTGTTCTGATATTTAAAACATAATAGACATACACTGGACCAAAGAACATCACGCACTGCCCTGGACATGGTACATGGCCACAGCGAAAGCCAATAACCCATTTGGACAGAATGAACGATTCGGTTACCATGCAAGTTTGTTGACCAGAATATTTATACCTACAGGCGACTGCATATAATTTCTGTACATAATGATGATGATGACGACGACGATGATGATATAACCTAGATAATGTTTAGCGTATCATCTGATTGGTTGATGTTGCAACTGGGACAAGGAATAATGTGACGTGCGAATGTGAGCTCTTAAATGAAGACCAGCAAACGGTGGCGGACACCGAGAGTGAACAGTGAAGCGAACACGACGAGATCTTGTATTTACTACATTGCCACAGCAACAGAAAACGAACCATATATCAGACAAGGCCTACTGGGTTCAGCAGATGTTCCTTCTTCAAATGGGGTGGCTAGTGACGTTGGCTATCGTGATTCTCTACACATTTCTGTCATTCGTAGTTGTCAGCAGCTGGATATCATTGGCTGTTTATTAGTGATGTATTGTGTGCAGGATATACGTTATATTCTCCTGAGGAACACCATTATGTTGCTGCTAACCTATCCTCTATACGCGTGCTCTCCGTGATTCACTCTCGTATAACAATCTAGACCACACGAAGCACACGGTGTCTCTTATATTCCAATTCCTCAAAAGACAGGACATGTCGTGCAATGTTCTATTTGCCATTTAACCTTCTCTTACTGTCTTCATCTCCTCTGCTGCCTCGTGGTACAATGCCACCCATGTAATTAAATACACAAATTGCTGTTTGCTTAATTTCTACATTGACTATCACGTTGCAGCTTTCTTTCATCCGTTTCTGCTGTGAAATAACTCATTTGTCACATGTCATGTAAATAAAAGAATATTCACCATTAATCGGAACGGGGCTATCGTTCACATGGGACAGATATTAATGATTTAGCCAGTATGTTTTGTAGCATCCGTCGCGCTATGGTTTACGCGGCAAAAATGCATCACAATCTTAATCCGGCTGTCTCGTCTGCCAATTAACCTTGGCGGGTGAGCCGATATGACTGAAATACACACTCAATAGATTTGCCAGACAAGTAGTTTTTCCGCGTTAGCAGTTGATATAACAAGGTGAGTGAGTAAATGTGTGGACGACACAAACATGTTTAGATAGGGGATGATATAGAGACAAACATAGCTTACAAGATTAATTGCCATCTTGACAAAAAATGGTCAAATAGCATAAATATGGAAAATGTCATCCAATGGTATTTAATGTAAACGACTACACACATGACATGGTGACAGATACTATACTAAATACAACCGTCAAAGAAAGGGTAATTACATTATTAGGAACACTATCACATATGGGGGAGGGCAATTTTGCTGAACCTTATGAGACTGAACGTGTTGCGGCTTGATGCTTGCATATTAGGGTTCCTAGTTGCACTACGGCCCATATGTCAGTGTGTTGGGAATAGGTGTAAATGTGTTGGGTATATGTGTAAATGTGTTTGGTATATATGTATTGTGCTACACTTCGTGGTTGACACGTGATGTTTCCAGTATCAAACACAAAGATGTAGCGTCGAAAAGACACAGGTCGCTGTGCAGTATTGTTGACTAGTCATCATCGTTAAGCCCTTGGGGTTTCCCAGTTGTACTGTCACCCGTTGTTCAACAATTTTTTTTTCACATGTAATGATCCAAACTACTGTTTTTTATTTGCTTTCTTGGTAATATTCTTCTTACTCCGTAAACAGCTGGTCACAGCTAAACTGTAAAGTACTGGTGAGTTTTGAGATCGAGACAGGTTTTTCCATTTCCCTTTGTGGGATGTTTTACTTTCCCTGGGATCGACACCGGGTAGAAGAGAACGTTTAGTGTCTCTTTCGACACATGTAAAGTGGGAAGATATTGTCAAAGAAAGGCAGGAAGTGGACCCGAACCTTCGTCCCTCAATCGACACTCTGTTGCTCTAACCGCTAAACCACCGCGTCACACATGCAAGCAATCACGATGGGGCACCGTTAACGCGGGAATATGTATTCCCCATGTAGAAACCCTTGGGGTCCATCGTGGCATCAATACACCCGTATCTTGACATTAGCTCTGTGTTGTCGGAAATCGAATCGGCAATTTTGTGCAAATGATAGTGTCCCATGTTCAACAGTTTCCTGAAATATTAAAAATATTTCAGCGATTATTTACTTAATTGATTAATTATTCAATGATTCATAGCAATCATTGTGATTTATATTTAAACATTTGCCATTACTCTGATAGGTCACATTTGAACAGTGTCGTGTCTAGGATCTTGGAGGCCAAGAGGGCCAAACTTAGTCACTCGTTAGTTTGCAATGCTACCGTGTCCTTTCGCAAAATGTCACTTATAAAACGAAAACTTAAAGCCAACATGGGCATTGATATATATATATATATATATATATATATATATATATATGCCGAGTGGATTAATCCTGGTAATAAACCAACTTTGACATGAAGAATGGCAGATGGCCAGATGTCAATGTATAACCGATTTGCTGATATTTTGTTCCGCAGATGCACCATCATTTTGGCAGGTCTGTGATGTTAGTCCATACAAAAATAATATAATAAACATAAATATTCAGTTACCATGTTGACGTAGCACGGTTTTTTTTCAAATTAGTGCGTTCCATCATTTTGTGAAACATCAGTTAGCAGAACAGAGCTGGCTCGCCTCACAATCAGTCAGAACACATTGTGTTGGCACGCCTCACAATCAGTCTCACTGTGTTGGCACGCCTCACAACCAGAACACACTGTGTTGGCACGCCTCACAATTAGAACACACTGTGTTGGCACGCCTCACAATCAGAACACACTGTGTTGGCACGCCTCACAATTAGAACACACTGTGTTGGCACGCCTCACAATCAGAACACACTGTGTTGGTACGCCTCACAATCAGAACACACTGTGTTGGCACGCCTCGCAATCAGTCACACTGTGTTGGCACGCCTCACAACCAGAACACACTGTGTTGGCACCCCTCACAATCAGAACACATTGTTTTGGCACACCTCACAATCAGAACACACTGTGTTGGCACGCCTCACAACAAGTCAGAACACACAGTGTTAGCACGCCTCACAATCACGCACACTGTGTTGGCACGCCTCACAATCAGAGCACACTATGTTGGCATGCCTCACAATCAGAACACACTGTGATGGCACGCCTCACAACCAGAACACACTGTGTTGGCACGCCTCATAAGCAGTCACACTGTGTTGGCACGCCTCACAACCAGAACACACTGTGTTGGCACGCCTCATAATAAGTCACACGGTGTTGGCACGTCTCACAATCAGAACACACTGTGTTGGCATGCCTCACAACCAGTCAGAACACACTGTATTGGCACGCCTCACAACCAGAACACACTGTGTTGGCACGCCTCACAATCAGTTACACTGTGCTGGCACGCCTCACAATCAGAACACACGGTGTTAGCACGCTTCACAACCAGAACACACTGTGTTGGCACGCCTCATAATCAGTCACACTGTGTTGGCACACCTCACAATCATAACACACTGTGTTGGTACGCTTCATAATCAGTCACACTGTGTTGGCACGTCTCACAACCAGAACACACTGTGTTGGCACGCCTCATAATAAGTCACACGGTGTTGGCACGCCTCACAATCAGAACACACTGGGTTGGCTAGCCTCATAATCAGTCACACTGTGTTGGCACGCCTCACAACCAGAACACACTGTGTTGGCACGCCTCACAATCAGAACACACTGTGTTGGCACGCCTCACAATCATAACACACTGTGTTGGCACGCCTCACAATCAGAACACGCTGTGTTGGCACGCCTCATAATCAGTCAACCAAGAGCGATAAATGTATAGGATATGTTGCCTCATGTTACGCAATAATAAGATGATGTCTCCATCGTCCAAATGACTACTAGCAGACTAGAGAGCTGTATTTGTTTCTCGAAAACTGAACTATTTGAATACGAATTGCTCCCGTAAGCACAGTCAACCTAAAACCTGGTTGTTGGAACACATATTGCTCACGTAACATAGTAGACACAACACGAAACCTGGTTATTTGAACACGAATGTTTCACGTAGAAAAAATAAGAACGAAATCTAGTTATTTGAATACGAATGTCTCCCGTAGACAAAGTAAACACGAAACCTGGTTATTTGAACGCGAATGTATCACGTAGACAAAGTAAACAGGAAATCTGGTTATTTGAACACTAATGTCTCACGTAGACACAGTAAAAACGAGACCTTATTATTTGAACATGAAAGACTCCCGTAGATAGAGTAAACACATTTTATGACGTCCAGACATGGTCTGGCATAACTGAGGACACCCATCACGAGGATTATTTGTCATTTGTCAAGGACTCGTCAAAAACAAAGCCATCATGAGAACCGTTGCAAATGCGCCTTCGTATGCCGGCGCATTAAACAGACCGTCAACGCGTTCCTGGCCAACAGTAAGCTTAAGGCTTATTGCAGGAGCGTCGACTGAGCTAACTGGGGCATATTGATAGCATTGTTTTTTTTACTTTAAACAAATAATGTGACAACACGGTATTGTCGTAGAATGGTTGTGAATATATTCGGCAGGTCCATTACGCGTATCTAGAAACTGCTTGTGTTTGCGTGAGGAATGCATTACTATTTCAACTATAGGTTGCCCTAAGATTTGCTGTAAGAATTTAATTGGATAGATTATGAGGCGGATGTTTCTTTTGATCGTGATCTCCCTTTTTTGCACAATTGCATGGGCGTAGGCAGTCTTGATGTTGGGTCAGTGACTTGCCCTTCTTCTGCCTTTATCAGTGCTCCACAGTATCTGAACGACTTACCAAACTTAGTAAAGATTTTCACCATCAAAGTTCATCACAAGGGGACTATTTATGGTCTATGATTCATTGTTTTACGTTGGCTGATACTGATATCTTCGTGCCATGCTCGATTGAGGTGGAGTCAAATTAGTTTGTCTGCAGTAGCATACATGCATACACGTATACACACACGCTTAAGCATGCACACACACACACACACACACACACACACACACACACACACACACACACACACACACACACACACACACACATATATATATATACACATACATACATACATAGACACACACGCGCGCGCACGCGCACGCGCACGTGCATACGCACACACACACACGCATACGCACACACACACCAATGACTACACGCAGTGCAGACTGAGGGTGGGGTAGCTACAATCGACTCACACTGATCAGCTTAACATTGTCTTGTTGGTGGTATTTGACTACAAGTTAAGATCTCTACATACCCGGTCACGAAACGAGTTTGAGCATAAAAAAACGTAAATTCAAACCTGCTCGCACGACCACTTCCATTAGATACCACCCGTCATTAACGACCACTTCCATTAGATACCACCTGTCATTAACGACCACTTCCATTAGATACCACCCGTCATTAACGACCACTTCCCTTAGATACCACCTGTCATTAACGACCACTTCCATTAGATACCACCCGTCATTAACGACCACTTCCATTAGATACCACCAGTCATTAACGACCCAATCTTCCCTAAATATCACCTGTATTAAGATACAACCTCTATTAAAGCGACATAATCAGCTCGCTTTATAGTAAAATCATGTTATGTAGTATGCATATATGTAATCTAATATAATACTAACCAAGCGAATAGCTTTCAGTGGTGCTTTATGTAATGATGTTTACATTATTCTCTGCTAAGGTTCTAATTCGTAAGCGGTGTAAGTAAGCGAAGATTTCGCCGGCAAATAACAATTGACGAAAACGTATATCATCAGTTGACACGCGGCATGCGAAAGTTGATTACACATTAAAAAGGACAATATGTCCACTGGATAATCATCTTTCAACCAATCTCAATGCATCGATTTAGGAATGCACATATCCCGTGCCACTTGTTACTGCGATTCACGGTGCACCAATTCCATATTTTCCGGTAGGCAGCCGATGTGCTGGGTACGTTAAAGGCAGAGTCTTGTGTAATCATCTTACTTAGAACTGTTTCGTGGATACGGCTAAAATGTGTCAGTACTACCTTATCTATACCATAGAATGTTTCTATATGTCATAATAGTTGATTTTTGAAGTTGTTTGCTGATGAATAAGACCGCAATTGAATGTTGGAATATTCTAAGATATGAAATTGAGAGTATCATCGATAAATTTGTTCCCTTCCAAAAACAAGGAAAACGGTGTAGAAAGAAACACTTGTCAAAAGAGGCTATTAGAAAAATAATGCTAAAACAAACTATGTGGAGGGTTTATAGGCGTACCAGAAAGGAAGAAGATTATGCAAAATACAAAGAGGCACTTAATGCAGCTACAACTTAAATCAGACAATCTATAAGAAGCTATGAGCAAAAACTAGCATGTAACATAAAAAATGACAGCAAGAGTTTTTATGCATATGTCAGGAGTAAACAAAACGTACAAGACAAGGTTGGACCTCTAGAAGACAGTGCTGGAAATATAATATCACAGGGGTTTTTAATGGCGGAAGACCTAAATGGTTACTTCAGTTCAGTGTTTACAAAAGAAGATATTAGTTCATTACCAGTTGCTGATGCTAAATTTCAGGGGGCTAAATCTGACTATTTAGGTCCGTTGGTTGTAACTCCAGAATTGGTAGCTAAGAAAATAAAGGCAAAGAAGGATAACAAATCACCGGGAGTGGATGGGATTCCTCCAAAATTACTAATGGAAACAGTAGAACAAATCAGTATACCACTTGCAAGAGTATTCAACTTGTCATTAAAAGAGGGAGTTGTTCCGTTTGAATGGAAAGAAGCAAACATCATACCATTATTTAAAAAGGGTTCGAAAAATAAGTCAGAGAATTACAGACCAGTGAGTTTAACGTCAGTGATTTGTAAATTATTAGAAAGGTTAATTAAAGACCATATGGTGGACTTCCTCGTTAAGCATAAATTATTAAATTCATCTCAACATGTCATGCTTAACAAATATGTTATGTTTTTTGGAAGAAATCACTAAGTGGATAGACGTGGGATCGCCAGTAGATATTATCTACTTAGATTTTCAGAAAGCTTTTGACAAAGTACCACATCAAAGATTACTACTTAAATTAAAAGCCCATGGTATCGGAGATAGCATAACTGGCTGGATAGAACAATGGTTGACTGACAGAAGACAACGAGTTGTAGTAGATGGAGAGGTTTCAAATTGGAAATCGGTTTTGAGTGGGGTACCTCAAGGATCAGTATTAGGACCTATATTATTCTTAATTTATATCAATGACTTGGACGACAGTATAACAAGTAACGTAATGAAATTTGCGGATGACACATACATATACTATAAAATGTGAGATACTGTTCTGGGTACTACTGTAAAAGAAAAGGACTTAGGAGTTACAATAACCGCTGATATGAAAGTTTCAGACCAGTGTGGTATTGCAGCTTCAAAGGGTAATCAAATTCTTGGATTGATTAGAAGAAACATAACATAAAAGGGAAAAAAGTTAATTATACCTCTTTATAAAGCAATAGTTAGACCTCATTTAGAATACTGTATACAAGCATGGAGACCATATCGTAAGAAGGATATAGATACGCTTGAACGCATACAAAGGAGAGCAACTAAAATGATTCCAGAACTTAGAGACCTTAGTTATGAAGAACGCCTGAAAGAATGTGGTTTAACAACTCTAGAGACAAGGAGGTTAAGAGGAGATCAGATTGAAGTTTTTAAGATATTGAATGGGTATGAAAATATTGATAGAAATATGTTTTTCTCACTCAAGAAGGATAGCAGAACTAGAGGACATAAGGTAAAATTAGTAAAGGATCAATGTAGATTGGACATAAGGAAGCACTCGTTCTCACAGAGGACAATAAATAAATGGATTGTGTAACTGCTAGCAGCGTGAATATGTTTAAAAACAAGGTTGACACATATCTCAGGAGGGCAGGTTATAAGTAGATGAACATTGTTGGACTCTTGATAAGCCAATGGCTTCCTTGTCCACTTGCCATCTGGGCCTTTGGCTTGGATGGCAAATCTTGTTAAATCTTGTTAAATCTGGTTTTGCATAAATTAACGCTGTCGGAAAATCCGGTAAACACCAGATTTCGCGGGGTCACAGATTTCCACCGTTTCTGGCAAAATACAAACACACGTTTCGGACTAATTAAACGTGTTTCGGCGGGTGTATGCATTGAACATATGCATTCTAGTATTAAGAACATAATATTAATAAAGAAAATAATAAACGCGGATCAGACCAATTCGTTTTAAGAGACAATTTTTCAACCATCCATTGAGCGGTCACTTAAGACAGGATTGGCTGCGTAGACCTACAAGCCAAATTATATCTCTCATACATAATATTCCGATGTTATGTCTCTCCTCGCTGGCAGCACAGCTGTATTCATGCTAACATCGATTTTTGCCAGACGAATATCACCCACAGTGAATGTTGCTTTGAAGATGTCACCGTAGGTACACGCTGTCTAACAATGCATTTTATTTTGGGCGAAACTATTATCACTGGACTGCCTTGTTCACGATCCCTGTAATTCACGAAGCCGCATTTTACAAATTACCTTATGAACGAACACGAAAATGCTGTTAAGTTTATGAGTTCAGATAGCGTCCAGGCATAGAAAATATCGCGTGACGTATCACGTGTCTTGTATCATTAGCAGGTATCACGTGCCTATTTATGACTTATTGTTCGGGGACTCAGACATCGGATAGAAAATAAAGACGATGATCGTGGCAAAGACAATGTATATGATATAATTAATACGCAGATGAACAGAAGCCGTGAAGCATGTGCATCAGACTTGTCGCGCTGGTTGTCGTGTGTAATCGCGTGAATTGTTCGTAACTGCGTACAAACAACTTCACAGACAGACAGACCGACAGACGCATTAAATTCCTAATTTATATATTTTATTTATTACTCGCTTACTTATTGACTAACTCGTTGACGCTCTACTAACTGATTGATTGTGGATTGACTGAAAGAACCTACGCAGGAACGCACGAATGCACGAATGCACGAATGCACGCGTACATGGACGCAGTATCATACGAAATCCGAACGAATGATCAAATGAACGAACGAAAGTACGGGCACATGCAGTGGTTTACTGCGAAAGCCTTATTGAAAACACAGCATCTTAAGTTCATGGGTTGCGCCATATTGTTAGATGACCTTACGTCACTGTTATTCTAATTTGGCAATATTCGCTCACAAAATATAAACCTATTTGTAAACACCTAGTCGTATTCTTGCCAATAAGACGTGGCGTCTAAACATAACGTATGCAACATATGTTGGTCTTTGTTTATTAAACTTATCCCGTTCCGACTTAGCAGCAGCTTGTTTGATTGAGAGTTTGCATTGGCTCTGTATGTAGCAGGTCCTTAATGCAATGGAAGTCTAGTTTCAACAATTTCTTACAACCGTCAGGGGCGTATTCGGCGCACTGTTGAACATGTCAGCCCCAGGATAATTGTATTTGTCTGGTCACGTTTGGTCATTGTTCACGGAAGCATCCCTGTATCAACCCTGCTACAAGTGCTGCCACCATCTTATCCTGGGCGACAATGCATGAACCCAACACGTTTACTTGTGGTACTATGGAGACGACAACGCCAAACCTGCGCGCCGTGTTATTGCTGAAATTGTGAAAACTGTGCATTCCAATTTAACACCTGCGACATCAGCAATGCAAATAGTCAGATAACGCCGTTTGCTTGTTTTATATAACGATAAGTTGTCCACGACTATACGTTGCATCATCGCAGTGGTTGGAATACCTCACGTTCCGCTGATATGATTATTCGCCACAGCACTTTATTCTGCATCTAAACATAGTTGTATCAGCCTCACTGCGTTCGCGTAATCTCGTCCTAGCGAGATTCACAGACGAGACGTACCGTCAACGTATTAGCTTCCGTATGATTCACGTGCGTGTTTTGCAGTAGTTGTATACCCTGGCTGTATCCTGGATGCGATTTGACGTCTCATCAAATATCCCGTCCAACAACATCAGCAGTCCAACTATTCTATGTTAGAGATGAGCAACTTCCAACAAGACGGATATTGATATTGCCGTGAATGGCACCGATGTGTTGGGTGCAGTTCGGCTTAACGTGAGATTAACGAGAAGCCTAGTGAGGTTGGCGGGACACTTGATGCGGCTGTCGAAGGCGGACTACCAAAGAAAGCAGAGGCGGAAATAAGAGCAGGACGGCAAGTGGAGGAAGAAGGCTACCGATAGGGAGAACTGGAAAGGGATAACAGCTGGGGCGGTGCAGCAGTGCATGAACTAGCCTCACCCCTTTATAAAGGGAGCAACAACGAAGAACACATGAACTAGCCTCACCCCTTTATAACGGGAGCAACAACGAAGAACACATGAACTAGCCTCACCCCTTTATAAAGGGAGCAGCAACGAAGAACACATGAACTAGCCTCACCCCTTTATAAAGGGAGCAGCAACGAAGAACACATGAACTAGCCTCACCCCTTTATAAAGGGAGCAACAACGAAGAACACATGAATTAGCCTCACCCCTTTATAAAGGGAGCAGCAACGAAGAACACATGAATTAGCCTCACCCCTTTATAACGGGAGCAACAACGAAGAACACATGAATTAGTCTCACCCCTTTATAACGGGAGCAACAACGAAGAACACATGAATTAGCCTCACCCCTTTATAACGGGAGCAACAACGAAGAACACATGAACTAGTCTCACCCCTTTATAAAGGGAGCAACAACGAAGAACACATGAACTAGTCTCACCCCTTTATAACGGGAGCAACAACGAAGAACACATGAACTAGTCTCACCCCTTTATAAAGGGAGCAACAACGAAGAACACATGAACTAGCCTCACCCCTTTATAACGGGAGCAACAAAGAAGAACACATGAACTAGCCTCACCCCATTTATAACGGGAGCAACAACGAAGAACACATGAACTAGCCTCACCCCTTTATAACGGGAGCAACAAAGAAGAACACATGAACTAGCCTCACCCCTTTATAACGGGAGCAACAACGAAGAACACATGAACTAGCCTCACCCCTTTATAACGGGAGCAACAAAGAAGAACACATGAACTAGCCTCACCCCTTTATAACGGGAGCAACAACGAAGAACACATGAACTAGCCTCACCCCTTTATAACGGGAGCAACAACGAAGAACACATGAACTAGTCTCACCCCTTTATAAAGGGAGCAACAACGAAGAACACATGAACTAGCCTCACCCCTTTATAACGGGAGCAACAACGAAGAACACATGAACTAGCCTCACCCCTTTATAACGGGAGCAACAACGAAGAACACATGAACTAGCCTCACCCCTTTATAACGGGAGCAACAACGAAGAACACATGAACTAGTCTCACCCCTTTATAAAGGGAGCAACAACGAAGAACACATGAACTAGCCTCACCCCTTTATAACGGGAGCAACAACGAAGAACACATGAACTAGTCTCACCCCTTTATAACGGGAGCAACAACGAAGAACACATGAACTAGCCTCACCCCTTTATAAAGGGAGCAACAACGAAGAACACATGAACTAGCCTCACCCCTTTATAACGGGAGCAACAACGAAGAACACATGAACTAGTCTCACCCCTTTATAAAGGGAGCAACAACGAAGAACACATGAACTAGCCTCACCCCTTTATAACGGGAGCAACAACGAAGAACACATGAACTAGTCTCACCCCTTTATAAAGGGAGCAACAACGAAGAACACATGAACTAGCCTCACCCCTTTATAAAGGGAGCAACAACGAAGAACACATGAACTAGCCTCACCCCTTTATAAAGGGAGCAACAACGAAGAACACATGAACTAGTCTCACCCCTTTATAAAGGGAGCAACAACGAAGAACACATGAACTAGTCTCACCCCTTTATAAAGGGAGCAACAACGAAGAACACATGAACTAGTCTCACCCCTTTATAAAGGGAGCAACAACGAAGAACACATGAACTAGCCTCACCCCTTTATAAAGGGAGCAACAACGAAGAACACATGAACTAGCCTCACCCCTTTATAACGGGAGCAACAACGAAGAACACATGAACTAGTCTCACCCCTTTATAAAGGGAGCAACAACGAAGAACACATGACCTAGCCTCACCCCTTTATAACGGGAGCAACAACGAAGAACACATGAACTAGCCTCACCCATTTATAACGGGAGCAACAACGAAGAACACATGAACTAGCCTCACCCCTTTATAACGGGAGCAACAACGAAGAACACTTGAGCGCATCAAGCACGGAGTAAACAGAACATTTCGAAAGCAAACATCTAATCCGAAACTGTGACTGGTGGACTTGCATGATTCCATAGGCCGGGCCTGACAATGTGTGTCCAAACGGAACCTGGGTAGCTATGTAATGTCCACCAGTGCATCGAGTTTATTGAAGCGCCCTCCGTCAGTGACAACCACATTTTGATGGGACGATTACAATTGATAATAATGATAAATAAAAATAATAAAATTGCAGTTAAGTTAACCCAAATTTGGTTAAAAACCACTGGACGCATTTCACATTAAACTTGAATTGTTTTCCGGCGACGACGGCCTCGCAAGTATAATAAACATTCAGCGGACACATGGCCTAAGGCAGCCAGGCCTGGAGACAGTGCGGCATGGCTGTCGTTTCATCGATCCTCTCGTGTATCGTTACAAAGTAGTGTCTTGAAACCGGGCCGCTCCGTCCAGTAACCGGCGTCAGTTCGCCGCTGATTGCTGCCGCTGCACGCGCTGGTTGTGATTAAGTCCGCCGCACAGAAAGACGCCATGAGTCGAAGCAGCGACGACAGACGGGGCCTGGCGAAAGTCGTTGATACGGGGCAGCCTAGAACTGTGATTATGACGTTTAATCGTTTATTGCACGCGCAGGCAATTTGCCGTATCCAGTACAGGGGAGCAGTTGTGATTTCATAAACGAACGGGCGTTCGATCACGACGGAACTGTTTTGTTGGCTTTGCGTCTTACGTCGATGTTTCGTACCCCAAAAACCCCACGTAGTTCAATCATTAATCATTTACCTGTAGACTATAACTAACGGGTTGTGTTCTATTTATGTATGCGGTTAGACTATGGCGGCTGAACATGAATAGTATGTGACAGATACAGCATGAAAAACGAGGACATTGTCACGGATATCCACATGTCGATGTGATTCAGTCTCATGTTTGGTGAGAAGGGTCTGTGATTAAAATACATCGATTTCGTGCAGTGTTGTACATTGGTGTTTTGAGATCATCATAACGTGTGTACGATTATGTCCAAACTCTTTTTCACCACCAGTCGTACAATATAAGTCGTCACACGGACGGAAGCTCAGATGATACGCTTGTAGTTGTCTCTTAGTAGTGTTTTACTAGTCCACTGGAACTTACGACAGGGCGAGAGCGAACGCGGACAAGCAAATGTTACGGTAGTTCTGTTCTAACAAAACTACCGTATAATTTACCTTTAAAATGGCATTTTGGCCAAAAACCGTTCTTACGCCTACACACAAACAGCGCAAAGTCGAATCTACGCAAGAGCGAGAGTATGCATGATTCGGTGCAATAACGTAATTTTAAGAGCTTTATAACGCACGCAATAAGGCGAAAACTTTTGGTTATGCCCAAAAGCGTGAGTCGGCATATCTGAGTATTTTGCTGTAAGTGTTCGAGCCAGCGCAAAAGACCTTTGCTATTCCTCATGATAGAGGCGTTTTGATGTAGTCAGTTGACATCGATCCGCAAGCACTACTGGCCGGTGTCACACGGGATTAAATTCCCTGTATGAGAAAAAACCCACCTCCTCAACATGTGGCAGAACTTCTGCCCCAGTGGTAAATCTTCTGCCATGTTATGAGACAAAACACCCGAACATTAATTTATTAGAACATGCACTTGTCTGTCATTACTTAATGTAATTAATATGTAAAATGAAGCATAGCCACTAGGAGAAACCGTAAATTAAATTAACTAATGCACGACGATCTGCATGCTCCTGCCACAATTTCAATAGCCGTTACATTACATATTTCATTATGATATTGGCTTAAATATGATACACTATAAGACTGCTGTAGGCTTTGTTCATGTCGAGCTCTATGCTTGTGAGACATGGAGATGCTATTGTAACATTTCATCTCATACACGAACCACATCCATGTAGTCCACTAAGAACTAATAACCTTTTATGTTCTTCATCTTGTGTAATTATAGTCTCGGTTACGCCTGTTGGTGTCTGCTTGCAATCACACGAGCCGCTTCGAGTCCAACGTCTGTCCAATGCTTGATGTTGTCAATATTCACTTCTGTGCTTGTATGTACCAGACTCTCTGGTCTTCTTTTTCAATGGCCTTACCTGCCCAGCTTTCTTCTGTTAATGCAACATAGCAGACCTTTTTATCTGCATATCGGATTATATTATACTCATGACTGTCGCAGTTGTTAGCGGAAAGTTCGCGAGAGGGGAGATCTACCAAAAGAGGGGACTATTTCTCACGTGGCATCGTTTCCCAGGGGAATCTGTCACACGTTATTTTCTCCGAAAACATTTCATGCGACACCGGCGACACACAAACACACACACGCACGCACGCACGCACGCACGCACGCACGCACACACTGTGGGACTTCTGTGATTTGCACGGGCGACTCGCGTGGTTTCATTTTACATAAAAAATTTCCAGTCGACATTCCGTGGTGTAGCCTGACGTTGTAATTAGAAATATCACTCAAGCGGCATGCCGGCCAGGACTCGACGTGACTGGCCAACTGCTACCGTCCTGTCCAGCTACACAGATACCCGCTCGTCAAACAGGAATAGCGCAGCACGCCGCCAATCTATTTATTTTACCACCAGCCATTCCCGTCTCGGTTACCCGGTTGTTTTCTGGTGGTCCTTTGGGGCCGCTGTAAGTGTTTTTATGTGTAATTGTTTAGTTAGAACGAGAACCTGCCCATGTACGCTGTCCAAACTAATATATTTAAATTTCGCGCACGCCAAACGATAATGACATCAAATACAACAATAAGGACATCAAAGGCAGTGTCTGAAAAAACAAAAAGAAATGATTCCGTCCAAGTGAATAGGGAATACAAGTCTCGTCAGCCGCCATTTTGGTTTTACGCAAATTTGCTCAATAATGCTCACTTACCCAACGACACGCTGTCCGCTATCGCATTTCACACGTAAACACGTGTTTAATTAAAACAGAACAAACAATAATACCTTTACTTATTAAAACAATTAGCAGTAAAATAAGATAATACTAATACCAAGCAAGTTTATTTTATAATGACATCGGTAGGGGAGACCGGGGCTAGTTGTTGACATTTTCAATTAAAGTCAAAAAGTATGTTTGATGCTTTATTTCTGTTAACGTATACATTACAGTTTTTAATCATGTTAATGAAATGTACCATGCTACTGATATTCCATATTGTAGTTTGGTAGACATGTGAAGTTTCCCAGGCGCGGTCGACTGTAACAACTAGCCCCGTAAGCGGGACTACTTGTTACATCATAGGGGGCATGTTTTTACATCATAGGGGGCACGTTGTTACAGCAAAAAACAAAGCAAGTGTCACTCGTACATGTTACTGTTATTATATGAATTGGATTATACACAAGTATGCATAATATGTATGCATAACAATGTAGGTGTTCACAACTTCATATATTAAATTTTAATTTTTATTTACCAAAACGGACTCCTTCTCCGCATTTTTACATAACATTTGTGAATACAATATAAATTATTGAATGGAGTATGCAAAAGTGAATGGCAATATATATGTAATGCAATTCTACTTGATTGAACTATACACTCACGTACACTCACGTACACGCGCACGAACATCCACATTTCAATGAATCGTGCATGAAGCGTGGTTATAAACAAGTGCACTGGGCCTCACACGTGAAGAGATGTGGTTAAATAAATGTTGTTCTTTCAGTCATTGTCAGCACACAACTCATTGGCTGAGCCATCGGTATGAGTCGCCCGAGCGTTGTAACAGTTGTAACAACTTGCCCAATACAATTGTAACAACTTGCCCCACACACAATTTTTGCAGCTGAGCTCACGTGGACGATAAGAAATCCTGAATTTCAATCTAGCTTCTACTTTGTACGACCCCTTATACTATATAGTATATACATGTTTCGTGTTTCATTCACGAAACCTAAAAAATTGCTGCGTGAAATAAAATTATGTGGGCATACAAACAAGTTTTAGGTAGTAAAAAAAACTCTACATCTCTTTAATTTCGTCTTCTATAACTTACAATTTTTGGACAGTGTGTCTGCTGGTGACTACTGTCGATCGTATCTCCATATGTCTGCTACGTTTTCGTAAAACGCCTCTATAACAACTTGCCCCTGTATTCAGCTATCCCCAGTCTCCCCTACATCAAACGTGTTACGGTGGTACACATTGTCTACAGGTGAGTGAGGCAAGTGAAGCAAGGTGGATTGAACGAAATTGTCCGAGCTTCGAAAAGGTAGCGAGTGCATTCAGGGTTCTCTCGATTGAGAGTCCGACTCTATATGCATTCTTGTAGCACATTTATTGTGATGTTTTTTAAATTGACACACGTCTGAAAACAGAAACCCGTCTATTTTGTGAGACGTCGGTGCGTATGTGGCGCGACTTGCCGAATAAATCGCGCTTTAACTGTCAGTTTATTTAGCGACTGACGCGACCAGCGATTGCACGAGTATTATGCTATAAAGAGAGTCTTTTTGGCTTCGCAAAAACACGCGCAGCGTCTCGCGCGAGATAAAGGTTAGTTCCTACAAAAACACTTTCATGCTATTTTTTTTATCGGACAAAAGTCTGAAAACAGAAACCCGTCCGTGACGTGAGACGTTGGTGAATAGGTCGTGTGCCTTGTTGAGTATATCGCCCTTTAAATATCAGTGTGCGTACAGAACCTATTTAGCACCTTACGCGACTAGCAATTACTCGGGTCGTGTTTCGTTTAATAAGTAGCTTCGCGGAAACACGCCGAGCGTCGGGCGAGTCTGGTTTTATGGAAATTATATAACTTGCTGTAGGGAGTCGTTGACCCGGGTGAGAGGTGTCCATCCAGTGTCGCAGTGTTATTGTCAGCAAAATCAACACGAGACATGCTCCCGGAGGGGGGAGCGGGGGCACACAATGCAGTGCCAGTATACCACCCTTGAGACAAATTCCTTGTTGTATGGGTGTTTTCTGAGTCCAACTCACGTCCACGCACGCAACGCATTTAGGGTTTCAAATCACATACCACAGTTATTGGATAATTAACGGTCTATATTTTGACATCTCAGAACGCGTTTTTATGATGAAGGGTAGAAACTGACAGGTCCAATTAAAATATTAATGAAATGTGTTCGTGAATTAATTTTATATCATGGAACAATACATGTTTTTATACGTTAATGGGTGTATATTGCAATCTAGTCAGCTTGAAAATTATATATTTTGACAGAAGTCTAAAACGTGTTTGTGGGTAAAAAAATATATAAGAATGATATGCTGAGTGAATGAGTGCCCCCGTCCCCCGGGGAATGCTGCCCGTCAGATATCGCGAAAAACAAGATAATGGTTGCATACCAATGGGATCGTGTGATAAGCCAACTTGACTCAAACCAATCAGAAATGTAAGCGATTGTGTTCGACCTAAAATTGTAGTCCTCAAATATGTCCAAATGCAGGGAGCACACTTCCCGGGAAAGGTTTTTAAATTTCAGTTCTAACAGGTCCGAGGACCCAGCAACATGACTGATAAAAGTTACCTGACTAAACAACAAGTATGATACACTGTATACTACACGCACGCACGCACGCACGCACGCACGCACGCACGCACGCACGCACGCACGCACGCACGCACGCACATACACGCGCGCGCACACACACACGAACACGTACACACACACACACACACGCACACGCACACGCACGCAAGCATGCACACATTTCTCTCTAGTAGTTGTTACTCCCACTTTATTTAATCAACAATACACCCAGCGTACACACACACGTACACGCACACGCACACGCACACTCACACGCACACGCACACGCACATGCACACGCACACATTTCTCCCTTTTACTTGTTACTCCCAATTTATTCAATCAACAATACACCCAGCGTACACACACACACGCGCGCGCGCACAGGGACATGCACACGCACACGCACACGCACACGCACACACACACACACACACACACACACGCACACGAGGGGGTTAACATGTGAGCATGTAGTCCTAATAATCTGACCTGACAATGATGACTGTCATTAGACGAAAAATGTCATTAGATTAAGACGAGAATGTACTGGAACTCTTCTACAAAAACGTACTTTAGCTGGTGTAATTCCAGATGGTTTTGACCCATAGGTGGTTGTCATGCTATGATGTTGCAGTCAACACCCTGCGAATGATGGAAGCATTCATAGTTTTCTTTTATTCGAATCTGCCAGCGAAAGAAAAGCCTATCTACTTGGCAAATGTGGTTGCACGGTAAACGAGCCCAGAAGCATGGACAAGGATTCGAGAGATCCAGCAACATGTGTTTCAAAAGAAGATGACAGATGATGGCAATAGCAGGAAGGAAAAAATAATTCGCCCTGTCCTCTATGTGAAGAAGATAACACTTCTCATAGCACATGTCTACTGTGCCGTGTTGTCTCTTCTGAAACAGTTCGTTTGTACTTTCGAGTGCATCATCATCAATTCAGTTTCTTCGGTGATTTTTTCTGGCTTGCTGTGTGTACATCGTGAGAAAATCGCCTAAGAAGCTGAAGAAACTGGACATTACGCTAACAACTTTCTTCCTCAGAAGGATATGTTCCGTGGCAGTGTTGTAGCAAAGATTGTGGAGAGATGTCATAGAGAGGACGAGCTGGTGAATGAGTTTCGAGACAAAGTGACGTCAGCCTACATTTCTTGCGGAGAATACATACAGAAACAAAACTGCCACTTGCAAACAATGTTCTTCAAGCTGCATCTGTCCTTGACCCTGAAGCTAGAGGCCACACTGCTGTTTTGGAAGCAGCTACCGAAACTGGTGACCAATGTCTTAAGTTATGTGGAGACAGACTCGTTCTTGCAAGAGGTACACAGGTACAATATTGACACTCTTCCACCATCTAGTGCTGCAGATGGAACTCTTTTGAGGATAGGTCACTGGTGGGCGAAAGTTTCTAAGACAGAACAATATCCACCCTTATGCAAGATTTCCTTTGCCATGTTGTGTTTACATGGCACTCGGTGTGTGATGTCATCGATCCCAAGTCCTGCAGAAAGCAATTCAAACTGTGGAGTACGGATTGCGGGCTGAACAGAAAACTGCCATCGAGAAGTTCACTAGGACAGATTATTTACATGAGAAAGTTGACACTACAATGTGCAGAAATCTGAGATGTTCTGCTGCCAGGTACAAGTCCACCTGACAGACAAGATGAGACGATGACAAAACGAAAGAACAGGAGGAAGCAAAAGAAAGACTAAAGTTACAGAAAGAAAAGCTTCAGAGCAAAAAGACATTAAATATGATTCTACAGGAAGTTGACAAAGAGCCAAACTGCTCAATGCAAAGAACTTGAAAAAAGACAGAAATTATCTGCAATGGCTGCAGAAATGAAAATGAAGAAGAAGAAGAGGAGGAACTAAAATAGAGTCACATGCAGCTGCATCGACATGTATAACAGTAATGGATGCACAATTTTTAAGTGACCGTAGTGGACCTGTACATGTATATATAACCTGAGAGTTGTGGACCTGTACATGTATATATGACCTGAGTGTTGTAGACATGTACATGTATATGTAACCTGAGAGTTGTAGACCTGTACATGTATATGTAACCTGAGAGTTGTAGACCTGTACATGTATATGTAACCTGAGAGTTGTAGACCTGTACATGTATATGTAACCTGAGAGTTGTGGACCTGTACATGTATATGTAACCTGAGAGTTGTGGACCTGTACATGTATATGTAACCTGAGAGTTGTAGACCTGTACATGTATATGTAACCTGAGAATTGTAGACCTGTACATGTATATGTAACCTGAGAGTTGTGGACCTGTACATGTATATGTAACCTGAGAGTTGTGGACCTGTATATGTATATGTAACCTGAGAGTTGTAGACCTGTACATGTATATATGACCTGAGAGTTGTGGACCTGTACATGTATATGTAACCTGAGAGTTGTAGACCTGTACATGTATATGTAACCTGAGTGTTGTGGACCTGTACATGCATATGTAACCTGAGAGTTGTAGACATGTACATGTATATGTAACCTGAGAGTTGTAGACCTGTACATGTATATATGACCTGAGAGTTGTGGACCTGTACATGTATATGTAACCTGAGAGTTGTGGACCTGTACATGTATATGTGACCTGAGAGTTGTGAACCTGTACATGTATATGTAACCTGAGAGTTGTGGACCTGTACATGTATATGTGACCTGAGAGTTGTGAACCTGTACATGTATATGTAACCTGAGTGTTGTGGACCTGTACATGTAGATGTAACCTGAGAGTTCTGGACCTGTACATGTATATGTAACCTGAGAGTTCTGGACCTGTACATGTATATGTAACCTGAGAGTTCTGGACCTGTACATGTATATGTAACCTGAGAGTTCTGGACCTGTACATGTATATGTAACCTGAGAGTTCTGGACCTGTACATGTATATGTAACCTGAGAGTTCTGGACCTGTACATGTATATGTAACCTGAGAGTTCTGGACCTGTACATGTATATGTAACCTGAGAGTAATTTTGAGTAAACAGTGATAACTATTTTAGTTGGGTTTTTGAAAGTGTCAAAATGACCTAGGGGCATCAGCCCTGACCTGGTTAGACCCGCGGCAAATGTTCAGTGTTTGTTTTACAAACTGCATTCTCGTCCCTGCATTTAGACATCACTCTTGGTTTCATCTTAAACCTTGGCGTTAGCGAATGACCGAAGGACCGCGTTGAGCAAATGCAAGGTAGAACGAGTAGGTGATGATATAGTGACTTTCGGAAAGTATCGGTGGTTGAAATTCTGGGTCTGACATCAAAGGCCGATTGTCATGGCCTGACACGCTCGGTTTTAGCCTAGGCGTGGTTCACTGGGCCAGTTCCTCGCCCCCTCAATCATCCCTCCCCTCAGCATCGCAGTCACTCAGCCACTCGTCCGGTCGATCAGTCACTCAGTAATTTGTCCGTTCACCCAAGGACGCGTTGGTTGATTATACAGTACGTTCCGGGTAGGCCTAAAGTTGTCGGTATAGAAACCCCGAAGCACACAGGCGGGGCAGATCATTATTTAACTGTCGGCTCAAGGCTCAACATACTGGCTTTCCAAAATGGCAAACACACGCGGGTCAATGACGATGACCTCCATCTTCTCGTGACATCATAGAGTTACAAAGTCACGAAACTTCACAATATATATATATATATATATATATATATATATATATATATATATATATATATATATATATATATATATATATATATATATATATATATATATATATATATATATATATATATATATATATATATATATATAAATATATGGAAATGACAAAGTCACGAAATTTCACCAATATATATATATATATATATATATATATATATATATATATATATATATATATATATATATATATTAATATATATATATATATATATATATATATATATATATATATCACTTCGGGCCAGAGCAATTAAGCGGATGGTTATTCACCAAAGGGGCGCATTAATACAGCGGGATGTGGATTGGTTCCGTACCATCCAATATATTTGATTCTACTAAGAGGCCGATTCATCCAAAAGCCAGCACACCGATAATTATATTGAATCAATGTTGACGAAACCCAATAAACTATCTCATCAGTTTGATCGTCGTGTCATTTGCTTTTCGATGAAAACTTACTAATTCCATTATGGTTTTGTTGGAGCTATATTATAGTGTTGCATTACATCCGAACTGTGCGTACTCCTGTCTATGCAGCGTATCATCGAAGCATTATTTAACGACATTATATAATAGTAGTGTTTCTTGGCTATGTACGTTTGGAAGCCCATCCGATGCGCCGTGCGTGCACATCCAAAGTGCCATTGTCACAAGCCGCACGCGACGACGGACGTCCTTGTCCCATAACAACAGGGACGGCCAATGTTGTTAACGTACGCGATGCTGACACCACTTAGTTACGGCTGGACGAAGCGAATATTATGTTAGTGACCTCAAGTAATCGCTACTGCAAGAAACCTCGTCCTCGGGTGTTAATTACATCGACCTGTGGGAAACTTCGGCAATTTCGTAATCGCGATGTGACATTTCGGCCGTCATCCTTGTGATCTGTATTCGGAAAAGAAGCGTTGTTTTTTATTTGAAGAAAACAATCATCTTTATACGACGCTGAATGAAACAGTTGCTAACCCCTCCCCTCCGTCTTCCCTCCCCTGCCCCCTCCCCTCCCCCCATGAAGCAAGCAAATTCGACGCTCGTCGTGTTTGATTGGGACACGTGGTTGACGCGAAGTGAACGACACGAACAGGATAATGACTGTTTATCTCGTCCACTTATCTTCGTTGCCCTAGCGGCCAGACCACAGTTCATTCCCCCGTCGTTGGCATGTCAAAGATATGCGTGATTGTAGAAAACACGAGAAATACTGCAGGGAATGGTCGGTGGTAACGAAGAGAGGGCCACAAGCCCAGATAACATCAAGACTTGGATGGGAAATTGAAGTATGAAGATTTGACAAGACCTGCCCAAGAGTGGCGATCCACGGTAGCTGACCTTTCGAGGTAAGATGACACCACATTGCAAAGAGCAAGACAATGTAACGTGCTCTTAGACAAACTTTGTGACTTGTATGATTATTGATCGTTCTGGACACTGTCCAGCTAGGGGAAGTCTATCTCTCCAGGTCATGTTTCAAGGGACTCATTAAGGCAACGGGAATATATATTCAAGTTCCTAGGCCGGACATTAAGTGACCGCGCCTAATCCCAGTCCATGAATATTATAAATATTATCGCCCAGATGAGACAGACGATCATGACCTCAGAGGTCGAGAACCGGATACATGTAATTTATCCAGTGTTGGAAAGGCATGGTATTAATTCAGGCGAATCAGTTAAAGGCGCTTAATCAAATCGATTTTTTTTTGTCTCATTTCAAATTAATTTTGCGAAAAACCAAACCTACCTAGTATCCACTGCAACATGTTGGCTCGTTTGTGCAACTTTTGTATGTAGTTTTTGCGAAATCACCAGACAAACTATTAAATTAATTAATGCTTGTTCAAGCATTAATAGAAGTGAAAATCGAAATGCTGACAAATCATGATTTTTTCCTTGGTGAAATTTCGTAACTTTGTCATGTGATCGGCGAGAGTATGGAGTTCACGCCAATGACCAGCATTGACCCACACAGTGTTTACCATTTTGGATATCCACTATTTTAATCCTTACCAGATCTAACGACTAAAGTCAACCCTATCGACGATTAATTTTTTTTTATTAAATCAACTGCAGATGTTACATAAACTATTCACACAATATATTTGGACACCAATGAACCGGATTTGCGAAAGGCCAAATCAATTGAGGAAGCAGTTTTAAGAGAGCGGATTCAGACGTCGACATTCAGGCCAGGACGACGTAATGTTATTTGCTGATTTAATAGCCAGCACAGACATAACTGTGATAACTTATAGTGTTCACTTTATGTGATGGAAGATGCGGATTGAATGAAGACATGTCTTGATGTACAGACGAGCTTGTTGACTTATGACTTATGACATTTAACTCCAAACAGCCCTGTCTTGAGCTAACATAGGAGTGGTTTATTTTCATAGATTTCATTATCTAGAATTAGTGCACAGCAGATATTTTCCATTTCCCTGTGTGGGGTCCTTTACTTCCCTAGCATAGGCACCAGATATAAGGGAACAATGGTTTTTACTGTCTCTTCCGAAAGACACAAGCAAAGTGGAGGAGGTGGTTTTGATCCCCGATCCCCTCGACCGAAAGTCCAACGCTCTACGGCTCGACCACCGCGCCCCTAGCTGATTGTGACTGTGTCGTAATACATTCTAACGGAGTTAAAACGGACTAGGAATCTATCTGAGAATTATATGTAAATAAAAAAACCACTGCAACGCCTTTAACATTTATACCATGATGATGATGATGATGAGAAAAATTAACCGATCAGAATATCCATAAATTCATGATATCCACCGTCCCTGTGTTGCCATTCATCATATCCACCGTCTCTGTGTTGCCATTCATGATATCCACTGTCCCTGTGTTGCCATTCATGATATCCACCGTCCCTGTGTTGCCATTCATGATATCCACCGTCCCTGTGTTGCCATTCATGATATCCACCGTCCCTGTGTTGCCATTCATGATATCCACCGTCCCTGTGTTGCCATTCATGATATCCACCGTCCCTGTGTTGCCATTCATGATATCCACCGTCCCTGTGTTGCCAAAGTGCTGAACAAGTTTTGTGGAAATCGCATGTGTCTAGCACTTGTAATCCTGGCGTAAACATTCTTTATGTCGAAGGTACTGTAAACACGTCCGTTTAACTTCACATGTAGATAGAGAAGCTCAGATTGCACCCCAACAGCGAGCCCCGTGCCTGGTTATAGCTATGATATGATAGCATTCTGTTGTTTTATGACGCTAAGCTGCTTCAACAAAAACAGTGGAAACAATGTTGTTCTTGTTAAGTCTAAGCAGTCTGAGTCCAGGATACTGGACAGTGAAACACCTTGCATAAACACACGATCCCAGAACTAAACAGCATATGATACTAATGCTATGTCATAAATCCACTTTTTCTCTCACTCACTCACTCACTCACTCAATCACTCATTCGTTCACTCACTCTCCCACTCACTCACTCACTCACTCACTCACTCACTCACTCACTCGCTCCCTCGCTCACTCACTCACTCACTCACTCACTCATTAACTTTCCCAATCACTCACTCAGTCACTCACTCACTCACCCACTCTCTATCTCCCTCACTCCCTCACTCACTCACTCACTCTCTCTCTCTCACTCTCTCTCTCTCTCTCCCTCCCTCACTCACTCACTAACTTTCCCACTAACTCACTCACTCACTCATTCACTTACTCACTCACTCACTCACTCACTCACTCACTCACTCACTCACTCACCCTTAATCCACTCACGGCCGTTTAACTTCATCTGAAAATAGCAGAGTGCATCCGAACAGCGAGTTGCACGTCGGCTTGATAAACGACCATCTGTCTATCAGAGGTGAAACGTTTCTAAAGCCATAAACCACACCTACTTCATCTCTGTCGCTTCCTGGCAGAAGTCTGACCTGGTTTGCATCACGACAGGTCGAACGGATATGCTGCGGCTATTGCAATATTTCAACCGCGTCGTAAACAAACACAGAAGTCGCGGAAATGCCACAGAAACATAACTTCCTGTTTGTAAAATCATATAGCTACTTAGTTAAACATACATATAATTAATTTACAGTGCTATCAGTTAACGAGTTACAAGTCTGACGACCACAAGAACGTAGTATCTGAAAGAGTAATCATATTTTAGTAGTCCTATGCTGACGCCGTCGTAATGTCGTAGGGAGACAAACGAAGCACGGAAGGTGTCCGTCGATTACCGCCAGGTGTTAATCACATTCACTATACAAGCTCAGCTGCCAGGGTTGTCAGTATAAACAGGTAGTCGGCACGCAGGGCTCACGTGCACGCATTCAACTTACCTTTTTAACCTCGCACACCCTCCTTGGCTCCCTTGTGTACTCACTCGTCAGTTGACAACTTTAATAGTGTTTATACCGATCATGAGATTGCCTAAAACCTTTTGGTTTTGACGCGAATCTGATCTCGTTTTTCCAAGGAATTTGGCGCAGTAGAAGTCTTCGTAGATTAAACGTGAGCTTTCTCTAACAACACTACGGGTTACGGGATTGGTGATGACGATGATGCTGATAATTTCTCTAGCAACGTAATGCGAGTTGGTGTGGTCTGACGTCACGACTTTGTGACGTCATAACCGTGACTCTAGATGCAATCGGCAATCAATCCGCACCGCCTAGTGACGCCACATCGGCGTCCAATGTAGTTTCTACAAAGTTATGCGCTGACTTGCACAGTACCCGATCCGGTGACATCACCACTAAGGTGACCTGCTCCGTTTATGTGCCAACGTTTATGAGCGATTCGTTGTTGGTTGACGTCACGTCGCGCCGTCCTTCTCTCTTGGTTTCCGTGCCGTTGTCGCGACGCTGGCAGAGGCAGGATATCGTCCAAAAGCCAAGTGGCCGTATACATCAACCCCTATCGCCAGACGAACGATCAACGTGCTATAACCACTTGTCCGAGGGGATTGCGCGAATCATAAAATAGCTATTGCAGCGATTGCAGCAAAGCATACGCGTGGACCAATAACGTTTTCACTCGCCGCGCGGAACGCGATGTCTCGGTTGCGTAAAGGGTAAACACCGCACACACTGGCGTTAGAAAGCCGTAACGCCTCGCTGTGGTCACGGATGCTGGCGCGCACGTAAACCCGCCACACTAAGTAATAAGTAAAAACAAATTGCGCAAACACTGATTCTGTCTGTCCGCAGAAATGAAGAACGAGCACGCTATATTGCCATAACGGATTTTCACCGAGGCGATTTATTGCTCGACAGATTCGTGGCAATTTTCTGCGGGTGTCCATAATGGGAATTTCGTGACATGGTGTCAGGACGGAATAATCTGTTTGGCGTTTCAGTGTCTTGTTAGAGTTAATACGTACGGAATCTTGTTATAGTTAAGGCGTACCACAGACCGAGGGCCAATATAAAATAAAATTATATTCTACTATTCTACAACCAACACAAGTATTCATGGGTCTAAATTCACGCGATCTTCAACATCTTGAACATGCAACGAGTATTGCCTCACGTGCGTGACGCGGTTGTTTCTGGTAATACGTATGACTTTCCCTTAAACAACCTCGAGCGTATTGATAGCATATTGGCCTGCGGCATTTGATAGACATTGCTATCATGACTGTCACGTACGAACTACCAAGTTATCCCGTCCTGAGGACGGGCATTTTTGCTAGATCAAGATTTCACCTTTAGGCATGACGTCACATTGACGTCACATCACATGACGTCACGCAATTCTCCCACGCTATCTCTTTTTACTTTCGCCGTCCAAATCTACGATCACCCGATATAAGACGTAACACCTTTTTGCGACTGAGTTGATGAAATATTATTTATTAATTTCGCCACGTGCGTATTTATGCGATATTATATCATTCATCAGACTGTTTTTCCCGCATAAAGGTTAATGTTCACTTCGTTCTCTAATACTTGTTTATTTCATGGTGAGTCTCGTTGTTTTACGTACTATTTAATGTTGTTGTTGTTGTTGTTATTATTGTTGTTCGTGTTGTTGTTTGTGGTCGTGTTATTGGCGTTTGTCTCTGAATTTGTTCTTATTTTCAACGCACCTGCTTCGACTCTTCTACTTCGTTATGACAATTGCGTGACTGTCAGGACATTACTTTTTGGTGGCATCAACCATTTCCTGGACCATTTCCTGAACCACCTCGGTGTTGCTTACTCTAGAAATACCTTTACGACTAACTATATTGCCTTCTTGAGGTGACGAGTCGTGACGTGCCATTTATGTATATAGCACTGTAAGTGATGGACACAGCTGTCGGTCTCGGATTAGATGTGATTTTATACCTTCAGAGTTCGGCTGCAAGGTCGTCCATGGCGCCCGATATAAACATACAACGATACGAACACGGGTGTAGATAGCGAACATAATTGAACACCATCCAGTGCTCTAATGGCCGATCTGCAGCTGTGGAACATTGTCAATATAACCAAGACCGGCAAATTAGACAAAATGCCATCGACATATTAATAACTTGATATTTGTTTAACCAAATGACTCACTCGTGACCATTCCTTAATTAGAATGTCTCCAGAAATAGTTACGGCAGTTCGTTTAAGGTCGGGTTGGTGGCCATAGATACTACAGCCTTCGTCTACCGACATCCATCGCTCAACAAAGGAGTCAGAGGATCTTGACACAGTTGGGTTCCTGGTAACGAAGGATGCCGCTGCGTTTGAACGTAGGCACATGTGATATTCGGGTTACGTTTCTAGGCATGTTAATTAAGTAGAGTGGGACGCGTTACCGTAGCGGTAAAAACGCCGCCCTCTCATTCGAGAGAACCCGGGTTCGAATCCTCTCGCTACGTTTCGAAACTTTGGCAATTTCGTTCACCTCACGTTGCCACAGTTCGCTCAGCTGTATAAAACAGTACGCCATGGTGTTGGGATGAACAGGTATTCCAGGGGGTGAAATGCAAAGCCCTTTGAACAGTCCCAAGGACTGGATATCGCGCTATATAAGAACTTATCTTTTTTAGAGTAACGCGCAAGAGCTCACCTTTTGTTCTTCGATGCTCCCATCGTGTTCTGGAAAGTTGTTGAGTTTGTACGGTGCAGGAAAGGTATCGCCCGCCGCCCAGAGGCGCAGCGGTGAAAAGTGCGTGTTAGCGGCACCCACAACGCCACGGTAGTGGAACAGCGTGCATCTGGTGCACTGGGGCTATCATTCCCGCGGTCTCAGTGGGTGTTTGGTCTGGGGCCCAGCCCAGAACTGTGATAGTTGCTATACGCAGCTTTTATTCTAGGTTATGGAAGGCCGCCGTTTGATTCGTGATTCTGCTGTATGAGACACCGTTGGGTGATAAACACCCCGTAGGCTACCAACAAACAACATTGTAGAAAATGGAGATCCTAGATAATGTGTGTGTGTGTGTGTGTGTGTGTGTGTGTGTGTGTGTGTGCGTGCATGCGTGCGTGCGTGCGTGCGTGCGTGCGTGCGTGCGTGCGTGCGTGCGTGCGTGCGTGCGTGCGTGCGTGCGTGCGTGCGTGCGTGCGTGCGTGCGTGCGTGCGTGCGTGCGTGCGTGCGTGCGTGGCCACACCGTGTGTCTAAACGAGGGAAAGAAAACGCGCGGTGCATGCATGGCACGTGCTGGAGAACATGCCACGTTGTAGGTTCAGTGCAAGTCAAGTGCTTTACTCCATCAACATGTTTGCAAGAACGTGTTTGTCAGGTAATTCATTAAGCGTTAACTGTTGTTAACGTTGTCATTAGCAGTTGTATTACACTTGTCGTTAGGACAGTTCCCGTAACTGTCATCCATAAAGTGTTTACAGAATAACATTGGCATTGCTAATTAAATTAACGAGTAGGGCGTTAAGTAATATTCCACAATATGTTGTCAGTACAGTTAACTAGGTACATATACATGTATATGTATGTGCGTGTATGAATTATGTAAGTATGCTGCAAATGCATGTATGTGAATGTATGTGCATGTGTGTGTGTTTATGTGTATGCATGTGCATGTATGTGTGTGTATGCGTGTTTGTGTGTGTATGTATGTGTGTATGTATGTGTATGTATGTGTGCATGTACATGTGCGAGCGTGTATGTGCATGTATATGTATGTATATGTATATATGTGTATATATGTATGTAGGTGCACGTATGTGTATGTATGTGTGTATATGTATGTGTATGTATGTGCATGTACGTGCACGTATGTGCATGCATGTGTATGCACATGTGTGTATGTGTATGTATGTGTATTTATATGTATGTATGTATGTGCATGTATATGTATGCATGTGTATGCATGCATGTATATGTATGTATGTGTATGTGTGTGTATATGTATGTGTATATATGTGTATGTATGTGCATGTTTGTGTATGTATGTGTATGTAATCGAAAGTCGTTCGGAAAAAGACACACAATTGTACATCTAATTGCATATATGATAAATGTTGTACTGTACTAATCACCTTAACTACAACTGTACTGCTATGAGTTAGCCGCCTGGCGGCGATGTAGCTTAGGTTTGTAAGGTGCTGCCACCACTCGGATAGACCACTTTTGAAATTAAAGTAAAAAATAAAGCTTTGCACGTGTATACAGGTTGTTCCGTGTTCTAAAGCCGAGACAGATCAATCGTAACGACGACGGTTCAACTCTATACACCTGGTGTACGTATGATGGGCTACCACAATATTCTGAGAAGCAAAGTTGGCTGCAGCGTCTTGATTTAGTTGCGAGCAAGACGGACTATAGCTTGAATTACCGACGATGCTTTGGGCTTTGCGTTCAACATCCACGCGTCCAAATTCGCAGAGATGTAAAACAGATCGGCTGTCGAGCCAGTGATGCTGCACTGCTTCGCCGAGATAGCATGTATCTATGTATCTATGTATTCCGATTTGCGAATCAATAAAGCAGGTGCAGACGCGTAAATTATTTGCGTGTTTGTTCCGTTAATGGTACGAAGCATGTCGAGCGATCGTATTTACCGTTGTAATTATTGCAATAAAACATACGTTTACCTCAAAGCTTTGAGTAAAAAATCAAGAAATGTCGTCCAAATGTATTCACATACAGTTAGCGTAACTCACTTGGTCGCTCTCCCCGCTCTCCGCACTCTCCCCGCTCTCCCCGCTCTCCCCGCTCTCCCCGCTCTTCCCACTCTCCCCGCTCTCCCCGCTATCCCCGCTCTCCCCGCTCTCCCCGCTCTCCGCACTCTCCCCGCTCTCCCCGCTCTCCCCGCTCTCCCCGCTCTCCCCACTCTCCCCACTCTCCCCGCTCTCCTCACTTCTCTCTGTCGCTCTGTCTGTCGGCCTGCCTGTCCGTGTTTCTGTCTCTGTCGCACATTCGCACGCACGCACGTACACACGCACGCACTCCCCCTCTTTCCTCCTCCCTCCTTCCCTCCCCCTCTCCCTCCCTCTTCCTCCTCTCTATCTGTCTCTCTCTGTCTCTGTCTCCTTTCTTCCCTCTACCCCTATCCCCTTCCACCCCCTTCTCCCCCCCCCCTCTCTATATCTCTGTCTCTCTCCATGTCACTCAAAGCGAGTCTTTAGTGTGCGTGGACTGCATGTCATGTGTGCAATTTAGAGGGCCTGTGCGTTGGTCAAACAGTAACCAGAGATGTTTTTTACTGTACCCTGAAATGATACCCTCGACATGATGGCAATGGACACTCACAATTCAACACAGTGGCTATGAGGTCGGACGAAGCAACGTCTAAAAATAAAACCGGTCTGGGTCGAAATTGAAGGGCATTAAGTTTGGCAGTGATTTTCGTCAGAAAACTATGTATGCCATTTCACGAAATAGAAATAGAAATTCTGTCAGCGCGCCTGGTTGCACAGAAACAATTATTATCAAAGACATGTGATAGTATATTAAGAAACAATTTCCTGTAATTAAACACATAAAACATTTAAACAGCACTGAATTATTATCGTGACGAATAACAATGCATATATGATATATCTATGACGTAGTCGACTGGAGGACGGGTCCCATGATTGTTGTTCAGCATGTCTCCGTCGGTGTTGGTGCGATTGTTGTTGCTCTCTTTTTTATCCCTGAAGTCCGGGTGAGGCTGGCACCGATTGTGGTCGTCGAATTTTCCCCTTCGTCCCCCGTCACTTTTCCCGTCTCCCCTCCCCTCCCACTCCCGCCAAACCTCTCTTCACGCAGTCCTCCCACTGTCGTCTTGGTCTTCTCCTTCTCCCCTCCACTCTAAGCACATCCGCTCTCTTCAACAACCACTCCTTCCTTTCTTTCCACGTAACCAGCCCACTTTCCCCGGCTCCTCACCAGCTTCCTCCTGAAACTATCTTTCTCACCAACCTCGTTCCTTAGCTCCTCTACTCTTTTCACCCCACAGTAATATAACAACAACCGTCCTCTGTGAGAATAAATACTCTCTAATACCTAATCTATGGCTACGCTGTTCCTTCACTAACGTCACCTTGTGTCCTGTATAGTTTTTCAATATTTCTTAACTGACAACATTTTCATACCCATTCAATATCTTAACAAGTTCAATTTTGTCTCCTCTTAACCTCCATGTCTCCAGGGTTATAATTTGCCGTGTGAGGGATTAACAAAACGAGCAGACTACTTGCACGCAGTAATGTGTATTTTATTCAAAACCGAGTGCGACAAACAACATGTAAACACACAAAGAATCATTGTACACTCGCGTGTATACGTACGTATTTCTACGACTTGTCTTACCTTTCCTGTTTGTACGGATTGCCTAGACAAACCAATAGTAACCTTGGTTTCGGAAACAAGCCGAAACAAATTAGGCTATGTAAATCTGAGATAACGTAAGGAAAACGTAAGGATGAACAATGAGATATAATTCTTCCTTTCGCTACGGAAGCATCAGGTTCACTGTATTAATTAGACCATATGGGTAACTAGACCAAATAACACATGTCCAAAACATTTACCCATGACATCTGTATTCATATATAATTAATTCTACTTGGGTTACCATTAACGTAGGCTAGATCGGGTTACTGGTACACGTATCATTGCTTCGCTTGACCTGTATCGTCTACTATGCTTCTATGACCAATGACCACGTAGGGAACTAGACCAAATAACGTACACCATCGGCAATGTCCAAGATTAATCACTAATATTTATATTAAAGCAATAGCTACAAATGTGACCCGAGCGACAAGCAGAATGTTACATGTGTACGATGGGCGTCACAAAGTAGGAGGTCGTTTTAATGTATCGAACCAATGTGCCCATGTTTTAATGCATCGAACCGATGTGCCCATGTTCGGTTACTGGTTCTGTTCACGTTTTGGCTGGGCTCTTAAAGGAGCATTTAAGCCAGATATACGTGTTCCAACGCTTGCATAGGAATAGTAGGCAAACACATGTCAAATTAATCGCTTTGTAGAAATCGTTGACAACTTTCATGTTTGCGTTTGCATCAATGTAGCATCAACCTTTAGTTACAAATATATTCTGGCGAATCCACCATATCAGTCCAAAGGGTATTGTTATTTCACATATGCCTCCTCAACCACCTGCGTAACATGGATTTGCAATGTACTCTCGGCACACATGAAATTACTTGAAATAGCAACAATGAAGTAATTTACGAATATTCTCACACCGAGCGATCTCATTACGCCATACACACTCCTGCTGCAGCTGGGCTACATTTGGACGTTTGTTTTCCACAGAGAGTTCTACAATTAGTCGTACGCAACACTACCTCATACTACGCTACCGGTTTAGTTTTGATGTCACGGGAAATCACGCGATTAATTAGGTGGGTTGTATTTCCTGTTGCATTCATCGCTGTGCGAAGGAGGCGCAGTAGTAGCAGCTCATTCGTCTGTTCGTTACTGTGAAAATCTATTCGAAAATAGTCATTACGTGGACAGGAACACACTGCGACGTCACAACACAGCGACAAAGACAAATATAGAATGCCCCTGCTGTCATTGTTGTTGTGTATATAAGAAGTCGGCCCTAGTACATTAACACAACCTTAAACATGTCGCAAAATTAGCGACCCTTCCTTTTGAATGCATCCATGCTTATACATCAGACGGGAGATACGAATATAATAAAACAATCAATAAATGTGTTTATTTCAACATTTTGAATCACAAGTAAAATTACCTATATAACTGAACCATAATGTTATTAATTAATGTGTGCTTATATAAACAAGGTCCCCAAATGCCAAGATGACGATAATGCATTGAAGGAACATATATATTAGCTAATTTGAATACGTGAACCAGATGTAGGGTCTATATATAATAATATTATCTGTTGCCAGTTTTGTCAGCCTCCCATAAATTTACTCTCAATTCCGCGAACATAAAAAGCGAAATCGTGCTAAAGGATCCAATGCTGTTCAGCAACACGGTACTTTCTGTAATGTTAGCACATCCTTCGAACATACAGAAGTTACAGCACCATAGTAATTACGTTCACGTTATTGTTTACGTTTTGTACGTTGTGCACTCCGTACGTTTTACCAAGATTGTTGTCCAAACTACAGATAGCAAATGGAGAAGGAAGTCGTTAGCTCACTGAGAAGAGTCCAACAAGTTTTCATGATGAAAAGTGGCTCCTGTTTTATGCGTACAGAACGACTTCACAGGATCCGAGGCAGCGCCACTCTAGCAATCCCTGGCGAGTCGCGTTACGCTGTCGCCACCTAGCGAGTCGACACAAACTACACCAACAATCGAACATTCACAGTACTTCAGAGCTCAGACGTTTTCACACTGGATGGGTGCGTCCAGTGTGGTATTGCCTATACAATTATTTAATATACAAACATGTGTCATATCACATCTAAAATGAGTCGGTGTAAAGGAATTCGTGCCAGATGGTGCTAGGCATAACACTTAGAGATGTGCATTGGCTAGAAGATAAAATGATGGAAATAGTAATAGGCCCAGGCGTAACCATCTTCGCGCTAATAGGGGACACAAGTTTCGTCAGCCGCCATGTTGGTTTTATGCAAATTTTCCCACAAATGTTCACTTCCGGCTCCCAAACGACACGCTGCCCGCTATCATATTTCACGCATAAACACATTTGGAATTAAACACATTTACTCGTATTATTTATTATGACATAGGCGCATTTAACGTGTCATAGTGTGCACAGCGCGTGGGCCGGAAGGGCAGTATCTTGTCAACTATTGCTTCGAAACGAGAATCACCCGTGTCCCCTATACGCATACAACGGTGAAAGAATAGGTTCGTGTTCATGATAAACAGATGAAAAGCCAATGACTGGTTCCGCGGTTCAGAATTAAAATGGTCCTGTGAAAAATATGAGCAAATATGAGCAAATATACGAACGGATTTGTGCACCTACTTTAATTTATGTTAGCTGCCTGCCAACATAATCAACGTAAAATCAAAGACTTGCGAGCTCGCTTTCGTCGATTTCTTTTAAAGAAAACTATATTGAAGGATTTGCCAAAATAAATAATAAAAACGAAAAACAAAACGAGTCGCAATGATACACCATTAGCTAAACATAATAAAAGATGATCGACACATGACATTGCCATTTCTTACTAGTATCGACAAATTGCAAAATAAAATGTGATTTTTTTCCCAGCCATTGGAGAGACTGACGACCTCTAGTCGGAGCAGATGACTCCTCTCTTGGGTGGCGCCTTCTTCTTCGTCCCGCCGTCCTCGTCCATCAGCTCGTAGGTCGTCTCCTTCTTCGCCTTCTTCCTCTTGTTCTTCTTCTTTTTCTTCTTCGTCTTCTTGCTCGCCCCGCTGCGCAGACTGGTCAGACTGGTCGGCCGTTCCTTCTTCATCCTCGCGCGGTAGGCCGCCAGCCGCACCGACAGCTTGGAGAAGAGCGGTCCCAGGTTCCGCCGCATTATGCGCATGTCCGCCCACAGCTTGGGCAGGTCAATGATGAGGATAACGAACAGCTCGAAGACGACGAGGCCCAGGCCGATCATGCCGATCGTATCGCTGCCTTTAGCGTCCACCATCTTGATGACCTTCTCGACCTTCGGCGGCGGCACGAAGCCAGGAATCGCTGCAATGAATGAGCGGATAATGATGATGATGATGTTGTTGTTGTTGTTGTTGATGATGATGATGATAATGATAACAATAATAATAATAATAACAATAAGAAGAAGAAAAAAGAAGAAAAAGGAGAACAACGTCATAACTCGATCATCATAAAAATTAAACCCAGGTCACTGTAGCATAGATGTCAAAATTACGGCTTTTCGGCGGGAAATGCTGCTTTTTCCCTCGGTCTCACTTTCCCGCTTTTTGAACGAAATGTCCCGCTTTTTATAATTTTCAAGACAAAAAAATTCACGGAAAAATCTATATATTTGTTGCACAAGTTGCCATTCTAGGCACATTTAATTCTTTGGTCTCAAGTGATTTCATATTTTGACGCGCGTGCGTTCACCTCGAACGAGAACGGCACATCAAAATGGCGACCCGTAAAACAACATGTTAAAAACTACGAAAAACGCAAACAAACGACGATGGGATTTCCCGCTTTTCAAGTGCACTTTCCCACTATTTCATGTGCACTTTCCCACTATTTCATGTGCACTTTCCCACTATTTCATGAGCAGATATAAGTTGACACCTATGCGGTAGCTGCGTTTCACAATCTTCCTCAACGCTAACTGGACACTCACGCGAGCACGCCGGCGTTGGATTGTTCCAGCTCTGCGACGGTAGACATATGATACTGTCGATGCCATTGGGTAGACGATGACCCTCGATGCACGTGTATGTCAAGATTGAATCATACACGAAGCTGTCGCCGGAGCGGGTCGCATTTTCGCCCGGCCCTGGATCCGGACACACCACGGCTGCGGCGGAAATCACAACGAATGTAGCAATAACCTACTGCATGCAAGATTTAACAAGATTGCCATCCAAAACAACAAGTTCCGGGTGGCAAGTGGACGAGGAAGCTATTGGCTTATCGAGAGTCCAACAATGTTATCATTTATTTGTAGCCCGCCCTTATCAGATATATGTCAATTCTATTTTTAAACATATTCACACTACTAGCATTAACACAATCATTTGGCAGTTTGTTCCATTCATTTATCACCCTCTGTTCGAAAGAATACTTTCTCATGTCCAACCTACACTGTTCCTAAACTAATACTGCTTTGTGTCCTCTGGTTCTACTGCCTTCTTTAAGTTTGAAGAACATATTCCTATCAACATCCTCATAACCATTCAATATTTTAAACACTTCTATTTAGTCTCCTCTTAGTCTACTGGGCTCTAGTCAAACCACATGGTAATAAGCGACTTTCTTAACTAAGGCCTCTCAATTCTGGAATCATCAACATCCTCATAACATCCTCATAACAGTTCACTATTTTAAACACTTCTATTTGGTCTCCTCTTAGTCTCATGGTCTCTAATGTTGTCAAACCACATTGTAATAAGCGGCTTTCATAACTAAGGTCTCTCATTTCTGGAACCATTTTAGTTGCTCTTCGTTGTGTTCTTTCTAGCTTGTCTATGTCCTTCGTACGATACTATACTGTATTCGAATACTTTTTAAAAGTTGTTGCGTTGTTTGCTTTCATATTTATCAAAGTATTCTTAAACTTTCTGAAAGTATTAAAAAGGCAAACACAGGGTGGATTTGTCTTGCTTACTTTTAGCATTGGTTTTAACGGAAAAAGTTATACTAGCCTTACACAATGATTTCAAAGCAAGGCTAGACACAAAATGGAGGAACCACCCCGTCTACATTTCAACACACATTGCAACAACTCGGGTCTGAACGTATTTGAGCGAAGAGGCAGCCAACTTCCGCAGACAGGGAATGTGATAATATACGATAAAATATTTATGCAGCGCAATTTGTGATAACAAAGCGTACTAACGCTGGCACGCGATTCGCTCGCCGGTCCATTGGCGATCAGCGCTACAATTGATAGCACCCCACTGCTGGCCATTCCTCCAGTGGCCGACGTCACAAGTGTAGTTGACGACGTCGCCGAGCTGATGTCCAGTGCCCAGCTTCATAGTTCCGTTTCCGTCGCCAGGAACGCCGCAACTGACACCTGGCGATCAAACGACACACCTTTCTTACACAGGAATTTTATAACGAATTGGAGATTAAGAGTAGATCATTTATATGGATTGAAGAAGGAAGAATAATGACATTATACGCGACGATAGCCCCAAAAGGATGGAAGCGTAGCCGATATCACATTAGTCGGAGAAAGGTTTTCCACAGAGAAATATATATATATATCAATATATGTCAAGGAGACATCATTGGCACAGACTTTGCAGGTATTGAAGAAAACAGTGTAATGTTACGCAAAATCAGGTCATATAGTATAAACTATATTCTATCAAATTGACCGCCAAAACGTGGTTTCATGAACCACATTGTTTTAATTAATATAATTTGACCATTATTTGCTTGTGGTTATTGATCCTGTCGTTCAGCGTACAATGTAAACATGATATTCGGGGTGACTCATTCAAATTAAACAGATACTTTGAGAATGTAATTTTTTATGTCTTACGTTCACATATTGGGCTTTTGCTCCAGAAACCCGTATCCTTGCAGGTTCTATTCAGGGCACCGCTGCCCGCCTTCCATTCGTAGCCGTGGTCGCACGTGTAAGACACTTCATCCTCGTACAGAAAGTCATCACCGACGTATGTAGCACTGGTGACGTCATCAGGCCGCCCGCATGAGATCCCTAGAGAGAAGAACAGTCATGATTGATACACAAATACAGAGGTTTTGCATTGCAATGAGTCTATGCTTTGCCAAGAAGAACAATTGCTATACTGGCCATTATTGGTATTTAACAATGTAGTTAGTCTCGCCGCTGATGCACCTACTCGAGCAGGTCGGCACCGTGCCGTTCCAATTCTTCGTGTCAGAGCACACCAATACGCTGTCGCCGGTCGTGATATTGTACCCAGGCGAGCACTCGTACAAGAGGCGGTCCGCATACAGGAACGAATCTCCCTGGCGAATGGCGTGCTCGGGCAGTCCCGGGTCGCCACAACTCGTGCCTACGACCAGTAATTACAAATCAGAAACACGTCTGGCACGTGGTGTGATCATCGGTATCTGGACATAATCCACCTGGACAAAACCACCCGGATAATACCCCAGTAGGATAATATCCTCCCTCCCGGACAATATCCCCTGATGTAAATACCCATAGGCAAAATACCCATAGGCAAAATCCCCAATCCAAATGCAATCTTCTTTGATTTCCTGAATTTACCCGAGAGTCAATGTATCACACATTAAAAAAGAGGAGAGAAGATAATCAATACCAATGTTAATTTACTGTTGACTGTTGATTTATTGTTGCTTATGAACAGGAGATATTGTCCGGCTGTTTTGTCCCGGGGGTACGCCCTAGAATCATGACCATCGCAACTGTTGTGGCATTATTAAAATAGCTCAACTGGGAACATTGGTAGGTAGAACGCAGCCCAGTGTCAGTAAACAGAAAACATGAACCGTTATAGAAACCAACAGCAAAACTTGCATTAATGTGAATATTTTTATAGCATCTTTCGCACACTTTCACGAATATGTTTTACTATTATTTATTAGTGTAAGGTTATATTAATTAAGACATTGCATCATATACTACTATCGACTACGAGTATAATTGTATTAAATCATCTCCAATGGCCTTATGTAGGTTTAGTACATTATCTTCTGTTCGTAGTACTATCGACTACGAGTATAATTGTATTAAATCATCTCCAATGGCCTTATGTAGGTTTAGTACATTATCTTCTGTTCGTAGTACTTTCAAATAGTTATGTCAGTTATTAGTAGAATGAATTTAGAACTGCAGCATACTCAACGGTCTACAGCAAGTTTGTACAATAAGCTTTATTTAAATATAATATATTCATTAATATGTTCAGAATTGCTCTAGTGAGGAGAAGTAAACGGACGCGCTTTCTCGTTCGCACATCAACGATTTCTAGCGGAGGATGATACATCCTGAAAACTAGAGAACATTAAAAATGGTGTAAGAAATGGGATTTTGATATTTAGTGGTGTACGTCATTTATGTATGACAAGAAGACCACCCTAAGGGATATGTAACGTGACTCACGATTGCAGCCGTAGGCGACACCTGTCCATATCTTGTCGTCTCCGCACAGACGGGTCTGGTTACCCGTGAAATGTTCATGACCGACGAGACACCTATACTTAGCCTTGTCACCGTAGTAGTGGTCTTCGGGGTTATGCACAGCGGAACCTACGCCTACGTCGGCAGGACTGCACGACACTCCTGGCAAATTGAAATGTCAACATACGTTAACATTGACAGATACAATAATAATAAAAACAACAATAATAATAATAATAACAATAATAATAATAACAAAAATAATAATAATAATAATAATAATAATAATAATAATAATAACAACACCAATAATAATAATACCAACAATACTAATAACAACTACAGCAATAATAATAACAAAAAAAATAATAAAAATAACAATAATAATAATAATAATAATAATAATGCCAATAATCATAATAACAACAACAACAATAATAATAATAATAATAACAACAACAATAATAATCTTAACAAAAACAACAACAATAATAATAATAACAATAACAACAACAATAACAATCTTAACAACAACAACAATAATAATAACAACAACAATAATAATAATAATACTTTTTATAAAAATTCACTTACATAGCATCAAATCAAATAAAAAACTCCTCGAGACGCATTACAATCAACCTAAAATCAAACATTTAAATTAAAAATTGTCTTGAAATACCATCGCATGTCATACATATTCGGTTGTCCCTCGTTCTATTAGCGACTTTTGTGCGACCCTGTTCACGATTATGATTAATGATTCTGGTTTTTTTTTTGAGCCTCTGAGGTCAGGTTCCTGAGCATATAGGCGCCATAGAATTAATTATTGTACTAATAATAATATATAAATCAACAACTAAAAAGGCTTAATGCCAAGTTAAAAAGTCATAAGTAAAAATGTCACAAACGGAGACACATAAACTGTAAGTAAAATGAGTTTCTAACCGTTAAAACGTTACGAAATGTGTATGATTGAAAGCATTGGTTGTGCACAAACGTTCACTTGGTTGTGCATAAACGTTCACTTGGTTGTGCATAAACGTTCACTTGGTTACAATACACAGGTGGCGCCACACTGGCGGCGCAGTTTATATAATTTAGACAAATATATAATATGGGCGCGCTACGTACACATAGATGACTAATTGTTGGACTCTCGATAAGCCAAAGCGTTTCTTGTCAATTTGCCACGTGGATTTGGCTTTGCATGGTGATTTTATTACATCTTATTAAATACTAAACCCTCCAGCTTCGATTAACTCTGCTTAAATCGCAAACAAGACAAATCCGTCAATCATAGTAAATTGATAATTAAGCAACCCTTGAACAATTTCGTATGCTGTGGGTGTTATTTTATGTTTTATGCCGTTGCTAGTTTACTATAAGTGGCCGCTAACGCTAAGATATGTGTTGTAATGCAACGGGTTATATTAACGACGTACGAAGGAAAGTTACGGGAATAGAATAGCTTGGGGCATAACGCCCAGTTTTGGGTCATAACGCCCACCCCCTATCTAGTTACACGGCTCGAAAATTACAATTCGAGATCGCCAGATGAAGCTGCATATCGATATTCGTATCTGGTGCATCGGAGATTGCGGTAAGCTGTTCATCTTAAAAATTTGGCTTTATAATTATAACAATTGTTCTTGCCAAAGTAGGACTTTGTACAGTAACCACGAGAAACTGTGACAAACAACTCAATGTATAGCATAGACAAATATGTATATAATAGTTTTATAAATGTATAGGTTACGGGCGATATATGAGAATACTATTCAAATTAAGACATTATAGTATTGCACATGTGGGGTAAAAAGGCCTACACACAGTAGAGACAAAACGCACAGTGTGGGCGTTATGCCCCATGACATAATAAATATTGTATATAGAGCCTAAGTACGTTTGTTATATGTTAAATGATATGTAGACCCTTAAATAATAATATATTATAGAAGAAGACTTATCTTTTTAGTAGAGGAAATCTATACTGTTGCATATGGCACAGGCTGAACCGATAACTTATACTTATTTTAGCTAATGAGCCTATAAGGATATAGTCTATAGCCTTGGGATATTTTAATGTAAACTCGTTTTTCTCACTCCAGATGGTACGCTTTTACAAAAGAACATCAACGCGTAGATCTTACGGAGATGATCGCTAGAGCAATTGACGCAGTGAACAAGGCATCACGTAGGTGTGTCATGTTGTCTAATATTTAGACCGACTATAAGCGATTATGACATTTTTATAGTTGTAATATTATCGAGAAAAACATTATAACATATTAACGGCAGACCTACACTAGACTCAGTTGTCATTCGCATTAGTGACTTATTGTTGTAGTAGTTGAATGTAGCATATATAGTTGTTTCTATTTAAGGTGACTACGGGGTTCCGCGGCGGACTCTAGACACATCAGAGGCTTGGTCAGACAACCGGGCAGAATTACAATGGGCAGCAAATCAACAACGTTCTCACCGCTATTCGAGGCTGAACTTGTCAAGAACGTGAAAGAGATGGAATCTTCCATGTACTGCATGACGATGATTGACTTGCGTCGTTTAGCCTTTGATCTTATTGTCCGCACGAACATTGCACACCCATTCGATGCTACCAGTGGTCTGGCCGGTGTAGACTGGGCAAGGGCCTTCGCCGGCATACGACGCTCACCATCAGAAGACCGATTGCAACTAGCATTGCACGTATGAAAGTGTTTAATAAAGAAGCTGTGGGAATGTTCATTGGACAGTACAGAAAGTTGCTTGTGAATGGTGGGTTCGTCCCTACACGCATCTGGAACTGTGACGAAACATGGTTCACTACCGTTGCTTCTGAAGACGACGACGAGTGGCCATGCCTTGTTTGCGGCGAGCCATTCAGAAGCAGCAGATCCGGCGAAAGTTGGATCCAGTGTCAGATATGTCACAACTGGTCGCATCTTGACTGCACCGAGGGTGACAGACTTTATGTTTGCCACAATTGCGAGTCTGGCAGTGAGTGAGCGACTCGTCAGGCAGCAGATCCGACGAACGTTACGTTCTGTGCCATATATATCACCAATGATCATCGCAACTGGTCGACGAGGTTGGAAGAAACATAACATACAAGGGAAAAAGTTAATTATACCTCTTTATAAAGCAATAGTTAGACCTCATTTAGAAAACTGTATACAAGCATGGAGACCATATCGTAAGAAGGATATAGATATGCTTGAGCGCATACAAAGGAGAACAACTAAAATTATTCCAGAACTGAGATACCTTAGTTATGAAGAACGCCTGAAAGAATGTGGTTTAACAACTCTAGAAACAATGAGGTTAAGAGGAGATCAGATAGAAGTTTTTAAGATATTGAATGGGTATGAAAATATTGATAGAAATATGTTTTTCTCACTCAAGAAGGATAGCAGAACTAGAGGACATGAGGTAAAATTAGTAAAGGATCAATGTAGATTGGACATGAGGAAGCACTCGTTCTCACAGAGGACAATAAATGAATGGAACAAATTGTCTACAGATTGTGTAACTGCTAGCAGCGTGAATATGTTTAAAAACAAGGTTGACACATATCTCAGGAGGGCGGGTTATAAGTGGATGAACATTGTTGGGCTCTCGGTAAGCCAATGGCTTCCTTGTCCACTTGCCAACTGGGCTTTAGGCTTGGATGGCAAATCTTGTTAAATCTCTTGTTAAATGTTTGCCGTAATTGCTAATTAACGAGTTGTTAACCGTCGAGAGTTGATGAGAATATTTTTAATAAAGTTCGGAGTTGTAAAAGTGTCTACACGAGTTGATTTCCACACATGTATACAACATTACAAAGTAACATTTCTGCAGTCAAACCACACAAATATGAAATATTACAACTCTACAGATTATGTTCGATTAGTTTCATTTTAGCAGTGGACTCTCCATTATTAAAGTAGTATAGCCTTCCAAGATCAAAGACAATGGCAAAGGATTAACATTAATAATAAACATTCGGTGATACTATCGCAGTACTATGGCAATATTTATAAAGCTATCGCAATAGTATAGCAAGAGTTATACAACTATCGCGATATCATCGCAATAGTACAACATATTCCCGATAGTCGTCCTACCAGTGAGTAGACACTGCTTGCGTATACAGAGTAGCTTGGGGCATAACGCTCAGTTTTTTGGGACATCGGCTACTGGAAAGAATCCTTTTGGTATATCTGTTTTATATTTAACTGATTATCTTATTCATTATCTTAGGTACATTCCGTGTGTATATATATATATATATATATATATATATATATATATATATATATATATATATATATATATATATATATATATATATATATATATATATATATATATATGTGTGTGTGTGTGTGTGTGTGTGTGTATTTGTTATTATTAACACGGGCCTTGAAGGTAGTTACTTAGGAATACTGAAATTGTAAATGACGCTGCTCTAGCTGACGATTGTTAGGTTGGTAGATAAATAAAATTATCAAATAAAGTTGAAATTTTTTAATTTATATTATTACAGTGACACAAGTAACCCTGCTGAATTGTTTTGTGTTACTATCGATAGTTTGGTGTACTATCGACAATAAGTACCGATAGTTCAATTTACTATCGATAGTATTGCATCGTCACATTGACTATTGCGATGGATCGATAGTTCGGCGTATAGTTTCATCTGTACTTACTAGTGCACACAGGCGTCGCTCGGCTCCAGTTCGCGTTCTGCTGACAGAAGAGAGCCACCTGCGTCTTACCGCCCGAGTCCTCCGCCTCATAGCCCGTGTCACAGGTGTACGTAATGATGTCCTTGTATCTCGTTCCGTTGTCAAACACTCGTTGGGAGTGACGCACCTGGTTCGGCATGCCGCAGTCGACGCCTGCAGACAGATGATCAAGGCGTCGGTAACACACACCAACACTCATTATTAAGAGTTACGCATTTACCCCTAGGTTGCATATTTATGTCCGCTGGCAAGAACTGCAGGTAGACGGCACACGCGGCCTTTAATATCCCACCCGAAACACACGTGTAACATGTTTTCGAATTGACAGTCCGACGTTCTAACCGATGATCTACCGTGATGATCTACCGTGCCACACAAGGCTTTGATCTTCGTAATGTGTTGTCGTGTGGCATCAAAACAAATGCAACATGCATGTTGCATGATTACAGTAACTAGTTGTAGTTTAATGAAACACAAACCCAGCTGATGTGAATAATCACGAAGATCAAAGCCTTGTGTGGCACGGTAGATCATCACGGGATAAGCAAACATGTATCACCTTAGAATAGTCACCGTATTGCTATCAGTATCGAAGTCATCATAATCACCATCAGTCTCATTTATAACTGATAATCGTAAACGTCATCAGCAGTCATATTCACAGTCAACGTTTTCAATAATGTTCACCATTGCCGTATTCAATATCAATGTTATCATTATTTAACAAGATTTGACAAGATTTAGCAAGATTGCCATCTCGAACAATAAGTTCCAGAAGGCAAGTGGACAAGGAAGCCATTGGCTTATCGAGAGTCCAACAATTTTCTCATCTATGTGTAGCCCGCCCTTATCATATATCTGTCAATTCTATTTTTAAACATATTCACACTACTAGCATTAACACAATCATTTGGCAGTTTGTTCCATTCATTTATCACCCTCTGTGAGAAAGAGTACTTTCTCATGTCCAACCTACACTACTCCTTAACTAATGCTGCATTGTGTCCTCTGGTTCTACTGCCTTCTTTAAGTTTGAAGAACATATACCTGTCAACATCCTCATAACTGTTCACTATTTTAAACACTTCTATTTGGTCCTCTTAGTCTCCTGGTCTCTAGTGTTGTCAAACCACATTGTAATAAGCGACTTTCGTAACTAAGGTCTCTCAATTATGGAATCATTTTAGTTGCTCTTCGTTTTATTCTTTCTAGCTTGTCTATGTCTTTTTTTACGCGATGGCCTCCATGTTTGAATACAATATTCCAAATGTGGTCTAACTATTGCTTTGTACAGGGGTATAATTAGATGGTTCTCCTTATACGTGATAGTTCTTTTAATTAGCCCTAGAATTTGATTTCCTTTCGAAGCAGCAATCCCACATTGCTCTGAAACTTTCATGTCAGCACTAAATGTTACTCCTAAGTCCTTTTCTTGTGTGGCTCTACCTAGTACAGCATCCCCCATTTTATATTCCTCGTCCATATTTCCATGTCCTATGTGTATACATTTACACTTCCCAAAATTGAATAACATTTGCCATTTTTCTGACCATTTAACTGATTTATCTAGATCATCCTGTACACTTTGTGTATCTATATCATTAGTAACCTTTCTGAATACTTTTTGTCATCTGCAAATTTGAGTACTTTGCTAGATATGTCATCCTCCAAATCATTTATCATCATCATCACCACTACTATCATCATTGTAATCATTATCGTCGTCATCATGTCCACATGTACACATTGGGGTGGATACGTATCGACAGCAGACTTACGTTCACACTGTGGGGGGTCCGAGTCGTACGTTGCTGTCTCCAGACACGTACGTGACAGAGAGCCACTGACCAGTTTGTGACCTTCGATGCATTTGTACGTGCGAACTGTACCGTATACGTTCGTGTCTTCCAACAGCTCAACGTTACTTGACGCGGTCTTATCCTTGCACCGCACAACTACATAATAATGGCGTAGGATTATGTGAACGTTGTTTTTGCATAACAAATACATACTGGCTCGTGACGATTGGCATGGTATTGCTTGACAGGGCAGACATTATACGACTGGCATGATGTGGCATGGGCGGACATCATACGACTGACATGATGTAGCATGGGCGGACATTATACGACTGGCATGATGTGGCATGGCAGGGCGGACATTATACGACTGGCATGATGTGGCATGGTAGGGCGGACATTATACGACTTACATGATGTGGCATGGTAGGGCTGACATTATACGACTGGCGTGATGTGGCATGGTAAGGCAGACATTATATGACTGGCATGATGTGGCATGGTAGGGCGGATATTATATGACTGACATGATGTGGCATGGGCGGACATTATACGACTGGCATGATGTGGCATGGCAGGGCGGAGATTATACGACTGGCATGATGTGGCATGGGCGGACATTCTACGAATGTCATGATGTGGCATGGTAGGGCGGACATTATATGACTGACATGATGCGGCATGGTAGGGCAGACATTATACGACTGGCATGATGTGGCACGGGCGGACATTATACGACTGGCATGATGTGGTATGGGCGGACATTATACGACTGGCATGATGTGGCATGGTAGGGCGGACATTATACGACTGGCATGATGTGGCATGGTAGGGCGGACATTATATGACTGACATGATGTGGCATGGGCGGACATTATACGACTGGCATGATGTGGCATGGCAGGGCGGAGATTATACGACTGGCATGATGTGGCATGGGCGGACATTCTACGACTGTCATGATGTGGCATGGTAGGGCGGACATTATATGACTGACATGATGCGGCATGGTAGGGCAGACATTATACGACTGGCATGATGTGGCATGGGCGGACATTATACGACTGGCATGATGTGGTATGGGCGGACATTATACGACTGGCATGATGTGGCATGGTAGGGCGGACATTATACGACTGGCATGATGTGGCATGGTAGGGCGGACATTATATGACTGGCATGATGTGGCATGGGCGGACATTCTACGACTGTCATAATGTGGCATGGTAGGGCGGACATTATATGACTGTCATGATGTGGCATGGGCGGACATTCTACGACTGTCATGATGTGGCATGGTAGGGCGGACATTATACGACTGGCATGATGTGGCATGGGCGGACATTCTACGACTGTCATGATGTGGCATGGTAGGGCGGACATTATATGACTGACATGATGCGGCATGGTAGGGCAGACATTATACGACTGGCATGATGTGGCATGGGCGGACATTATACGACTGGCATGATGTGGCATGGTAGGGCGGACATTATACGACTGGCATGATGTGGCATGGGCGGACATTCTACGACTGTCATGATGTGGCATGGTAGGCCGGACATTATATGACTGACCTGATGCGGCATGGTAGGGCAGACATTATATGACTGACATGATGCGGCATGGTAGGGCGGGCACTATACGATTATAACTTGACCTCAAACGCCAACGTCGGTTTATAAATGTGTAACATTAAGCTTTTACCTTCCATATATTATATGTAATAAAATATATTTCATTTAAACTGTTTATACTTGTGATGGATCAAAGTATATTATCTGATTAAATGTTGCATTATTTTACGTACAACGGACTAGTCAAAACAAGATTAAACTTTAGTATCTGCGCAAACGGCGTCGAACGACTAGCGACTTAGTGCAACGACCGATCTATTATACAAACTATTTCTTTCACATACTTGTGCACGTGGGCGGGTCCAGGTCATACTCGCCGGTGGTCTGACAAGCCACCTGTGAAGCCCCGGATTGGAGGTCAAGAACGTAGCCAATGTGACAGTAGTAGTGGATCTCCTCCGGGTAACGGAAGGTCAGTTCACCGAGCGACGAGTTTCTGTTGGAGTGCGGCACCTCGCCCGGGTCCTTGCACAGCGTACCTGCAAACAGAGTATTCGTTATAGGGTGAACACGTGTGTGCGAGCATCGTGATGAGAAGAGAATGTGATTATACGGTAAAGGTGATTACATGGTAAAGGTGACTATATGGTAAAGGTGATTATACGGTAAAGGTGATTATATGGTAAAGGTTATTATATGGTAAAAGTGATTATATGGTAAAGGTGGCACTGAGCATGAATATTTCTAGAAAGATGCCCCGGTTATGTTGGCTCAACAATATCAGCAGTTACCTGGGGGGGAGGAAGAACATCAGCCTCTGAATGGTTTCAAAAACAGAACGGTACAAGAACGGCACAGCTTGGGGTAAGTTGTCCCTCGTTCTGATACTGACTTTTGCGCGTCACTGTATACGATTACGCTTACTGATTCTGTTTTGTTGCGCCTCTGAGCTCAGGTTCCTGGGGATATAGGCGCCATAGAAGTCAATTATTATTATATTATTATTATTATACGTTGATTTCTTGCCACAGACAGGGGTTCTAGTGTAATTTGAATTCCTAACTGGAACAAAGCCACTTTTGCCCTCGTGTTGCTGCATTCATCAAAATAACACATAACACTAACGAGCTGTCACGTCGTAGTGGTGAGTGTGGTGTGTTCCAGCTCACATAACACTAACGAACTATCACGTCGTAGTGGTGAGTGTGGTGTGCTCCAGTTCACATAACACTAACGAGTTATCACGTCGTAGTGGTGAGTGTGGTGTGTTCCAGCTCACATAACACTAACGAACTATCACGTCGTAGTGGTGAGTGTGGTGTGCTCCAGTTCACATAACACTAACGAGTTATCACGTCGTAGTGGTGAGTGTGGTGTGCTCCAGCTCACTTACTAAATAGGTTTGATTTTTCGCGAAATGGTTCATAAACGAGACGAACAAAAGTTAATTGCAGCCTTAACCGATATAAAGACGTGCTCGATATATCCATGAGTTAGTTTGAGGTAGTGTACGGCCGGAACATTTTATCAGGGCAACGTGACGGGGTTGCCAGCATGGGTGTGGAGATTGCCATCATGGGCATGGAGGTTGCCAGCATGGGTGTGGAGGTTGCCGGCATGGGCGTGGAGGTTGCCAGCATGGGTCTGGAGGTTGCCAGCATGGGCATGGAGGTTGCCAGCATGGGTGTGGAGGTTGCCGGCATGGGCGTGGAGGTTGCCAGCATGGGCGTGGAGGTTGCCACAATTTGTCCCATTTCAATAGTTTTGGCTGCCAAAGGCAGTAACTTGACTTCGTATCCAGCTTTTTTTCAGAGTAGTAAAAATTAAACAGAGCAAGTATGTATAGCTGCACAGATTAACCGAATACACAGTTATGAGCTATACTGTAAGTAGAACTGTTTAGAACACATACGGTCAGTGGGTGAATTAACGCGGCAAGTGCAGAATTATCATTGTTTTTATTGAACTGTTTACCACACACAAACAGTTAAACGCGATAAACTGGACCAATTGTGACACTCGGGGGTCACTTTAACAGTTAAACGCGATAAACTGGACCAATTGTGACACTCGGGGGTCACTTTAACTGTTAAACGCGATAAACCGGACCAATTATGACACTCGGGGGTCACTTTAACAGTTAAGCGCAATAAACCGGACCAATTATGACACTCGGGGGTCACTTTAACAGTTAAGCGCAATAAACCGGACCAATGATGACACTCGGGGACACTTTAACAGTTAAGCGCGATAAACCGGACCAATTATGACACTCGGGGGTCACCTTAACAGTTAAGCGCAATAAACCGGACCAATTATGACACTCGGGGGTCACTTTAACAGTTAAGCGCAATACACCGGACCAATTATGACACTCGGGTGTCACTTTAACAGTTAAACGCGATAAACCGGACCACTTATGACACTCGGGGGTCACTTTAAGCTGCATACCTCAATGCCAAAATTGGTCCGGCGGACTAATTTTGGCTGCTGACCAAATTTATCTTGACAAGGCCAGCTTACCGAGGCAGACGGGTTCCGGTTTGCTCCATCTGCTGTCGAGGCCGCAAAAGCTGGTGAGCGCCCCGGCTGTCGGGTCCCTGTGGAAGCCGTCCTTGCACGTGTACGTGACAGTCGACTGGTAGCTAGTGCCCGTCATCGTGCGGCCAGCGTTGTCTATCACAGCCGATGATTTGCAGTCAATCTCTAGATGAATTACCAAACGTAATGCTACTCTTTGATGCAAGAGTTAGTTTAGACTGGAACATAGACTATAGTGATATCTGAATTTTAGTGAGGGAAATCGACACATCATAAAAAGAGAATAAATTACGCAAACGGGTAATTGGATCACGCTCACCGTAATAACGTCCACAAAAAAGAAGATCGCATACTTTTATTAATATAATCGAAAAAATTCACTTTGATCGTTAGATCGAGTACCTTGTGAAAGTGTGAATAGTCTGATGCATAATAGAGTGCATCAGACTGATGCATAATAGAAGCGGAACCACTTTTGCCATTTCCGGGCGATTTTTGACCCGGACCCGGTCCACACATATGTAATGCTTTGTTTGATGACGTCACCAAAACTAAATAAAAAATGTGTTCAAGTGTATCGTACTGTCGTTTGATTTTTTGCGAAATTATTCAAAATCGAAAAAAAATCGAAAAATCGATTTGAACTACATTGAGTAAATTGACACATCATAAAAAGAGAAAACAAGTATTTGGATCCCGTTCTCCGTAAGAGTGTTTACAAAGGAAAAGCCTCATTGAGAGAGAACTGTTTGATATCACCATAAGAATGTTTACAAAGGAAAAGCCTTATTGAGAGAGAACTGTTTGATATCACCATCAGAATGTTTACAAAGGAAAACCCTCGTTTAGAGATACCTGTTTGATATCACCATAAGAATGTTTACAAAGGAAAAGCCTCATTGAGAGAGACCTGTTTGATATCACCATAAGAATGTTTACAAAGTAAAAGTCTCATTGAGAGAGACTTGTTTGATATCACCATAAGATTGTTTAAAAAGGAAAAGCCTCGTTGAGAAAGACTTGTTTGATATCACCATAAGAATGTTTACAAAGGTTAAGCCTCGTTGAGAGAGAACTGTTTGATATCACCATAAGACTATTTACAAAGGAAAAGCCTCATTGAGAGAGAACTGTTTGATATCACCATAACAATGTTTACAAAGGAAAAGCCTCGTTGAGAGAGAACTGTTTTATATCACCATCAGTATATTTACAAAGGAAAAACCTCGTTGAGAGAGAACTATATGATATCACCGTAACAATGTTTACAAAGGAAAAGACTCATTGAGAGAGACTTGTTTGATATCACCATAAGAATGTTCACAAAGGAAAAGCCTCATTGAGAGTGATCTGTTTGATATCACCATAAGAATATTTACAAAGGAAAAGCCTCGTTGAGAGAAAACTGTTTGATATCACCGTAAGATTGTTTACAAAGGAAAAGCCTCATTGAGAGAGAACTGTTTGATATCACCATAATAATGTTCACAAAGGAAAAGCCTCGTTGAGAGTGAACTGTTTGATACCACCATAAGAATGTTTACAAAGGAAAAGCCTCATTGAGAGAGACTTGTTTGATATCACCATAAGAATGTTCACAAAGGAAAAGACTCGTTGAGAGTGATCTGTTTGATATCACCATAAGAATGTTTACAAAGGAAAAGCTTCGTTGAGAGAGAACTGTTTGATATCACCGTAAGAATGTTTACAAAGGAAAAGCCTCGTTCAGAGAGAACTGTTTGATATGTTGTCGTTGTACGGCAACAAGTTTCAACGAAAACTACATGTAGATTCACTTACTATCACATTGTGGGTATTGACCCTGCC
>BSQZ01000001.1:9521499-9526499 GCA_033239005.1 Lamellibrachia satsuma | reverse complement strand
CCCGTACATAGCCTCCATTGTCTCCCCTGCATAGCCACCATTGTCTCCCCTACATAGCCTCCATTGTCTCCCCTGCATAGCCTCCATTGCTCCCCTGCATAGCCTCCATTGTCTCCCCTACGTAGCTTCCATTGTCTCCCCTACATAGCCTCCATTGTCTCCCCTGCATAGCCTCCATTGTCTCCCCTACATAGCCTCCATTGTCTCCCCTGCATAGCCTCCATTGTCTCCCCTGCATAGCCTCTCTTGTCTCCCCTACATAGCCTCCATTTTCTCCCCTGCATAGCCTCCATTGTCTCCCCTACATAGCCTCCATTGTCTCCCCTGCATAGCCTCCATTGTCTCCCCTACATAGCCTCCATTGTCTCCCCTACATAGCCTCCATTGTCTCCCCATACATAGCCTCTCTTTTCTCCCCTACATAGCCTCCATTCTCTCCCCTACGTAGCCTCCATTTTCTCCCCTACATAGCCTCCATTGTCTCCCCTGCATAGCCTCCATTGTCTCCCCTACATAGCCTCCATTGTCTCCCCTGCATAGCCTCCATTGCTCCCCTGCATAGCCTCCATTGTCTCCCCTACGTAGCTTCCATTGTCTCCCCTACATAGCCTCCATTGCCTCCCCATACATAGCCTCTCTTGTCTCCCCTACATAGCCTCCATTCTCTCCCCTACGTAGCCTCCCTTGTCTCCCCTACATAGCCTCCATTGTCTCCCCTACGTAGCCTCCGTTGTCTCCCCTACGTAGCCTCCATTGTCTCCCCTGCGTAGCCTCCATTGTCTCCCCTACATAGCCTCAATTGTCTCCCCTACATAGCCTCCATTGTCTCCCCTACGTAGCCTACATTGTCTCCCCTATCTGTCAATTCTATGTTTAAACATATTCACACTACTATCATTAACACAATCATTTGGCAGTTTGTTCCATTCATTTATCACCCTCTGTGAGAAAGAGTACTTTCTCATGTCCAACCTACACTGCTCCTTAACTAATGCTGCTTTGTGTCCTCTGGTTCTACTGCCTTCTTTACGTTTGAAGAACATATTCCTGTCAACATCCTCATAACTGTTAACTATTTTAAACACTTCTATTTAGTCTCCTCTTAGTCTACTGGTCTCTAGTATTGTCAAACCACATTGTAATAAGCGAATTTCGTAACGAAGGCCTCTCAATTCTGGAATCATTTTAGTTGCTCTTCGTTGTATTCTTTCTAGCTTGTCTATGTCTTGTCTTTTCTTGTCTTTGCAATATGGCCTCTATGCTTGAATACAATATTCCAAATGTGGTCTAACTATTGCTTTGCAAAGGGGTACAATTAGCTGTTTCTCCTTATACATGATAGTTCTCGTAATTAGCCTTAGAATTTGATTTCCTTTCGAAGCAGCAATTCCACATTGCTCTGAAACTTTCATGTCAGTACAACATGTTACTCCTAAGTCCTTTTCTTGTGTGGTTCTACCTAGTACAGCATCCCCCATTTTATATTCTTCGTCCATGTTTCCATGTCCGTTTGTGCATGCATTTACACTTCCAAAAATTTAATAACATTAGCAAGTTTTCTGACCGTTTAACTAATTTATGTAGATCATCCTGTAAACTTTGTTTATCTGTATCATTAGTAACCTTTCTGAATACTTTTGTGTGATCTGCAAATTTGAGTACTTTGCTTAGTACTGGGCCTAATACTGATCCCTGTGGTACCCCACTCAAAACAGATTTCCAATTTGAAATCTCACCATCTACTATTACTCTCTGTTTTCTGTATGTAGGCTACTTTTCTATCCAGTTGATTACATCATAACCTACGCCATGGGCTTTTAGTTTAAGTAACAATCTTTGATGTGGCACTTTATCGAAAGCTTTCTGAAAATCTAAGTAGACAACATCCACTGGTGACCCGTCATCTAACCACTTTGTAATTTCTTAAAAAAACATAAGAGATTAGTTAGACATGACCTTGCTTTTACGAACCCATGTTGAGATGTATCTATTAATTTATGTTTTACAAGGAATTTCACCATGTGGTCTCTAATTAATGTTTCGAGTAATTTACATAGAACTGATGTTAAACTCACTGGTCTGTAATTTTCTGGCTTGTTCCGCGATCCCTTTTTAAATAGCGGCGTAATGTTTGCCTCTTTCTATTCTGAAGGACATATTCCTTAAACAATTTTGCAAGTGGTGTACTAATTTGCTCAACAATTTCCTTAAGCAGTTTTGGCAGTATTCCATCAACTCCAGGTGATTTATTATCTTTCATCTTCTTAATTTTGTTTGCTATCATTTCAGGAGTTACAAATAACTACCCTAAATGTTCTGATGTATTGCCCTCAAATTTAGTAAATGGAACTGGAAGTGAGCGGATATCTTCTGTGCTAAAAACTGAGCTGAAATACTCATTCAGGACCCCTGCCATTTGAAACCCGTCTGAAATTATGTTTCCCCTGTTGTTTTCAAGTGGTCCGACCTTATCTCGAACTTTCTGTTTACTCCTTACATAGCATAGAAACTCTTGCTGTAATTTTTTTCTATTTTTTTTTTAAAGGTTCTTTTAGATTTTCTAATTCCAGTTGTAGCTAGATTAAGTGCCTTTTTGTAATTTGCATAGTCTTCATCCTTTCTGGTACGCCTATAAACCCTCCACATAGTTTGCTTAAACGCTATTTTTCGAATAGCTTCTTTTGACAAGTGTTTCTTTGTAGACCGTTTTCCTTGTTTTTTTTCAAGGGAACAAATTTATCGATGATACTCTCAATTTCATATTTTAGAATATTCCAACATTCAATTGCGATCTTATTAATCAGCATGTTATTCCAATCTAGCTTTGCTAAGTATTTTCTCATATATTTATAGTTACCATTGTGGAAGTTTCTCCTATACGTTTTTTTATTTTTATTTTCTGATTTTACATTGATGTCAAAATGTATTTGATTGTGGTCACTGTTACCCAATGGTTCATGTATTTTTATATTGTCCACTAATTATTTTTGTGATGATAAAACTATATCTAATACATTTTCTCGCCTGGTTGGTTCTAGCACGTGCTGAGTAAGGAAACTCTCCTGAATTAAAAATAGAAATTGTTGGTCCTCACCCCCTGTACTCTGTAGAGATTTCCATTGTATGTGTTCATGGTTAAAATCTCCCATTATGATACATTCCCCTTTACTAACTTCCTTTATAGCTTTTTGTATTTTGTGTTATCCTTTTCGTTTATGTTTGGACTTCGGTAAACTAATCAAATAGTTAATTTTGAATTTCCTGAAACTATTTTGCACCAAACAGCTTCATCGTAATCTGCTTCGCTTTCTAATTTTATGTCATAAGCCTGAATAGATTCTTTGACATATAAAATAACTCCCCCTCCCCTTCTTCCTATTCAATCTCTCCTAAACATTACGTGCCCTGTCAATCCTAATTCAGCATCTGTAATGTCTGTGTTGGCCCATGTTTCGGTTATACCAATTATGTGAGGGTCAATATCTTCTACCATAATGTTTAATTCATTTTTCTTATTTACTATACTCCTAGCATTTAAACACACGCATCTATGACCTGCTTCAGATATGTTTTCGGACATTCTGTTATTGCTTTATCTGTACTAGTGGCCTCTTGTCCTGCTTGAGGCATCTCTAAGTAACCCCCCTGCGCTTATGTCTTCCCAGCATAGAACATACCTGTGATAATCAGGCAGAGGACATAGCACAGCGAGAAACCGATGTACCCTACCTGCAACACATCAACAATTCATCAATTGTAAGCAACACTTAATATTAAATATCAAAGCTTCAACACATATTCATATTCCGAGTAATAAGCAAAACACAAACGTTCAACCATGTGTTTTATCGTGTTTGCACCAACCAACCCAGTGTCTGTATAGTGCAGTTTTTCAGCACGTTTAGATTATTAACTGAGGCGGAACGTATTTTGCTCGACAACGGAATGTAGCAAAAATAATGTGTGGTGTTGTAAAACGCTGTTCAATAATTAATCACGTGGCTGAACAACAAGTGTTACAACTCGACAAAATGCTTTCCAACTGTGACTTTTTTCGTATCAATGTAATCTATGACGGTCTCGGTAAAAAGAAAAAACATGGGTGACAATTTTACTTGTTATAGTTAAAGTTTGTATGGGGTTTCAAACACACCACACATAGTGTCTGTATTATCGCCGGAAGTGAACATGTCAACAATAATATTAAACAAACTTATGAAAAAACGTATTTCTTCAATATTCGGAAACAACATGAATAACGTTTTTCTACTAAGAACCAACCTACGTACGAAATAGTTAGTCAACATCGTGAATATATTTGAATTTATTTAAGTAAACGAACATTGTACTGTGATATATGTTTAGGCAACATTGTTCTCTTACGTTCTTTTACTTCGCTTGTTGATAAATGTTCGACCATTATTTTATGATAGCCTTACCCTTGTTGTTCATCGCCTGGGGTATATTACAAACACCCACGTGGGTGGGGATAACGTGGGTGCAACAGCATATTTAAAATTACGATGCAGGATGTTTTAGCCTATGTTTGAATAAGGCTGGACTGGGTGATGCCTAGAGCTAGATATTTTAACCCGGGGTAGTATACTTTCATAGCGAAATAAGGACCCGTAGGATGTGTTGGTTCTTCTTCCCGTGTTAAAGTGATATGTAATGTGAGTCATATATTGATAAAATTGTTCTTCCTGTCTCATTGCATCTATTATAATAGTATAACACGTAACAGGGAGTCAACGGCAAATGCACACAAACTGGCATTCAAGGAAGAAAAAGAGACGTTGGAAGGAGACATGAATGAAGGGTGCCGATTGGGAAGGATTGGATGGTAAGAGAGACTATGTGGGAAAGACGCTGAGGGGTGTTAGTGGAAAGAGGGAGTGAAAATGTTGGGCACCAGGGAGAGGAGGCGGATGGGCGTAAACAAATCTGTCAATGCGTACAACGCGTCGTTAGTTCTATGACGGGAAATACTGTTTACGGCT
>BSQZ01000001.1:9201499-9516499 GCA_033239005.1 Lamellibrachia satsuma | reverse complement strand
TACATAATTTTTTCATTTATTCATTGTGAGTATCACTAATGAACATATCTGCGCTCTTTTGCTTAAGTACGTTTCATACAATAAAATCTAATATTACTGCAGATAAAAATTTTATGACCAGCCCCTATATATTGTCCTTTATATGACATATCCTGTTAATTGTTCAAAGTCTTTAAATAATGTGTCCGTCAGTCAAGCTTGTGCAATGTCGAGTCAAGTGACAACTGTCTTCACTAGGACCCAACACTAATAGTAGTCCCAGTGTGGACTCACTTTATAATACTGCATTCCACTCCATCTCCCCAACGCACGCACGCACGCACGCACGCACGCACGCACGCACGCACAATGGTCAACCAATCCATTCGTAATCTCGCTGCGGGTAACCCACGGGTTTGTGAGGTGTGCTGCGATGTCGAGATTTTCGTCTCGAAGTATCCTCAATTATGCAGACTCCCCGCTGTGGCGCCACTGTTTAGTCGCCCTCGCTGATTGAATGCACCAGGGTCGGCCAAGCGAAACTACTTTCTCCGCTCTTTATTGTGTTCGCCGGCAGCGAGCCTTATTACCAGGTGAGTTATGGTTAGGAAACAGAAGTCATGGTTTTGGGTCTATACACCGATAGCAGTTACTAAAACATAACCATTTGCAACTACAATTAATAATTTCACGCCAGTGGTTTACTACTACAGTAGCAAAGTGACATATACTGGACTTGTAACACAAACATTGTACTGCAACTACGTACATGTATTAGCAAGCCTAGCAAGGAGATGAAGGTATGGATAAACACGTTTACGCAACTTGGAAGTGAAATAGAAGAGCGGGAGAGAACGAGATACAAGAAATATAATATACTTTTATGTTTCAAGCAATCGGAGTAAATATATATATTAATACGCCAACTTTAATGCCTCCTTCTATGTACTGATCTACCGATAGGCGATGGATGTTGTAGAAAACAAAATTAGTTATTTTTATTTCCTTACCGGAAAATATCGGCTTAGGCAGCGGGAAAACACCCGCATGACGTAAATGGCGATAGCACTGTTTTCATGCCTTCACGCTTTTGTAAGGTGTAAGCTTTTGTTCTAATTTATCAAATCTGTTGAAAGATGAGAATAGCCGCTCCAGTTGGAGGTTGTTTGACATTTAGGAAGATCTGTCATTACTTGGATGTAGTTTTTAAGTCGTCAACGTCACACGCACGCACACACGCACACACGCACGCACGCATGCACGAAAGCACACACACATTCACACACAGTGTGAATCGAATGCCACGCACGCACACACGCACACACGCACGCACGCATGCACGAAAGCACACACACATTCACACACAGTGTGAATCGAATGCCAAATGCTATTAGTATGATGCATTACCGTTACAGCACTGTTTTACTCGCGTGGGGCAACTTGAACTTGGGCGAGATCTGATTAGGACCAGTTTAGTTATTTAATTTCTATCGGCAACATGTTTCTATTCAAATGACACGTGACAATGAGAACAACACATTGTCTAAAGTATCGCTTGCGTGTGACACTATAATTAGTCAATTGTAGTCACACTCTAAGATCTGCCGGCCGTTATTATACTATCTAAGTCTCTGTAGAATAACAGGGGATGACGCTGCTGAGGCGTTACTGTAGCAGCGAACTTCTGCATGGTGTAAGTGTGCAGGAAACTGTTGAGAAGCTTGCTTCACAGGCTACACGTGAGAGAGCCTAAATGTCCATACTCAGAAACCTTCTCTTCACGTAACCATCACTGTCTGTATCGTGAGGGAAAAAGAGGAGAGCAACAACGCACGCACGCACGCACGCACGCACGCACGCACGCACGCACGCACGCACGCACGCACGCACGCACACACACACACGCACGCACTCACGCAAGCACGCACGCACGCATGCACGAACGAAATGACTTATTTTTTTGCATAAAAACATCATCATGTGCACTAAATGAAAACAAACACGTTGCTTCCAAAACAATAGATTTTAACAATGTCTTCTTCTTGTTCATAACAATAAATATAAGGGCACTTTGGCGCACTAAAAAAAAATACGGGAAAAGTGGAAGAATTGCTTCCAAAGCAGTAGCTTTGTAAATCGTTTTCTTTATGCCAATTAATGTAACACTTTGGCGCTAAATTAAGACACATACAAAAAAGATCAACTCTTCCAATAATTTCTTTCAAAACAAGACGTACCTTTGCAACCTGCTGTAACTAATATCAAATGTGTTCTACTTAATGTTTGTGGCCTAATGATCAAGCTGAGATCGCCTGACTATGATATTTTTATTTCAGAATACGATTTAATATTTCTAGTACAAACAAAACTGGATGATCTTGATATAATTGATATTGATGGTTTTGATTGTCATACAATTAATAGAACAACATTGGTTAAAATCTCGCTGTCTAATACAATTGAAATCGTACATGGACATACAAATTGTGTGCTATGGTTCAAATCAAATGTTAATTTGCTTGGGTATGAAACAATATGGGAAATAGTTTATATTCCGCCAGAGAATTATATTTATTCATCAGTTAGCCTGTTTGATGATATAAAAAATTACATTGCAAACTTAAGGAGTGACTCAAACAGCCCATTGTATTTAGTTGGTGATTGTAATGCCCGAACTGGTAATTTATGTGATTTAATTGAGTCTGATGATCAAAATATGGTGTTAAATTACTTGGATGAAGACACAATGCAACAGTTAGTGGGAAGAAATTATTTAGATAATGTAGGCATACCACTGGATAGAAAGTCACTTGATAAAAAGACAAATATTTTAGATAATGTAGGCATACCACTGGATAGAAAGTCACTTGATAAAAAGACAAATAATTATGGACATAGGTTAATTTCTTTGTGTAAAAGCCTAAATGTCCACATTACTAATGGTAAGATTGGGGTTGATAGGGACAGAGGTGCAACTACATGCATGAATGCTAGCATTGTTGATTATATTCTTGATTCTCCACAATCATGATATAATGAAATTTGAGGTTTTGGAATTTTATTAATTTAATTAATCTGGTGCTCACAACCCTGTTAAAATGGGCTTTAAATATTCCATAAAAAATCCAATTGTTCCAACAATAAGAGAGGATGAGTTGGACGAGAATGATGATACTGCCCAATTTAACAAACCAAAATGGGTTAAGGATTGTGAATCAAGCTTTAAAAAAATATTAATTCGAAGGATGTTGAAGATATAGAGAATGATCTTGACAATTTACTGTGTAATGATATTGATGCAGCTTCTGTAAATGATATAGTAATTCGCATCAATTATACAAAAAGTGCTGCTAAAATGGTTGGTTGTATGAAGGATAACAATATATCTACAAGTGAAGTATAAAAGTAAATGGTAAACCATGATTTGATCAAGCCTGTAAAGAAAGGAGAAGACAATTCTTTCAAGCCAAGGCAGTGTACTGTAAAGATAAAACTGATGTTAATAGAAATGCCAAACATAATGCAAGTAGGAACTATAAAAAGGAAATTAATAAGCAGCACAAATTGTATTTTAGGGATTCTGCAAATAAATTAAGAAATATGAAAGTAAGAATCCCAAGGACTACTGGAAAAGTATTAATGAGTAGAGATGTGACAAAGGCACAGAAGACAATTTAAGTTAATACCAACACGTTTTAATTATGTTAAGAAGTTAAGTTTTAGAGAGGAGGAGAATCAGAATGACTATGATTTTGAAAATCTTGCAAACATAAATAATAGTACTTTTTAAATAGTATGTTTACAGTTGGGGAAGTAAGTAAGGCTCTCAAGTCTCTCAAGTGGTTTTACTCCAAACAGCCCAAACTTGGGCTAACGCAGGAGTTTGTGGTGGGCTGTGCGCATGCGCTGTGGGTGGTACACAAGTTAAAACTGTCAGTGGCTGTACACAAGTTAAAACGTAATAAAGCGTGTGGGCTGGACCTAATTCCAAATGAGTTCCTAAAACATTCTGGGGATTGTATGATCTCCGTGTATGTTAAATTGGTTAATATCATATTAAGATCTGACCATATTCCTAAAGATTGGGCCATGGGTATGATTTTGCCTATGTATTGTAATGATATTTAAATACTACATTACGGTATAACACGGACGCTCTCTTCCGGAATTTCTTACTACACGATGATATGCGACTAAACTAATACGAAGTCAACTGTAACCATGGTCGTCATGTGATACGTTTAGTTCGAAGGGTAGGCGAAGCCAGCAATATCGGCCAAATGGAGTTCTGAATGTCGTGAGTAGCTGTGATTTCTTGTCAAGGTGTATTGCCCAACATCCAGCTTTCGCATCAAGTTTGCTGAATACCTTGGCTTTTGCAAAATGTGGGTTGAGCTCCTCCACTGTAGGAATTGTGTTTGGACATCTCTTGAGGCTGTTGTTTAGACGCTGTGGATCGAAGCATATCCGCATTGAGCCGTCGTTCTTGGTGCTGAACGCCAAGCTAGAGCATCGATCTGTGTGTTCGTTCACCTTCCATATGACTCCCGGGTCGACTGGTTCGTTGATCTCCTGTTTCAGCTGGTTCGTTATGTGGGTGGGGCATTTGCGCGGTGCATCAATTTCGCTTCTCCAGAAAAGATTCCTAGCTTGTCAAACTGCTCAGGGTATACTTTTATTAGGTCCTGGACGTCGTTGGTGTGTGGGCTTCTGCACGCTCCTAGCCTTCTTGAGAGTTGGCTTTGTGTGCGTTTCGGATGTGGCATGCATTTCGAATTGCTAATTTGGTCTTGACATTACACCATCAACGTTTATGTTGACTTGCTTGAATTCCTCGCGTGTCGGTAGACCAACCACAGCCAGGCCAGGCACATCGACCATATAGAATCTGGTGGTCTTCCAGCCGCATGTCCTGAACTGGCATTGAATGTCAAGGCTCCTCAGGCAGCGTATCTCCTCGCCGTTGTACTCGGTGAGTTTGATGTTGTTTGTGGAGTTGACTAGATTGATGATGTTGTTGCCATACATTTGTTCTAGTGTTCTGAGTAATAGCGTGTTCCCAGAAACTCCTGTGTCAATCTCTAGGCGGAGTGTGTAGCCATTTCCCCTTGAGTCCAGATGGTTGTATGTGGAGCACTGTGGACGCTTCATCGCGTGTTGTGCATCTGTGGTTAATTGTATCAAGACATTTAGTACTGATTGTGATCGCAAAGAAGGACTTTTGGTTGGTTTCACCATATGTCTCGTAGACAGTGTCAACTGCGTCTACTCGTGGGTCCTTTCGGCTTGTGTGCGGTGTGCGCTTGTACCTTGTTGGCTTGTTCATGCCACCCTTGTTACTGGGGGTCTGGGGGTCCACTGCTGCTTCTTCCGTGTCGCTGCCTTCGATCTTGTTTTCCTGCAGCAAGCCTTCCAGCCTCCGATTGATTCACAAACATGTCTTTATACGCCGGTCATTGACGTGGTGTGTGGATCGTACCACAATTCTCGCATTTTCGACCACGTGTGATTTCGTGGATGTCCGTGATTCGTGGCGTTGTAGTTGATCATTTCCGGCGGACAGTGCTTCGAATTTCCGGCCTTCTTTTAGTACATATTTCAGGGAGTGACCAATCGTTTTTCCGAGTTCCCTGCAGAGACCGTCGTAGTTCGATAATGCGGTCGCTCAGCACATTTTCACCAAAATGGCACTTGTTAGCCAGTGTCTGGGCTCGGGCTACGAAGTCATCAAGGGACTCGTTTTGTGTTTGGCAATACTTCATAAGATGAAGCCTGTGTATCCTGAACTTTCAGCTGATTTTAAGAAAATCCACAGCTCATTTGGATCTTTCTCAGTTTTGTTGTGCTACTAAGTCGCTGGCATTTAGTCGTTTTAGGCCTTCGTCACTTATGCAGATTTTGCGGGCTTTCGCTTCGTTATCCGTGACCTTTTCGTAGTCGGGGAATAGTGTCATCTTCTGTTTAATACTAATTATCATCATCATCATCATCCTGCGCGAGTTCAATTACCCATACGCGCTCTCGTCAAATCGATCGCCCCACCCTCTTCCAGCAACCAGCACCAGCACATTGTCCCTGTTGATGCTTCGGACACCCAGGTGTCCCCGTATCAGTCTATTCCTGGGTCCATCATCTTTGAGTGTTGTTGTCATTTGTGCTCGCAGTGGATATTCTTTCATGCGGAGGCAGTGTCCAATCCAGTCAAGCCGCTTTTCTCTTATCAACTCCACCGCATGTGGGCTAGCAGCGACACCGACCACCTACGCACGACTTGGATGGTCCTCGAGTGGATCTGGAGAGCCTCGCTCTAGCCTGGTGACACGGCGCAGACAGCGGTACATAAAACCTTCTACCGCATCTGTGTTGTTCTTAGGCATGGGCCACTCGTCATTGTACAGCAGCTCAGACACCACCAGCGATCGGAACAATCCCGACTTCAGCTTCAACGGAACTATGCTGGAATCCCATACTTTGCCCAGTGTGGCAAACACCGCACCGGCCATTCCAATCCGTCGGCGGACCTCTTTCGTGGCGTGCCCATCTCGAGTGATGTTACTACCGAGGTACACAAATTCCGCCACTGGCTCAACAGCTGTGCCATCCGCAGCCTCCAGTTTCACAGGGATCACACCTTGGATCTCCCCTTTCCGTCGTGCTCTCTGTGGCCTGCCTACGTGTGCGTTTTTGCCGAGTATTCGTTAGCGTTACTGGGATGCACCACCGGCTTCCAGTGTGACTGCGCAGCGCCTGCATGGTCCACAACACCTGCCCGCAAGCAGCACAGCGGTGTGTGTTCTTCTCCTTGTCCATATACTCCCCGTGGCCCAGTTTGATGACTCTGTGTGCATCGTCAACGCCATCACGTAGTCAACCGCCTGGCTTGACCACAACTGTTGTCAGCTCCACGTCGTCGTACAGTAACAGGTGTGTGGGTCGGACAGCCCCGAGACCATCAGTGTCCAGGCATCGTTCCTGCTCCTCGTGGATCACCACGGATCGCGCCTCCCAGTCAACAACCCAGCCCTCGTATCGACCGTCATCCCACTGCTCAATCGTTCACGCTGCGCCTCGGCTCTCTGCACCACTGCAGCTTGTTCACAACTCACTCCCATGCACTTGGTCTTGTTCACCACTCACTCCCATGCACTTGGTCTTGTTCACCACTCACTCCCATGCACTTGGTCTTGTTCACCACTCACTCCCATGCACTTGGTCTTGTTCACCACTCACTCCCATGTACTTGGTCTTGTTCACCACTCACTCCCATGCACTTGGTCTTGTTCACCACTCACTCCCATGCACTTGGTCTTGTTCACCACTCACTCCCATGCACTTGGTCTTGTTCACCACTCACTCCCATGTACTTGGTCTTGTTCACCACTCACTCCCATGTACTTGGTCTTGTTCACCACTCACTCCCATGCACTTGGTCTTGTTCACCACTCACTTCCATGCACTTGGTCTTGTTCACCACTCACTCCCATGTACTTGGTCTTGTTCACCACTCACTCCCATGTACTTGGTCTTGTTCACCACTCACTCCCATGCACATGGTCTTGTTCACCACTCACTCCCATGTACTTGGTCTTGTTCACCACTCACTCCCATGCACTTGGTCTTGTTCACCACTCACTCCCATGCACTTGGTCTTGTTCACCACTCACTTCCATGCACTTGGTCTTGTTCACCACTCACTCCCATGTACTTGGTCTTGTTCACCACTCACTCCCATGTACTTGGTCTTGTTCACCACTCACTCCCATGCACTTGGTCTTGTTCACCACTCACTCTCATGTACTTGGTCTTGTTCACCACTCACTCCCATGTACTTGGTCTTGTTCACCACTCACTCCCATGTACTTGGTCTTGTTCACCACTCACTTCCATGCACTTGGTCTTGTTCACCACTCACTCCCATGCACTTGGTCTTGTTCACCACTCACTCCCATGCACTTGGTCTTGTTCACCACTCACTCCCATGCACTTGGTCTTGTTCACCACTCACTCCCATGCACTTGGTCTTGTTCACCACTCACTCCCATGCACTTGGTCTTGTTCACCACTCACTCCCATGCACTTGGTCTTGTTCGCCACTCACTCCCATGCACTTGGTCTTGTTCACCACTCACTCCCATGTACTTGGTCTTGTTCACCACTCACTCCCATGTACTTGGTCTTGTTCACCACTCACTTCCATGCACTTGGTCTTGTTCACCACTCACTCCCATGCACTTGGTCTTGTTCACCACTCACTCCCATGTACTTGGTCTTGTTCACCACTCACTCCCATGCACTTGGTCTTGTTCACCACTCACTCCCATGTACTTGGTCTTGTTCACCACTCACTCCCATGCACTTGGTCTTGTTCACCACTCACTCCCATGCACTTGGTCTTGTTCACCACTCACTTCCATGCACTTGGTCTTGTTCACCACTCACTCCCATGCACTTGGTCTTGTTCACCACTCACTCCCATGTACTTGGTCTTGTTCACCACTCACTCCCATGCACTTGGTCTTGTTCACCACTCACTCCCATGTACTTGGTCTTGTTCACCACTCACTCCCATGCACTTGATCTTGTTCACCACTCACTCCCATGCACTTGGTCTTGTTCACCACTCACTGCCATGGACTTGGTCGTGTTCACCACTCACTCCCATGTAGGTGGTGTTGTTCAGCAGTCACTGCCATGTACTTGGTCTTGTTCACCACTCACTCCCATGCACTTGGTCTTGTTCACCACTCACTCTCATGTACTTGGTCTTGTTCACCACTCACTCCCATGTACTTGGTCTTGTTCACCACTCACTCCCATGTACTTGGTCTTGTTCACCACTCACTTCCATGCACTTGGTCTTGTTCACCACTCACTCCCATGCACTTGGTCTTGTTCACCACTCACTCCCATGTACTTGGTCTTGTTCACCACTCACTCCCATGCACTTGGTCTTGTTCGCCACTCACTCCCATGCACTTGGTCTTGTTCACCACTCACTCCCATGCACTTGGTCTTGTTCACCACTCACTCCCATGCAATTGGTCTTGTTCACCACTCACTCCCATGCACTTGGTCTTGTTCACCACTCACTCCCATGCACTTGGTCTTGTTCACCACTCACTCCCATGCACTTGGTCTTGTTCGCCACTCACTCCCATGCACTTGGTCTTGTTCGCCACTCACTCCCATGCACTTGGTCTTGTTCACCACTCACTCCCATGCACTTGGTCTTGTTCACCACTCACTCCCATGCACTTGGTCTTGTTCACCACTCACTCCCATGCACTTGGTCTTGTTCACCACTCACTCCCATGCACTTGGTCTTGTTCACCACTCACTCCCATGCACTTGGTCTTGTTCACCACTCACTCCCATGCACTTGGTCTTGTTCACCACTCACTCCCATGTACTTGGTCTTGTTCACCACTCACTCCCATGTACTTGGTCTTGTTCACCACTCACTCCCGTGCACTTGGTCTTGACAACATTAATCTGCAGACCAACATGCATGCTGTCTGTAATTACATTAGTGCCTGTTGCGCCCCACGTTCACTGGTGGACATGATGACCAAGTCGTCTGTATATCCCAGCCAACAAGCATCTGCATCAAATCCCAGCCGCTGGCGCGCAACGGTATAAGCTCACATATCCCGGTCCAACACTAGGACGACGACCGCTGGGCTCAATGAGCAGCCTTGCCTTACCCCTCTGACCTGTCGGAATGTTGGGGACATGAAGCCCTCTGCTCTCCAGTGCCCGCCAAGCTGTGGTCCAGTGGATAGAGTTGAATGCCTTGCTGAAGTCCACGAAATTACACAGGAGTGTGGAGCCAAGGTCTGGTGCACCCGCTGCCTTCTGTTTAAACAGCCCTAGTGCCTCAGTCATGTCTGCGCTGGACCAGTCCATGGTCGGTATTTGCGTCATAAATACTGCCAGCTTCGAAGCACTAAAGAAAGTGATCTATGAAGACGCATTCCTCAAGTACTACAACAGAAGAGCATCGGTAGAGCTCGAAGTCGATACTTCCCAGAAAGGGCTGGGAGCTGCGCCAGCACAGAACGGCACACCAGCGAGCGAGAAATGCTTGCAGTAGTGTGTAGAATACAGATGCACCACACCAACCTGTACGCCAGACCATTCACCATAATCACTGACCACAAGCTACTGGTGACCATATGTGTCAAGCCAATCCATGCCGCACCATCATGTCTGCAACGGATGCTACTGCGAATCCAAGGATACAACTACGAGATCACATACCACACTGGTGAGACAATGGTACTTGCCGACACGTTGAGCCGACTACCGAACCCGGAGAATGACACAGAAATCGAGCTTGATGCTCGCGTTGAGGGTGTTGACTTAGTGATCGATGACCCAGAGTACAAAACCATAGCACTGGTCAACTTTCCCCCATACAAGCAGCAACTTCTGCTCGACGAAACAATGCAGGATCCATTGCTGATTGAGATCAAGAACATTGAATACCTAAGCAAATATTGCCATACATGTCATGAGTATCAGGTGGTAAACACAAAGGAACCATTCATGCCACACACTATTCCAATGCGACCCTGGCAGTACATTGCATCTCATCTGTTCGAAATCGATGGCAAGCACTATCTGCTGACCGTGGACAGATACTCAAAGTACCCAGTGGTGGACGACATACCAGATCCTGTCAGCAGCCACGACATCACGGAGAATATGAAAATGTATTGTGCTTTGCTCGGCAGACCTGACGAAATAATGACCGACAACGGACCACAATACTCAGGAAAACCATTCAATGACTTCACTAAGAAATGGGGCATCACACATACAACCAGCTCGCCTCACTACGCAAGGAGCAATGGTTTCATCGAGAGACATGTGAGACATGTGAAACCCACAATCAAAAACACTCTCAAACACGGAGAAGATGTGCAGTTCACATTGCTAAACTTGCGTGCTACTCCGATCGACACATGGCTACCATCACCAGGAGAAATGATCTTTGGAAGACATATTACCACGTTACTACCGCAGTGAAGCAAGCCTGCATCTATGGAACAACGTAAGCGCCTAGTCAAACAACAGACTAACATGAAAGAAAGAATATCATGACCAAACGAGTCGCCAAGTAGACCTGCCACCTCTGTACAAAGGACAGAAGGTGAGATTCCTGGATAAAGCCAGTAAAACTTGTTGTCCGTGAACTGTCGGTGAGAAACGCCAAGAGCCGCGGAGTTACATTGTGGAAACGCCAAAGGGAACGCGCATCAAGCGTTACCGCAGTCACCTTCGTGATATGACCAAGAAGCGGAAATCAGTGAGTTTCGCTGGTGAAGAGCTAGGCAACAACACCGCCCATCCAGGTGTGCAGCACCCAACGCTGGAGTCAATGGTCATACGTGTCATACACCAAATGAGAGAGACCTGAACATTGGCGAAAGGCCGACCACACGTTCAAGTGCAGTGGCAGACAACTCCTCAGGGAAAGAGTCTATGGATGGCGACGTACGAACCAGATCTGGAAGAGTCGTCAGACGTTCAACACGATTCGACACTTGAACGATCCGTGTTTGTAACGGGCAGAATAAACCCCAAAGCATGACGATAGTCTACAACCGTTTTTGTATGTGCTCGTTTTTACCAAACAGAGACATACTATGGTCTGTAAGAGCATATTATAAAATAAGTATTATCTATAACTACTAGCTATTCAGTATAAATTAAATTTTATATATCTAGTCTGATAGTACTTGATAGTACCGCAATTGCAAACTGTCATGCGTATAAAATTTACACTACTATAATACCTATTCTTAATTTTCTATGACAGAAGGGATGTAGTGATATATAAATACTACTTTACGGTATCACACGGACACCCACTTCCTGAATTTAGTATTACACGATAATATGATATACTACGAAGTAAACTGTAACCATGTTCGTCATGTGAGACAATAACACTTCATTTAAAAAATAAAGGTCCTGCAACTATAGAGGGACCACACTGTTCAGTTGTTTTTGTAAATTATTCACCTCTGTTTTTTTTAATAGATTAACTGAATATGTTGATGAATTTGGAATACTGGAGGAGGAACAAGCTGGATTTCGGCATGGTTGTCTTAAACATGTTTAATGAGTCATATTTAAACAAAGGGAAGCGTTTATACCTTTGTAGACCACAGAACGGATGTTGACACTGTAAACAGAACATGAGTTACAATGTGCACTTAATGCTCTATTTAACTATTGCGAAACTTGGAAACTGCATGTTAGTGCTGCCAAAACTAAGGTGTTGGTGCTCTCAAGGGGTAAGGTTACAACACTGCCAAAATTTAAATTTGAATCAAATAAGCTTGCCATTGTAGATAAATATACCTATCTAAGCATTAATTTTAAATATAATGGTAGATTTTCTAAAGCAATTTAGGGGTTTGATTTTGGTGACTGAAAGTAATTTTTTTATTTGTTTCTATAAAATTTTAGTACTGTATTTATAAGTGGCATTGGTGCTGGGTAAAGATCTTATATCAGAGCTATTGTATGGATCGTGCGTTGTTTCTCTATCCAGTGTCAGTGATATATAGTTGCCCCCCACCAAATATGTCTCTGTGTTGGGGCATTTCCGCCAATGTGCCACGGTGCTAGTTCGCCCCTAGGATATCTGATGTAAAATAGTATGCTCAGGATCACTTGTGAACATAAACCCACTAACACGCACTCTTATAAAGATTTTCAATTGTCCAGTTTACTGTTATTTTCTAGTCAAACAAATGACGAAACAAGATTTTTATTTCACAATTTTCTAGCTGATGCAGCGCCAAACCTTGTTTTTTTTGCTTGGTTTATTTCATAAATAAAACAGAATTTGTGACGATTTGAAGTTTCTAACAAAATGTCTGTCACAAACATGACTTTTTTTACATAAAAATAAGACAAAACTGCACCGTTCCTGTGTATTTGCTGCTTAACGTACGTGTGGGGCGAACTTGCAACATGGGGCAAGTCCGCCCATGCTTGGGTGGGTCTACTAAGAGTCATTTTGGAAATTGCCTTTTAACAGTTTTGCCATTTGTTAATAGCACAAATGTGGACAAGATATTTGCTTTCAATTTAAGGCCGAAACTGATCCTCTAGCTCTACAAATACAGTCTCCAGATCTATTAGACTATCCCCAGTCTCTCCTACATGAAAAGACACAGCAATGTTATGTTTAATGTCTACAGCTAGGAAGCTAAAACGTCCTGTTGATATCCAGTTAGAACTATTTGATTCGCTTATATGCCGAATTTTGTTATATGGATGTGAAGTAGGGGATGTAAAAATACTATGTTAACTGATAACCTGCATAGGAAATTTTGTAAAATTATACTTGGGGTAAACAACAGAACACATACTTCCATGGTTTATGGGGAACTTGGGCAATGTCCACTAAATATTATAATAAAGAGTAGATTATTGAAATGTTGGGGGAACCTATTGACAGGAAAGGAATATAAACTGTCCTGCATTATGTATAAATTATTATATAAATGATATGTTATAAATATCTTTGAATCTCCTGGATTACTCGTGTTAAATTCATTTTAAATAGCATTGGCCTATCTAACTTGTGGCTGAATCAAGAAATATAGTGCATGTTAAATGGCTTAAAGCGGTTGTCAAATTAAATCATCATAAATTATCATCAAAAGTGGGGTAGTAATATTTGCAATAGCGATGGGTGTATGACCTACAGAATAATTAAATATGATTTTAAAATAGATAAATATTTCCTAGTTTTACCACCAAATTTATCTACACCTTTGCGTAAATTTCATACTTGTAATCATCGGTTGCCGATTCAGCAAGGCAGGTACTTTTATTATATCGGAATTTATATAACGCCGGAATCCAGTTAAGATCAAATGCTCTCAGGCGCTTTACATAAAACTGAATAAATTAAATAAAACTATAAAATATAGATTATTTTAAAAGTAGATAGTGTAAAGAAGTTTATTTAACCATAACAAATAAATAAACACAGATATTACACTTATAGTACACACATGAATAAAACAGTATTATTGAAGGTTGGATTACATACACTTATAGCCATCTCACATCGTGACAGTATTAAGGTTTTTTGAGAATAACGTTGATGATATGTGATGTGCAAAAGTTTATTTCTTCTTCATCAAAATAAATATTAGAGCAAATCCTGCGTCCTTCAGATGCTCGCGCACGAATAGACATATATAATTAAGGCAAAGAAATTATAGATAGTAGGCCCTGTGTATAGATAGACGTCAGATAGAACAGGTACCATGCGCAGTAGCTAGAAAAAATAATTAAAATAAAATTACAAATTAAGCTATAAGCCTAGAGGCTATAAAAAATTATATTGCAAAAGTCGTGCGTAAATATGCACAGCCACTCAGCAGTCGTCGGCGTTCCATAAATCTGCTCTCCGGCGAGAGCTTTCTGACGTCACAACTGAAACGCCCTGCGTTTACGTCATAGCTCACGATGTAAACATGTTTACGTGACTCGTGAACTTCTACGTACAGAACAAGCAACATCCAGATTTCAGCACCTGCACAACGGAATGAAACTAAAACATAGAATAGCATAGACAACTGTGTGAGCATTGGCAGCATCTTAATGTCCAATAATCATGGCATTAATTAAGTGATTAGCCCGGTGCTTATCACTGCCTGGCGGGAATATAAAACGGAAGCGTATGTATAAAAACAACAACGAAAACAAATTAAGTTATACCCGATCTTAATTGCCAATTCATTTAACTGTCATCGTGTGACATTGCATAATGCAGAAGAGAACTTGAAAAACGGCCATGCACAGTTTTTATTAAGCTTTTTTGGCATTTAAGGCAAACGTATCATTCATTGCAATGCAGGTATGTCAATGTCAATGTCAATGACAATGTCACAGAAAAAAAAATAGTAGGTCCCTTTTTTATTGAGACATGTAGCCCTAATTTCTTACATCTTGTTATTATAATTTTGATGAGGTACTATATTTATGACATTTGCGGATTGAGTCACGACATATAATATAATATAGAATTGTTAAAAAACTGAACACGCACCTAGAACCGATCTGTTATTGACCATTGACTATTGACAGTAATAATTAACTAATATCTAATATTCATTGAATTGATCACCACTGACGCCAGAATTCCCGGGATTCACTTCCCCGCTGTCAGTGTCAGTGACAGTGACGTAACTTTAAGGCAATAAGCGTAGAATATTTTCGATGGAATCAGGTGGGCACATTTCTATACGTACGCAGTTATGTTGTGGTTTATTCAGCGGCTAGTGGACACAACTGTTATTACGTGTGATGGTTAGTTTATAAAGGGGACTCGTTTAGAAACGTTGTTGAGCCATAGCCTAGTCCTGGCCTTGGCCTTGGGAGGCATGAGCCAAGTATACCAAGCATAACGTCATCTCTTTTCGGGCGATAATACAGCGATTTCGTCCGATTCAAAAAACGTCTGCATCTTTCCTTTCAAGCACTCGGCAACGTTAACTAGTCTGTGTGCTTGTTGTGGTGACTAGAATATTATTTATGGTCTTATTAGGCCTTATTCAATGGTCAGCATTTTGTCAGAACGTTGTCATTAAGATTATCACCAAGCCGACTTTTCTAGACTGCAGTATGGCTATGCCTATGGCCTACGCCTATGGCTATGCCATGGGCATTGGCATTGCTATGGGGTTCAGCCTACAGTTACATTGCCTATTGGTGGCCATGTTAACGTTTTGTATGATTATAAGAAAACGTGACCATCAAAAATTCTAAAAGTTTTTACCAGCCGCTGTCATCATCCCACTGACATGCTTGTTGAGTTTTGTCAAAATTAGATATTTCTAACTCTTGTAATTTGCCTGTATGTACGATACCCCTAAATGTTTACCAATATTGGCATGAATTACGGTGCACCCGTGTCTACTGACCAACAAAATCACAAATATCCTTCTGCCTATTAAAATCATCTAAAAATCCACCATTTCACTCTCAACAACTTCCACCAGCAAACCTAGCAATGTCCCTGCTCAAATGCAGTTGTGTCAGATCGTATGAATTTTTTTAAAACTTCCTATATCCAAACTTACTACGCCCTACTTTCATGTGTAACACACCAGGAAGTCTAAGCTTTTAGCTTACTACAAACTGTTTTGTGCAATTTTAACATAATTATGGAAAATAAAAAACTGGTGTTTATTAACAATCAAATGTCTTATTAAACATCAAATTGCATAACATCAGCTGATGCACATTAAACGTTATAGCACAACATTAAAATGTACATTTATTTGAAATTTTTTATATATAGTAGGTCAGCTATAAGACACCTCCTAAAAGAGACGGTTAAAAAGTTTAAATAATAACAGCGCTTAATAAGTAATGATCTTGTTGACTAGATGAAATCAATAATATATATATATATATAATATAATTTTAACTAGCCTGACACCGACAATTTTCAAAGTCAAACACGCACAACGCGGGGCAGGTTAGCAGCCGTTTTTATTTATTTATTTATTTTTTAAATATGACTCCTCATTATATTATCGGACTTGTGCAAATTATCAAAATTCTAAGAAATGTGTAACAAACTAACAAACTAATTATTTCATCCAAATTAACTGTAATATCCACAATTAAGCTAACAACAACGACCAAAACATAAGCATATCACAATTTTATAACCGTGCTGTGACCACGACTTCCATTTAATTGGGTTCAGCCTACAGTTACATTTCCCATTGGTGGCCATGTTAATATTTGCATGATTATAAGAAAACAGGACCATCAAAAATTCTAAAAGTTTTTACCAGCCGCTGTCATCGTCCCACTGACATGCTGATTGAGGTTTGTAAAAATTAGACATTTCTAACTTTTGTAATATATGCCTGTATGTGCGATACACCTCAATGTTTGCCACTATTGGCATGAATTATGGCGCACACATGTCTAGTGGCCAAAAAAATCACAGATATCCTTCCACCTATTAAAATCATCTAATAATCCACCATTTCACTCTCAACAGCTTCTGCCAGCAAACTAGGTAATGTCCCTGCTCAAATGCATTTATGTCAGATCGTATGAATGTTTTAAAACTTCCTATAGCCAAACTTACTATGCCCTACATTGATGTGTAACACCAGGAAATCTAACTGAGGCATGACCCCTATGCTTGCATTGGCGCCACTACCACTGGGGGGGTCACTACCAGGCCAAGGGTGCACGATGTCTGGGCCCCCATTTCTTCCTCAGACTCAGTAGTTCTCTTATAACAATGAGAGTTTGTAAAGACATGTTATAATAGTGTCTGTAACAAATAATTGTGCTAAGTTTGATGTAAACTAAGTCTAAAATAGTATATTCATTACTGGGTTTGTTTCAAATTATAACAAAGAATATTTGATAATGAAGAATTGTCCAACTAATCATTTTGGAAAACAAAGATTGCCATGTTATCAGTGGCTGACTGTGTTAATGTGTATTGCATTCAGTCAATATTTATAAATTAGATAGGTTTGAAGAAGATTTTACAAAATACTTCACCTAATCATGCAGTGAAGACCACGAGAATAACGTGCAGCCATTCTGGAAAACTGGAAAGAAATTTAATAGCGTTTTTGTCAAATTAATTTTTAGTGCAAAATGTTTTGTTTTGGTGCAGAATAACCATAGTAACTGTATGCTGACATGTCACCCGTTTGGAACCTTCTTATGACAATTGATGGAAAGTCCTTATACTACCCCTATAATTTTTACATAATGAACTTCTTCAAATTCCCTGGTTGATGTCTGGCAGGGTCAGATGAAATTGAAATTGTGTGATTTGTAATTCAATACAATTACGGTGTAATTGCAATTGTAATTGCTTTTGGTTTGAACAGTGTAATTGTAAAAAAACATAATATAAAAAACAACTATAAAAAGCGCCAAGAGGCTGCAACTCTATTAGACTCAAATATCACCATTTGTATCATTAATTTCTTCGGCAATGATGCACTTGTGTGAGGCGAAAAGAATCCCTCCTGCCATCAAGACCATCTGAGAATAGCTCAACAGCTGCTTGTCCACTCAATGATTCAGATTTATTCATAAGATGTATATCGTATCAAATCAGATTCTTGGAAAAAGTGTGCAATTGAATAGAAATGTCTGTATCGCAAAACCAGTTTTTTCTCAAGTGCACAATTAATCCTTAGGATGCAATTTTTATTGCTGCAGCTGATTTTCATTACAAGAATCAATGCAGTTGCAAACAACTACATGTTAATAAAAAAAAATTATCCAGTTATGAATACTATAATAAAGGTTCAGAATTCTGAATGAAAAATTCATCATGGTATTAATTAAATTGATACTTATCTTGTAAAAATGGTTTCGTCTCACCTATGTTCAAAACTGTAATTTGAATGAGGTGGACTAAACGAATAATTAAATCAGTAAAGTTAAATTGGCAGACTTTTTAATTGATCTGTATTTTATGACAACGTTTTCCTCTTGTCAAGCTGTATTCTCATAACTAATTACAATTATGGGTTATTCCGTGTCAAATCAACCAATGGTAAAAAAGTTGATGTCTCAGAATTTGCTTAAAATTGAACCAATGAATAAGTAGCTATACCTCAGCACTTCTAGTAGTCTTCTACAAAAAACTAATGCATGCAAATTGTGTCTGTAATGCCCTATACTGTAAACGGGGGTAAGCGCCCAAAAATGCACGTGTTATTTTTTTTATCAGGTGCTTCTAACTTAAGAAGTTTACAAGCTACATATCTGGAATTTGCTGAATAAGTAGACATTGATGCAGATTATCAGTCTTCAAAATACAAGAATGAAACAACAAAGGACAATGAGTATGACAGCCGTTTGCATTTCATTGTTGTGTCACACTACACTGTCCCAATTGCTACCATCTATTGTCAGGGATACTGGCAATAACATATTAGTTCATTTGGCTTCTAGTTGCTATACTTTCAGAATAATTCAGCCCGAAACTTTTAACTTTTTCTATATTTTACAAATTTCAGCACCCAGATTGAGAATGTGGGACAAGTCCTATGACCACCATTTTTTAACTGTGCATAGTCCTTTACTTTTTGCAGGATGGTGTTCTGCCACTTTTATTTTGGATGTTTTTGGCCAATTTGCAAGCAATTTAGGAGAAAACCGCCATTTGGCAGAACAGTATTTTCAGCTGCAATATAAATTAAATGAGACAGAACACCATCCTGACATTTTAATATGTTGTTGATTTGATATGGAATGACCCATATGCTAAATTTCAAGGGCATGGAGTCATCTGTTAATATTAATTATGTTATTGGATTATAATTTTAAAAGTATGTCGAATGTGGGATTCATTAGTATTTACAGAGTACAAAATTACATGATTGTGTGAAATTTTTAATTACTGATGCAAAATGTTGTAATAAATGACACCGTTATTAATTAGATGACCCCCTTCCTCACACTAGGCACTGCTAATTATTATATAAAGCATTTGTAATGTTATATATAAATAGTTGGGAAGAAAGTCCATACAGTGAATTTCAGGCCAAAGAAGTTTCATTCTATTAAGAGGTTGATTCCCTTAAGCGGTGCATTTTATTCCCCAATATATTTGATTATTCTAAACAACTGATCCTGTTTTTCCATGATTCTGTTAAATGAAATCCGATATAACTCCAACGTCGGCATTATTATTTTGGGTTCAAAATTTTAATTAGTATTTGCAACTTTAGTTTTTTTAATTGTATCTGCTTATCAAAAAGTACATCTTTAAATACAAAACTATTGGCAATGGTGTGAGTGGGCTAATAACAGCTGTACTGCCACCCTTTGACGATGCCACATGATGACTTGAGTCTGTCTCTCAGGGGCCAGTGCTGTTTCATCTACTAATGCGTAACATCTGCCACTTCAGTAACAGAATCAAACAGCATTTTACTGGTTGGCGAACCTTATCTAGTCCAATCTGAGAGAGTTAATCCGATCTGCCCGATGGTATAGACACGGTGATCTTGTTTTTTTTGCTGAAATAGTAATAGCCCTATAATGTGTGGTAGATGTGTGAGTGCGCACGCACACGTGCGTACATGCATCCATGTGCAAGCGTGTGTGTGCCACTGTGCTCTGTACTACACTGAGAAATAATATTGTAAATTACCCACAGAACTGAAATAAGTGTAAAAAGTATGCAATGTGCATAACTTTGACTATTTTGTTCTTCACAAAAAGTATCGGACACCATTCATGCCAGTTATTGACATAACTGTTATCAATGCAGACTTTTGACAGTGACACTTGGAATGTCAAGAGAACAATGCTGCGTGTACCGGTGAATCATGAGTCCCTGATGTGGTGATGTTTTGCTGGCCACGTGATGGAACATCTGTTGCTTTATCAGCATGAAGTAGCTTGGGTGGTTGTCTGTGTGTATCTCTTCCTCTTGGCAGTGGAGGTAAGAGAAAGTGTTGGTGCAAGTGGTATATATATATATATATATATATATATATATATATATATATATATATATATATATATATATATATATATGTGATGATGTTGTTCTGTTGTTGCAGTTCAATCCATGTCATGTGCTGATCTAGCTGAGCTGCCTTGATCTGTGCTTGTTCTACCAATTCCAAGCGCCACAGCACTACTGGTAGGATGGCTTCTTGTCGGAGTCTCTTGTTGTAAATAAGATTAATGGATTGGGTTTAAACATTGTAAAGTTGTATCATGTATGAGGCATTGCTTTGGTTTCCACTCACATGTCACAGTTTCCAGTCACACGCATGTATTATCGGCAAGATTGGCTTTAAAGGTGCTTCATCAATTTGATATTTTGCTTTCTCATTTCCGATTCATTTAACAATAAATTTCAGTTATTTTTTATCTAACAGGTGAACAATGGCAAACGTGGTCTGGCTCTATATATCGTAACATAAGGATATTCACACTTTTGCAAGTTACATGATCTAAAAATCAAAGTAAATTATTTTGATGGTTTTAAAGTATGCATTATTTTATTTATACTGAAAGCTCATTATTTCAGTTGATTCAGCCTATCATGAATTAGGTTTGTTGATGTTAAAATGTGTAGTGTGAGGATAGTTTAAATAATATGTGGCATTGTGCAGTCTGTTTTTTACACAACCAACATCTTCTTACAATTCTTATCAGTTATATTTCTATGAGCTACACTGAATTGTGTTCATTAAACATGAGCCACTATTGTAAACAGAAGCCATACTTAATCAGTCTGTCTAACCAGCAAGTAGATTAAATTATTCAGTTTGTCCCCACAGGGAGGCTAGTTGGGGGATATAAATCTAGGGAGAGTTGGAGATGTGTCAAAAGGGCCTTGATACATTGGGAGTAGATAGTAGAACTCTGCACAGTGCATGTTGATATTATCATGTCTGTCTGGTGGAACTGATTGGGCTACAGTCAGTCTGGGCTGTAGCCCTCAGTGGGTATAGTTATCCCGGGTACTGGTATCCTATGCTTACATACAACTAAACAGTATACTTGTAAGTCATGTATAAAGTCAGTGTTTTTCTTCTACTTTCCTACCTACCATCCTCTTCGGGCCTGGTGCCCCATAAGGCTGCAGTGCATTTGATCCTCTTCGGGCCTGGTGCCCCATAAGGCTGCAGTGCATTTGATCCTCTTCGGGCCTGGTGCCCCATAAGGCTGCAGTGCACTTTCTCCAGCTCTCTCTGTCTTTGGCCACCTGCATGGCTTCATTCCAAGACTTCCACTCCAGTTCTTTCTGTCCTTTTTCCACAGCACAACTTCCAAGTGTGAATAATCTTGTGATATAGGGTTTGCCTGTTATAGTATAATTATAGGCAGAGCCACTTTTGCCATTTTCCACATATTTTTTACCAGACCCAGTCAAAAATTATTTAAATAGTTTTTTCAAAAATGTCCAGACCTGTTGACTTGAGTCGTATGGGCTGACTGGAGTTGGATTTGAGTTGGACACGAGTTGCCCATTTTCTTGCAACTTGACTTGGAATTCAGAGATATGACTCTAGACTTGACTTGGACTTAGAAGTTATTGACTAGAGACTTGACCTGATCTGCCAGTTTGTAACTTGCCAACAAGTCTGATGGCTCGAAACGTACACAAAACAAGACCATGTTGTTGTGACAGGTCGCACCGAATGCAATAATTAGTAAGCACTTATTATGATTGGTTAATTGTTGTGACAGAGCAGCATCCACCTATATTTCCCGCTAAAAATTCCCACAGACAAAACACAAGTCCACAACAGGCATGGCAACTTGACTTGGAATTCACAGAGATGACTCAAGACTTGACTTGGACTTGGAGGTCGTTCACTTGAGACTTGACTTCCAGGTCAATGATTTGAGACTTGACTTTACTTGAATTGCCAGTTTGTGACTTGCCAACATGTGTGATGATTTCACCAAAACTGAATAAAAATGTGCACACGTTGGCAGGCATGTCGTAATGGATGCTAGGTTGGTTTGATTTTTTGTGTAATAAGCCTGAAGCGAAACAAGATTTTAACCTTGACTGTTTTGCAGCTAAGCACGTTACGAATAGTTGTAATAAGGAATTCTTAATATACTGTTCCTCTCTGTTTCTGATGCAGGTACAATGGACGATGCACTGATCTCAATTTCCACTAATATAATAAAAGGCCTGCTTTATGTCTATGATGTAATCTGCTGCATTCCTGACTATGTACAGCACAAGGCTTCAAAAAAAGCCATGATATCTGACAGAATAAAGGTGTGTATAACATTAAATTTTGATCTGTCCACATTTAACTAATGTGGTTCATATTTTGTGTATTTTACAAACATCTCTTAAAATTGTGCTTAGGATTGTTACTAGAGACAGAAAATAAGGTCACTTTGTGTCATATATGCTTTATGTATGTGTAAACAAGTATAAATTTGTGTACCAATTACCTTGGCATAAATTAAAATAACGACATGTATCTAGTTATAAAATCACAACTCATGATAATGTGTAATAGTTTAAGTTTACAAATGTAATATTTTTAATTGATGATTTTTTACCTGGGTATAAAGCAAAAATAATTCTATGTATATTTCTGAAACTCATGGCATCACGTAATAATAAAAATTTACAAATATAATGTTTGAATAAATTATTGATGCTAGTAGGTTCTTTCAAGACTAATTGAATGTCTAATTTAGTTTTTTGTTTTAGTTAAAAATAATAATATACATTTATTTCAGACACAGGTCAATATGTACATAAAATATAAGTAAATATGTGTCACACATTAAAAGTAAAAGTAAAAAATATAAATATACACACATCACATGTCATGCATTAAATGTTTACAGTTGTTTAATCGAATAATTAATAATTTCATTTCTGTAACAGAACAGTAAGAAAATTATTCACAAATATGAATTTTCAGGCCCGACCAGTGGGTGATGGTGGGGGTGGCGCCCCCTACCGGTCAGTTGACTGCTTTGACCACTTGACCACTACCCCACTGCCCGACTGCGTCACCCTTGATGACTTGTTCAAGCAGGCGGTCCACCGCTTTGGTCACCAGCACTGCCTCGGGACCCGCGAGGTCCTGAGCGAGGAAGAACAGCTACAAGAGAACGGAAAACTGTTCAAACAGGTAAGTTAAAGGCCCTTCGTCAACTAGATTTATTGCTCCTCTCATTTCAGATCTATTTCAGACCATTTGTACAAAGGTACGAGTAAAAAATATTAAATTTTTTACTGTGTCCAGTAAAATATTAGCAAAAAGACAAAAGTTGCTCCATATATACTATGACATAAGGGGCTATTCACAATTTCACAAGTTACCCGATCTAACGAACAACACCAATTCTTCACTATTCACGCCCTACAAATCTGAACATTCATGAACGAACCTAATTCGCGATAGGATAAATCAATTGAGGACAGAGTTTTAATGAATGATTAAGTTGATCCTTCTGCAGACTTGTTTTATGAAAACATTTTTCCTCTCACAGCTGTTCGTTTTCCCCGTCTGTTTTGTTTGATGTCATAATTCATAATTAACAACATCAACGTTTTAGCTGATGCTGGGAGAGTACCATTGGACAACGTTTGAAGAGGTTGGCCGTCGAGTTGACAGTTTTGGCCAAGGCCTGTTGGCCTTGGGCCTGGAGCCGAGGCAGTATCTGTTACTGTTTGCGGAGACGAGGGCTGAGTGGATGATAGCAGTGCAAGCAGCCTTCAAGTACAACTTCCCAGGTAGGTGTTGGATGCAAGACTAACATGCAGGGACGTGTGTCTATGTTAAAGCCTCCTTCTCAGTTTAAATTTCCTCGTTTCCGATGCATTTTGCCAAAGACCAAACACATCTGTTATCCACTACCACATGACACTATTTTTGACTTGATCCAGTCAAAATGTGGCAAACAAAAGTTTTCAGTTTTTATGCAAATATCAGGAGTAAACAAGATGTACTTAAATTTAATATCACAAGGTTTTTTAATGATGAAAGATCTAAGTGGATACTTCAGTTCAGCGTTTACCAGAGAAAGTATTAGTTCATTACCAGTTCCAGATGCTAAATTTTAGGAGGAGAAATCGGACTATTTAGGGCAGTTAATTGTGACTCCAGAAATGGTAGCTAAAAAAATAAACGTAGTGAAGGATAATAAATCACCTGGTAGACTTCCTTGTTAGGCATAAATTATTAAATTCATCTCAACATGGATTCCTAATAGCGGGGTCATGCTTAACAAATATGTTATGTTTTTGGGATGAAATCACTAAGTGGATAGACGAGGGATTGCCAGTAGATATTATCTACTTAGATTTTCAGAAAGCTTTTGACAAAATGCCACATCAAAGATTACTACTTAAATTAAAAACCCATGGTATCGGGGATGGCATAATTGACTGGATAGAACAATGGCTGACTGACAGAAGACAGCGTGTCGTAGTAGCTGGAAAAGTTTCAAACTGGAAATCAGTTTTTAGTGGGGTACCACGAGGAGCAGTATTAGGACCTTTATTATTCTTAATGTATATATATATATATATCAATGACTTGGATGACAAAAGGTTAACACGGGAACTTGGTGATAAACAGCATTTACAAAACGATCTAGACCGATTAGTGAAATGGTATGAGAAATGGCAGATGTTGTTAAATTTTTGGAAATATAAATGCCTACATACAGGACATGGGAACTTGGATGTAAACTATAAAATGGGAGGTATACTGAATGGGTATGAAAATATTGATAGAAATATTTTTACTCATTCAAGAAAGATAGTAGAACTAGAGGGTCATGAGGTACTATTAGTTAAGGAGCAGTGTAGACTGGATATCAGGAAGTACTAGGTCTCACAGAAGACAAATGTATGGAACAAATTATCTACAGATTGTGTAACTGCTAGCAGCTTGAATATGCTTAAAAACAAGGTTGACACATATCTAAGGAGGGCGGATTACACATAGATGAAAAAATGTTGGACTCTCGATAAGCCAATGACTTCCTTGTCCACTTGCCATCTGGGCATTTGCCTTGGATGGTAATCTTGTTAAAGCTTGTTAAATCTTGTTACTATGACAAGGTAATTGAAACTTTTGCAGGTTACTCGATCTAACAAGTCAGTTCTTTTGATGAATTTAACAAAACTATGCCCTCTTTTATTTAACCAACTGTTCATATATTATTTAAACTACCCAGTGTTCACACACTTACAGATGTGAACATCAAAAGGCCTGAATCGAGTTGAATTGTGGAGGGAGTTTTAAATACCATGTTATGAATGTGTTCTCAGAGATGAATTGTGGAGGGCGTTTTAAATACCATGTTGTGAATGTGCTCTCAGCAATAAATTGTGGAGGGAGTTTTAAATACCATGTTATGAATGTGTTCTCAGAGATGAATTGTGGAGGGCGTTTTAAATACCATGTTATGAATGTGTTCTCAGAGATGAATTGTGGAGGGCGTTTTAAATACCATGTTATGAATGTGCTCTCAGCAATAAATTGTGGAGGGAGTTTTAAATACCATGTTATGAATGTGTTCTCAGAGATGAATTGTGGAGGGCGTTTTAAATACCATGTTATGTGTTCTCAGAGATGGGTATAATCTGATGATCTTTGGTAGTGTCTTCTCGATCCATGCTTCGTCTGATGTGTATGTTGTTGGGGGTGTGACAACGGGACAGAATAGATCAGGTGTCACCAGCAAGATGCATTTAATAATATATTGATTAGCACCAATATTCAGACAGTTCATTACTGTCTAATATGAATTGTTGTTCACTGTATAAATTTTCAGTGACATTTTTGTGTTTATTGGAGGACAGTAAAGACCACCTGAAAGAAGGTTCAATAGCTGCACTGTCCATCCCTGTTTGTTGTGAAACTCGCTTTCAGTGGTGACATTGTACGCGACACTGGGGGACGAAGCAATCATCCATGGCATAAACGAATCTCAAGTAGAATACGTCGTGACAAGCATGGAGCTTATTGAAAATTTTAAGGTATGATTTGGCCTCTTTGGAATTTTTTTCTTTTCAATTAGGCATGCAGTTCGAGCGCAGTGTTTGTGGGTGATGCGCATCAGCTAAAATGTTGTCTTTAATTAATAGCTATCTTTCTGGTTAATTGTTCGCAGATGGAATTTGAATAACAGTATTCAGTAAAATAAAACAGCTTGTGAGTTTGCATTAGCATCCACCAAATTCTGTTCAAGACATATGTGTTATAACAGGGGATGCATGTTGATGTGCGTGGTGTTTCACTGCCCTCAGACCCTGCTGAAGGACATGGGGAGTGTGCGACATGTCATCTACATGGACGAGGGGAAGAGGATGCAGACGGACGACTTCCCCGCTAATGTCCGCATCCATTCCATGTCGTCTGTTATAGAACTAGGAGCAAAAACAGAGAACCGTAAGTATCCGGGGACGATCATTGATGGATGAGTATCAGTCCGTAGTTGTATTTATATATTAAATGCTGCCAGCAACAACAATAGAATTAGTAATACTTTAGATTCGTCATTTTGTAAAAAAATATACACTGTATGTTAGAAGAAAACTTTGGGGCTGTGCACAATGGTCCGGGAGTTATTTATCACAGATGTAGATGTGTTTTAATTGTCCGTCTTCTTTGCGCTTGCCATGTCAAGATTTATAACTGAATTTGTACTCACTTGACCAATTGTTCTCCAGGTTCGAAATGATTTTAATCATGTACATCAGACGGCACATACATAGTAGCAATATAATCACGCACGATGACAATGAAAAGAACAGTGGAAATAGATATCACTGTAAACTGTAAAGAAAAGTAGTGAATGTAAACATCACTTAAAATGTATATAGACTCTTAAAGTCTAGAAAATTTTACAAGTAAATTCTGACTGGAAATTTTGAAATCTAATGCCAAAGCAGGTATAGCCCACCAGGACCACCCTTCAAATTTGGATGCCTAAAATTTTGCATGACTACACACCTCACTGTAAATTTAAAATAGTCTTGCCCGCCCTTTTGAAATGCTCCTCTGGGGTATTTATACTCTCAGCTACCCAAATTCAGATGCCGTCACTAGAGGCACTGTGAATGCTTAAAATACCCAATACTCTTTACCATTGGTCAACTTGTTAAATCCACCCACCCTCTCAACCACTGGACAATGACATCTACCAGCACTTCCTTGCCCAGTTTGCAAGTAAAACGTTTGAACTCTTGGAGCTGGGCCAAATCCAGGGCTCCCTCTCAGTTCCCTAATTACGTTGACCTCCGAGGTCAGAGCAATTTAGCAAATGTCAGAATTAAAGGGCCGCACTGGTCTTCCACAAGGGAGGACTGAAGTGTCCAAGCAAAATCATCAATCTTTGGCTCCATATGGATTTTGTCAATATCCACTTGGGTGGTTTAATTACAAGCTTTCCGAAACTTGCTTTTCTGTTGCTCTGACCTCGGAGGTCACCGTAGTCTAGGCTTAATATATCTATTAAACACCTAATGACTTAATTAAATTAGTTATTAAAAACTAATTAAATCAAACTGGCATATACTCTACATTAAGGTGGTTCTGATCGCAGGATTCTTGTGTTTTCTCGTTGATCAGATCTTCATCATCTAACAATAATTCAACAGTTCTGGTTCCGGTTATTAATGGTGCTTCAAAGATTTATAAAATTGCTTGGTTTGACCAGAATTTGTCCAGGCAGTTGTTAAATGAATTTATGGCTTTTGTCTATATGTCTTTCTGTTTCAGGGAGGGAATTCCAAATGCATGCAACGTTGGCATCTTTGTAATACTGATCGGTGATGATCGAGTTCCAGTATTCTACACCATAAATTTGTAAACACTGTAACTAAAATAGTGGTTTTGGGGCTGTGCACCTAAAAGACATAATAAAAACTTAGTCATGCATTATGCTACACTATGGTCAAGTCACCTGTTCACCACGTTATAAAATTCAGCTGTCTTTCTGATGTTGTTACATAAACAAGCTGATTTTACATAAGTGAGTGTTTCATTTCTTACGTCTATACCGTTAGTTACCTAGTCACAAGCGTCCCCCCTACTGCGTTCAGGGTTAGCTTAATGACATCAATAACCACGGTAATAGAAAGAACTCACTTCACTCAGAAGATTCCAGGTAAACTCGTTATGACTTTAATCAGATAAAAGATGATACAGTTACATACATAGACAATCATTTCTGTTGTCTAAGACTACATGATGACGTACGTAGTCGTACGCCCACCAGAACTGACTAACTAAAACTCATTCTAACGTTCTTCCATCAAGATTAAACTAAAACTAAACACTCTTCCAACAAGACCAAACTAAAACTAAACACTCTTCCATCGAGGCTAAACTTAAACTAACTCTCTTCCGTCAAGACCAAGCTACCACTCATTCTAACGCTCTTCCACCAAGACTAAACTAAAACTAACTATCTGTATTTTTGGCGTAGATTTATACGCCAGGCACAGTCATGATCAGTCCTCCCAGAAGGGAGGGCATGTCCTTATAAGTCAACGGAGCAGTCTCAGTCGTGGACCACTATTCTGGTCATCCCAGGCTAACCCACACAAATATATATTTGGACACTGTTCGCATTTTAGACTGTGCTTCTACGTCTTGGCTACTCTGTCCTTGGACGGGTCAGCCGACATCGTTAATAATATAGTTGTACCGTCCGCTATCTGGACGGGTCAGCAGGCATCGTTAATATAGTTGTAGTCTTCCACTGGGACAGTTTGTTCTGATATAACCTTTTCTAGGAGGCTGACCTATTCGTCCGCACTCGCTTACTTTCCTCATCAATCCGTTTACACACAACTTGTCTCCCTGCTATAACTAGAGAGGTACATGACTTTACAACGTGTCATACCAGTTATTGTAGTATCTGAATATCGCTCAAATATTGCCATTTAATTTAACGTCGTAGATCTTTTGCCATTTTTCATGTCATATTTCTTCTTCTACTTCTACATCTTTAATTGGCAGCGCAGATTCATTTTTTAGGGACGAGATATTGGTGGAGTCCAGTTTCTTTGATTTATTGAAGCGCCAGAAGGCTTTATTGGATTTGTCGTTAGGGTTTTGGAACATATTGTTTTGGAAAGACCAGTATTTGTGGAGCTGTTTCTTTTGAGTTAGCTTTTGGAAGTTTTTGTAGGATTTCCAGTCCTCGTTATTGTCTGATGCTTGTGCTTTGTTATACAATCTTTGTTATACAATTTTGTTATACAATCTTTGTTTCTTTTTGCACATTCTTCTTATCTCTTTAGTCATCCAGGGATTTTTGTGTTTGGAACAGGTCATCTTGGTTGGAATGTGTTTATTTATGAGGGCTTTGATTTCCGAGTTGAGCATGTCCCAATTTTCTTGGACAGTGTTGGAAAGTGGGTCACAGTTGAAGAAAGAATGTTGGAAATGTATCGTCAGATTTCATGCTGGGTATGTTTTTCAGTCAAAACAACTTTTATGACAACATTGCTTTCACAAGATGATGAAATAAATGTTAGTTGTTTAGAATATCGATCTCTTGAATGGAATTTATTTCAGGTTTTCTCAAAACAACAAAGTATGCTTCAATTGGCCTCACGCTACCAGAACTGATTTCACCAGAATGTAAATGTGACTGTCAGAATTACTTCCTGGCACACTGAGGAGAAAGCTTTATGACTTGAAATTGGACTTGGACTTGAGGCCTGATGACTTGAGACTTGACTTGGACTTGAGGGCTGATGACTTGAGACTTGACTTGGACTTAAGGGCTGATGACTTGGGGCTTGACTTGGACTTGAGAGCCGATGACGTGGGACTTGACGGCTGATTACTTATATTATATATAGATGTGTATTAAGTGTGTCTCGCTTAATACATGTATTAAGTGAGACACACTCGAGAAAAGAAGACAAATCTCTTGCCTCCTCTTGATGTATAGGATCCATACCCAGAAGATTGCAGCCAATGAAAATCGCTACCTCGCCCCAATGCTCCCGAACGGCACAAGATATTACCACCCAAACAAATATCAAATCATCCCAGCTTGCATCCACGTGTACAGCAACTCCTTCTTCCCACACATTGTCATCTGGTGGAACGCCCTCCCCTGGAATGTGTTGGTAGCCTCAACCTTCGAGGCCTCCAGAGGAGCTGTTACCACACAGTCACAAACCTAAACCGTGACCTGTGTTTTTACTCGCTGTCTGTTCATACTTTACTCGTACCTTATACATACTTTTACTCGCACTCACATTCGGCGCAACACATGTGTATATACACCCATTGCGTTTAAATCCTGAGTTATGGATGCTGCCAATTAACAATGTAGAAGGCATACACAGAACCAACGTCTCAAACAAACATGCTATTTTGTCAGAAAGAGGACTAGTTTAGTAAACAAAGGCCAAAATATGTTACATAAGATGAGTTTGGATGCAAGCAGCATGGTCATATCCTATTGGCAAGTATAGGAATAGGTGTATACAAATATATTTTTATATGGCGAGCAAATTTGGCTAGTCTACGGCGCTCATGATGTCGGGTTATCTAACAGTATGGGCCAGCCCATGTAATTAAGATGCAGTGTATTCAACACGTTTTTCCTAGTAAACCACTGGCATGATATTCTTTATTGTGGTAGTTGCAAATTATTATGTTTTAGTAACTCTTGAGTAACCATGAGTTTTATTTCCCTTTAACATGTAATATAACCTAACATTGTTTTACTTGAATGTGTTGGTTGTAGGATCCTCTGTCATGTGCAAGCCACTGAAGGAGGATGTTGCTGTAATCATGTACACAAGTGGATCTACAGACCAACCTAAAGGTAAAGGGAGCTTCCTGAAAACTCATCTGGCATCATGCTGGACAATGCCGATATGGGTAAAGGTTACTATTTATTTTTCCGTTGGCGACAACATTGACTTTCTTAAAAGCTGTTAGCAAATTTATATTTTGAATATTAAAAAAATCAACCATGTTAACGTTTATTATGTCATCAACCTACTGGACAAAATTTGTCAACTTCTGTAGTGTTATTCTCCAGAAAATCAACGTAGAAGGTGCTCCCCATTAAATGGCGTCCATAACAACTACACCATGTCTTCATGCACAAGGGATCCTACCGTCACTGGCACACACACATGGTGCCTGCCATCCACTAGAAATTTGAATCTGGGGCAGCATAAGTGTCGTAGTTGTCAAATATGGCCATATGTTCAATAATAATTTTACAGGCAGCAAACAAATTGGTGAAAGGGGGGACCATCTCAAAGTCACTGCCACTATATAATATTCATATGCCATGAACCCGGAAGTGAAACAGTATTTTATCCCCATATCTCACACACAATGCCGGGATTGTACTTGCCATGTTTAGTTTTTGCCCCTACATGTGGAACACAGCATGAAAACCTCCTTTGCCATTGGTCATTGTAATTTTTCATACCATTACTTTAGGTGTAGTTTGTAATTTTGCTGCAACATCTACTAACCAAATTGGGTTTATTTAACCCTAACCCTATCTACTGATTGGTGCATATTGTTTTACAAACCAGTGGCATGTATTTGTCTAAATCATCCAGATCTATGATAATAGAGCAGAAACATACTAATGATATTACCCCCTCAGTAATGAATGGAGAACTGCCTGATGAAGTCCAGGTGTACTGGGGTCGAACCCCAGGGCGGTGGTCACCCCAGATGTTTAATAAAATGGGTACAACTTGCCTAGCACCTGGCATATGGGACGGAAGTTGGAAATACCATATTCTATCTAATAAGTGTACAGTGCGCTGAACAAAATTGGACCATGGAAAAATATCAAGGAATCTGTTTAAGCGTACACCAACATTTTTTCCTCTAGACAATAAGTTAACTGTTTTACACTGGTGTCATTAGGTGACTAGTGTAGAATAACTAGTCTAATTAAGTCTAATTAGATTTATCAAGATTGCCATCCCAAACAACAAGTTTCAGATGGCAAGTGGGCAAGGAAGCTATTGTTTTATCGAGAGTCTAACAATTTTCTCATCCATGAGTAGCCCGTCCTTATCAAATATCTGTCAGTTCTATTTTTAAACATATTCACACTACTAGCATTAACACAATCATTTGGCAGTTTGTTCCATTCATTTATCACCCTCTGTGAGAATGAGTACTTTCTCATGTCCAACCTACACTGCTCCTTAACTAATGCTGCTTTGTGTCCTCTGGTTCTACTGCCTTCTTTAAGTTTGAAGAACATATTCCTATCAACATCCTCATAATCGTTGACTATTTTAAACACTTCTATTTGGCCTCCTGGTCTCTAGTGTTGTCAAACCACAATAATTATGGATCCTGCTGATTAAAAAAGGGGTGTACACTAATTAGGGCATGTATGCTTAATAGTTCGAATACGGTATGTGTCTTTTGGATGAGACATTAAAAACCGTCGGTCTCTTCTACCTGGTGTCTATGCCAGGGAAACTAAAAGATCCCACACAGTAAATGTGTAACCTGTCGTGGACCCATAGAATGGTGATCTCTATCTGTAACCCAACAAGCGGGCAAATGTAGGATTGCATCCTGCTCGCCAATACTGTACTGAACATTTTGTCATGACAGTGCATCAGGTGTTGGGTCATTAATTCTGGTGCATAATATATTTTATAGTTAGTCAATTCACGTAGTTGTGTTTTGAAAATGTTTTGTGTTACCCTAGTAGAACAATAAATGTCGGTGCCTTTGTCCATGCGAGTGGTGTCTGTTTTGTGTTACTCTAGTAGAATAATAAATGTCGATGCCTTTGTCCATGAGAGTGATGTCTGTTTTGTGTTACTCTAGTAGAACAATAAATGTTGACGCCTTTGTCCATGTGAGTGGTGTCGGTTTTGTGTTACTCTAGTAGAACAATAAATGTTGATGCCTTTGTCCATGTGAGTGGTGTCTGTTTTGTGTTACTTTAGTAGAACTATAAATGTTGATGCCTTTGTCCATGAGAGTGATGTCTGTTTTGTGTTACTCTAGTAGAATAATAAATGTTGATGTCTTTGTCCATGTGAGTGGTGTCTATTTTGTGTTACTCTAGTAGAATAATAAATGTTGATGTCTTTGTCCATGAGAGTGATGTCTGTTTTGTGTTACTCTAGTAGAATAATAAATGTTGATGCCTTTGTCCATGTAAGTGGTGTCTGTTTTGTGTTACTCTAGTAGAATAATAAAGGTTGACGCCTTTGTCCTTGTAAGTGGTGTCTGTTTTGTGTTACTTTAGTAGAACTATAAATGTCGATGCCTTTGTCCATGTGAGTGGTGTCTGTTTTGTGTTACTCTAGTAGAATAATAAATGTTGATGCCTTTGTTCATGTGAGTGGTGTCTATTTTGTGTTACTTTAGCAGAACTATAAATGTTGATGTCTTTGTCCATGTGAGTGGTGTCTGTTTTGTGTTACTCTAGTAGAATAATAAATGTTGATGCCTTTGTCCATGAGAGTGATGTCTGTTTTGTGTTACTTTAGTAGAACTATAAATGTTGATGCCTTTGTCCATGAGAGTGGTGTCTGTTTTGTGTTACTTTAGTAGAACTATAAATGTCGATGCCTTTGTCCATGTGAGTGGTGTCTGTTTTGTGTTACTTTAGTAGAACTATAAATGTTGATGTCTTTGTCCATGTGAGTGGTGTCTGTTTTGTGTTACTCTAGTAGAATAATAAATGTTGATGCCTTTGTCCATGCGAGTGGTGTCTGTTTTGTGTTAGGTGTGATGATGACACACAAGAACCTGATGTGTGGACTGTCTGCCCAGATACAGCGAGTCACCGGACTTGGGTAAGACACTGCAAGAACACACCCACAGACTTACCACACCATATGGATTTCCTGTATAAAATACAGATTTTTTTTATTTTGTAGAGGAATAAGGCAATATGCCATTGTAATACTGATTTGTTTCAAATGAAAAAATCACATATCGCTGTTGAAGAGTCAAAACAATAGTAGTCCATTTTTATTTGCTCCATGTGGGTGGTTGGATATGTGTCTATTACACTAACTTATAACACACGAAAATGGATTTTCCATGTTTTGAATCTTCAGCAATATATCGGTAAACATTATTCTGTGTTGTGGACATGTTTCAGGCCGGCAGATATCTACATTGGTTATCTGCCTCTGGCGCATGTACTCGAACTGACTTGTGAGATCAGTTGTAATGCGTACGGCGTTCCCATTGGCTTCTCCTCTGCCCACACACTCACAGACCAGGTGAGCTTTCCATTAGCACCTGACAGATGACCAGCATTTCCTACCTTCAACTACGGCCATTTTGTGTTAGTGGTTAAAACTTTGGACAATTATTCGAGGGCGCCAGGGGTTCAAAACATCTTGCTGCTGTGTCGAAGCTTGAGCAATTTTTTTCACTCCACATTGCCTAAGTTCACTCCACGTTGCCTCAGTTCACTCCACATTGCCTCAGTTCTCTCCACATTGCCTCAGTTCTCTCCACATTGCCTCAGTTCTCTCCACATTGCCTCAGTTCACTCCACATTGCCTCAGTTCTCTCCACATTGCCTCAGTTCTCTCCACATTGCCTCAGTTCTCTCCACGTTGCCTCAGTTCACTCCACGTTGCCTCAGTTCTCTCCACATTGCCTCAGTTCTCTCCACGTTGCCTCAGTTCTCTCCACATTGCCTCAGTTCTCTCCACATTGCCTCAGTTCTCTCCACGTTGCCTCAGTTCACTCCACGTTGCCTCAGTTCTCTCCACGTTGCCTCAGTTCTCTCCACGTTGCCTCAGTTCTCTCCACATTGCCTCAGTTCACTCCACATTGCCTCAGTTCACTCCACATTGCCTCAGTTCTCTCCACGTTGCCTCAGTTCACTCCACATTGCCTCAGTTCTCTCCACATTGCCTCAGTTCACTCCACATTGCCTCAGTTCTCACCACATTGCCTCAATTCTCTCCACGTTGCCTCAGTTCTCTCCACATTGCCTCAGTTCTCTCCATGTTGCCTCAGTTCACTCCACATTGCCTCAGTTCACTCCACATTGCCTCAGTTCTCACCACATTGCCTCAGTTCTCTCTACATTGCCTCAGTTCTCTCCATGTTGCCTCAGTTCACTCCACATTGCCTCAGTTCACTCCACATTGCCTCAGTTCTCACCACATTGCCTCAGTTCTCACCACATTGCCTCAATTCTCTCCACGTTGCCTCAGTTCTCTCCACATTGCCTCAGTTCTCTCCATGTTGCCTCAGTTCACTCCACATTGCCTCAGTTCTCTCCACATTGCCTCAGTTCTCTCCATGTTGCCTCAGTTCTCCACGTTGCCTCAGTTCACTCCACGTTGCCTCAGTTCTTTCCACGTTGCCTCAGTTCTGTCCACGTTGCCTCAGTTCACTCCACGTTGCCTCAGTTCACTCCACATTGCCTCAGTTGTCTCCACGTTGCCTCAGTTCTCTCCACATTGCCTCAGTTCTGTCCACATTGCCTCAGTTCTCTCCACATTGCCTCAGTTCTCTCCACATTGCCTCAGTTCTCTCCACGTTGCCTCAGTTCACTCCACATTGCCTCAGTTCTCTCCACGTTGCCTCAGTCCTCTCCACGTTGTAACAGTGAATTTATTAGTATCTATAACATCTTGATTTGTTAAAAAATAATATCAATTAAAAATGTGTTTCTGTCATGATCTTTCATGTCGTAATATTTTCATAAACGATTTGGCTGTAAATTAAAATAGTAAGTGGCTAAAGAGCCTTTCTGAAACCGAAAGGTTCTTTTGCCTGGGAATGTTGTTTAGGCTAAAGAATATATTCCCATCTTGTATTTCCTATATTATAATCTTATGTGCTGATTTGTTCTCACATTTGCCATCGCGTGCAAACTGTGTCTTTAAAGTACATTAACTCTAGATAGATGAGCATCCAGATGTAAATTTCTGAAACATTATTTAGGCCTTTTCGAAAGGTTGGCCATCACAGGAAACTCTGATCGTCATTTTGAGTGGACAATCAGATCGAAAAGTCGACAAATTAGGCCACTGACCTTATAAATCTTGACTTGTGTTTCCAACCATTTTTCACACTACAATATACCCAGTATACCAGTTGGTGGTAGTGGATTCCATCACTAAATTCCCTTTTTGCCGAACATTTTTGCCACCATGATAGATAGTGCATCGAGGCACTATACTTATATACATAATTTTGCGATTCATACTGTTTCAGTGTTGATTCCCATGATGTAAAACTCGAGAATTTGGCACCAACTGTGAGAAACATTTTGCTTGTGTCATATGTGGATGAAACAGCAACTATTGTGCACTCTGGGATGTATAAAGCCTGGCCTTTCAGTGAAATTGGCTCCCTGTTAAATCTAACTGGAATGTTTGTACTGGTTGAAGCCATGCCCTGATGTTAAACTGTAGTATGCTCGTATAATTGTACTGGAGAAGTCATGTCCACTGCATTTAGATAGGGACATTCGCAGGATTTTTTCTAGGGGGCAGGCAAAAACATTTCTGCCATCTAATTTTGACAAACTTTAAATAACCAGTAATGATATAATTGTATATAATTAATTAACAAATATCCTACATAATATATTTAACACAACTTGTAAATACAGTAAAACCTGCCTTAGCGGACACCTGTTTATGACGGACACTTTCAAAAGTCCTGAATTACTTGCTGTTAGTTTGTACTGTCCGCTAACTGCCAATAGTGGCCACCTAACCAATGTGGACATCGGACAGGGAATTTGTACCCAACCATTCGTAGTCACCCTGCTGCTTGCAGACAGGTCAAAGTGCATTGACAATCCAGCAGTCAAGCCACGGCTGATACTCACTACCTTCACTAAGTGTGTATTCTGTGTCATACCATCTGCATAATGTCATCAAGAAGCATAAGTAATGTGCTCCAAATAAGGCAAGCTTCTTGCATAGCCCTAGCCAGCTGTGTAAACTTTCACCCATTGGCTTCTCTTGGACATCAAAGCTGTTTCAGCTGTTTCAGCTGTTTCAGCTGATTCAGCTGTTTCAGCTTGCCTTTCAGTAACCCTAACCCTGCTTTATTTTGACAAAGTCTAACTCTCAGAAGCCAAGCTCCTATCAAAGTGAATGAACAAGGAGAAATTTGTCAATGTTCCTATCGGCCCGCTGACATCAATGGATCCAATTACGTCACTCAGCAGCAGATTGTGATTACATGGGACGATGGAGCCCCATACGCCACCTGGTTTTCATGCAGTGGAATGCAGTAACACTGTGTGATTAATGACATTTTCACCAACAAAGTTTATGATACACATATTGTATATGCAGGTATTATTTATTAACTGTAGCTTTGTACCGTTCAGTACCAACTAGCGACTGTAACAAATTATAATGGGGCCATCTAGTGAGTGTCCATTTATTCAAATTCTCCATAATGGACACCTGTCCAGCAGACATAATGCATTGTTCCGATGGTATCCGCTATGGGCAAATTTCTATGTAATCTACTCACTATAAAAGACCTAAATAATTTTACAGGAATTCAGATCCGGATGCTCATCCACGTACAGTTAATGTACATTAAGACACAGTTTGCATGCAAGAGGAACAGTACTGCAAATATGAGCTAATAAGGTTGTAGTGGAGCAAATACAAGATATATTTTGTGAAGGCTCTGTAGCCTAAACTACATCCCCACATAACCACTTCCATTAAAATATGCTACTTTTACAACATATATGGATACTGCTTTACCTCATTGAAAGGTAGATAATTAAAGCTTTACCCCATTGAAAGACAGATTAATAAAGCTTTACCTCATTGAAAGGTAGATAATTAAAGCTTTACCTCATTGAAAGACATATTAATAAAGCTTTACCTCATTGAAAGACAGATTAATAAAGCTTTACCTCATTGAAAGACAGATTAAGTAAAGCTTTACCTCATTGAAAGACAGATTAATAAAGCTTTACCTCATTGAAAGACAGATTAATAAAACTTTACCTCACTGAAAGGTAGATAATTAAAGCTTTACCTCATTGAAAGGTAGATAATTAAAGTTTTACCTCATTGAAAGACAGATTAATAAAGCTTTACCTCATTAAATGGTAGATAATTTAATTAAAGCTTTACCTCATTGAAAGACAGATTAATAAAGCTTTACCTCATTGAAAGACAGATTAAATAAAGCTTTACCTCATTGAAAGATAGATTAATAAAGCTTTACCTCATTGAAAGACAGATTAATAAAGCTTTACCTCATTGAAAGACAGATTAATAAAGCTGTACCTCATTGAAAGACAGAAGCTTTACCTATTTGAAAGACAGATTAATAAAGATTCACATTTGAAGGTAAAATATAATGTTTTTGACCTACAATTTGTCTGTCAAAGTCCTGCTTTATACAATTTCTACCGGTAAGTATACTACAATAGTAAAGATTCAAACATTAACAGTAACTTTGTTAAAACTGCATACTCAACTGATTTAGCCTATCGTGAATCCGGTTCGTTGATGTCCTAATAATGTAGAGTGTGAATAACGATATCCGCAGTCGGTTTAATTAAAAAGTGCATCATCGAAAGAATTGACTATAGTCATTAGATGTGGTAAGGCTCAAAATAGTGGATATCCAAAACGGTAAACACTTTATGAGGTTAAGGCTGATCATGGGCGTGACTTCCATCTTCTCACCGATCACATGACAAAGTCATGAAATTTCAACGAAACTTGTGAGTTTTCAGCGTTTCCATTTCCAATTCAATAAATTCTGCATGCAGAATTAAATAATTTAATAGTTTGTCTGATGATTTCACAAAAACTATATACAAAAGTTGCACAAACGAGCTAACATGTCGTAGTGGATACTGCGTAGGTTTGAATTTTCATAAATATGAATTTGAAATGAGACAAGCAAAGAAATCAAATGGATGAGGCACCTTATAGTATTGCTGTAGAACCACACATTTTGAGAATTTGGGCAGTTTGATTATACAAAGCCCCCTGCTAGCTGTATATCAGCCAGGCTTAAATTTTCCCTGAAGTCCATGAGTGCGTGACTCCTTGTTTCACCATTATACAACCCATGATAGGTGTCCACGTGATTCCCTACATTAGACAACAATAAATCCAATAGTAAACTGGCCTGTTTAAAATTAATGGTCTGTCAACATGCATATACGCTGCATGTCAACTTGAATCAGCTCTGGGCTTCTGTTTGTTTAAAAATACCCGTGAGCACGGTACTCTTGGACCCAAATTTCTTCGAATAATGTATTTCAGGGCTAACTAACTAAAACATTAAGATGTTAATCCATGGTGCCGCCAGAAATCTTAGATTATGCTCATGCACTTGTGATTGCATGGTAAAAATTCCACAGTGTGGCACCACTGTTGTGGCCTTTCCTGCGCATAGTGCGTGCAGCACCTCAAGGGAACGAGACAGAAACTAGATTATTGAGCGTTGACGTAAAACATTTGTTGAAAAAGTACTCCAAAGTCTGTCTGGTCTCCCACCAGTTTCCCATGAACATCAATGCCTGTTAACAAATCAAAATCATTGCACATTCCCTGTAAAGTGTGTCTGGTGTTTACGTTACAGTCGAGCAAGGTCATGAAGGGATGCAAGGGAGATGCCTCCGAGTTGAAACCCACACTCATGGCTGCTGTTCCCGTTGGTATTTCCTTCTCTATTTCACTGTTTATTACATTCTATGGATATCTTCCATAATAATGCATGCATGTGTTTGCTTGTGGTGAAAACACTGCTCTCTCTTTATCCCCCAAGTCCGGGTTGAGGCAGACACCGATGCTTCTCGTCGATTTTTATCACTTATGTGATGATAAACGGGCACAGAGACATTATTTTGTGAATACAGACAGTGCCATTGTTTGTAGTTGATCATGGATCGGTTGTACAAAGCTGTGTGGACGAAAGTAAACGAAGGAAGCAAGTTGAAGAAGGCGTTCTTCAACATAGCCTACGACTACAAAGTGAGGAACAGGGAGCGGGGGTATGACACTCCTCTGTGTGACAAGTGAGTCTTATGACATCAATGTCCATACAATGTTGTTAAGGATCCCCCATCAGTTCGGTTTTTTGCTCGTCTTATTTCAGATTCATTTCCTGAAAAATCTAACCTATCTGATATCGACATCGACATGCTTGCTGATTTGTGTAAATGTATTATTTAGTTTTGATTATATCAACAGACAAAGATACAAAGTATTTTTAATCGGGTAAAAAAATCTGAAAAAAGGCAAGCCTTTATATAGAATAACATAAGGCTATAAATCGTCTATTCACACTTTTGCAAGTTAATTAACTGATGTAATTACTAAGTAAATTCTTTTATTAAACTGACTATGATTTGCAATGGTTAAATCAGTTGAGGAGGAAGGTTTTTTCATGGGTGGATGTGTATGCGTGCATGTGTGTGATAAAGGGCAAGCACATTACCAACCATCTCAGAACTGCACCATAGACACTGTACACGTTGTATTAGTGTCATTAGTGGGAAGTCGTAATCCTTACGTATACCAGTCTGCCAGGATGTCTTGCCTTGGTGGACATAGATAATAAAATAATATTATGTGTCTCAATGTATGTCGTAGACTGGTCTTCCAGAAGGTACGAAACATCCTGGGTGGTCGAGTCCGTCTAATGTTGTCTGGTGGTGCGCCCCTCTCCCCTGACACGCAGCGCTTCATGAACGTGTGCTTCTGTTGCTCCGTGGGTCAAGGCTATGGGCTCACCGAGACCTGTGGAGCCGGCACCGTGCAGGAGAGTATGTACCTACCATATTCACTTCGATGTGTGTCACAGATTCATTCAATAATAATGAAGATGTCTTATGTAGTGACAGCATCCACCTAGACAAGGCACACATGTCACTTTATTCCAGTATATTAATTTGTTTTTGTTGTATTTGTTCCATTATATTCATTATCAGGTTGACAGCTCTAGCCGCCATGCTACTGGTCATCACATTCCTCATTTTGTTTATGCTCAGAATAATTTCCCCTGCCACTTGAACATATTTAGGTGGGCTTAGTGAAACCATCCCATGGAAACTGTACGTCGTCACGATGCGGCAGCAACGTTGCATAAAATAGAATTGTTCCTATTTTGAAGCGATGTCGCGTGCAGTGTGAAATGGCCTTGACCTTTTCTAATGATGTATCCATCGCCTCATTGCAATGGTGGAATCACCTTATGTAAACCGTCTTTAGTTTGTGTGTGCACTGCCCAGTATTATTGCTGCGATGTAATTATTGGATTGATGTTTTTATGAGAAGAGAAGATTTACTGTTGTGATATCTGTGCAACTGAGAAGTATATGAATAACGTTGGGTTGTTATAGCGTCTGATATGAGTCTGGGGCGCTGTGGGTCACCCATTTTCTGTAACGAAGTGAAGCTGATCGACTGGCTAGAAGGTAAGATCACACAGAGCATTCACTTTATGTACATATATGGTCATACAACTCCCTTCTCTCCCTTCTATCTCTTCTCTTTGGTATCCTACAAGAGATTGGTGGGCAGAATTGTCAGTGCTGTATATCCAAAAACAGTATTGTCAGTACTGTACATCCAAAAACAGAATTGTCAGTACTGTACGTCCAAAGACAGAATTGTCAGTACTGTACATCCAAAAACAGTATTGTCAGTACTGTACATCCAAAAAGAGAATTGTCAGTACTGTACATCCAAAGACAGAATTAACAGTACTGTACATCCAAAGACAGAATTGTCAGTACTATACATCCAAAGACAGAATTGACAGTACTGTACATCCAAAGACAGAATTGTCAGTACTGTACATCCAAAGACAGAATTGACAGTACTGTACATCCAAAAACAGAATTGTCAGTACTGTACATCCAAAGACAGAATTGTCAGTACTGTACATCCAAAGACAGAATTGACAGTACTGTACATCCAAAGACAGAATTGACAGTACTGTACATCCAAAGGCAGAATTGACAGTACTGTACATCCAAAGACAGAATTGTCAGTACTGTACATCCAAAGACAGAATTGACAGTACTGTACATCCAAAGACAGAATTGTCAGTACTGTACATCCAAAGACAGAATTGACAGTACTGTACATCAAAAGACAGAATTGTCAGTACTGTACATCCAAAGACAGAATTGTCAGTACTGTACATCCAAAGACAGAATTGTCAGTACTGTACATCCAAAAACAGAATTGACAGTATTGTACATCCAAAGACAGAATTGACAGTACTGTACATCCAAAAACATAATTGACAGTACTGTACATCCAAAGACAGAATTGACAGTACTGTACATCAAAAAAAAAAAGAATTGACAGTACTGTACATCCAAAGACAGAATTGACAGTACTGTACATCAAAAGACAGAATTGACAGTACTGTACATCAAAAGACAGAATTGACAGTACTGTACATCAAAAGACAGAATTGACAGTACTGTACATCCAAAGACAGAATTGACAGTACTGTACATCCAAAGACAGAATTGACAGTACTGTACATCCAAAGACAGAATTGACAGTACTGTACATCCAAAAACAGAATTGTCAGTACTGTACATCCAAAGACAGAATTGACAGTACTGTACATCCAGAAACAGAATTGTCAGTACTGTACATCCAAAGACAGAATTGACAGTACTGTATATCCAAAGACTGAATTGTCAGTACTGTACATCAAAAGACAGAATTTACAGTACTGTACACCCAAAAACAGAATTGACAGTACTGTACATCCAAAAACAGAATTGTCAGTACTGTACATCCAAAGACAGAATTGACAGTACTGTACATCCAAAGACAGAATTGACAGTATTGTACATCCAAAAACAGAATTGACAGTACTGTACATCAAAAGACAGAATTGACAGTACTGTATATCCAAAGACAGAATTGACAGTGCTGTACATCCAAAGACAGAATTGTCAGTACTGTACATCAAAAAACAGAATTGACAGTACTGTATATCCAAAGACAGAATTGACAGTACTGTACATCCAAAAACAGAATTGACAGTACTGTACATCCAAAAACAGAATTGTCAGTACTGTACATCCAAAGACAGAATTGACAGTACTGTACATCCAGAAACAGAATTGTCAGTACTGTACATCCAAAGACAGAATTGACAGTACTGTACATCCAAAGACAGAACTGACAGTACTGTACATCAAAAGACAGAATTTACAGTACTTTCATCCAAAAACAGAATTGACAGTACTGTACATCCAAAAAGAGAATTGTCAGTACTGTACATCCAAAGACAGGATTGACAGTACTGTACATCCAAAAACAGAATTGACAGTACTGTACATCCAAAAAGAGAATTGTCAGTACTGTACATCCAAAGACAGGATTGACAGTACTGTACATCCAAAAAGAGAATTGACAGTACTGTACATCCAAAAAGAGAATTGACAGTACTGTACATCCAAAAAGAGAATTGACAGTACTGTACATCCAAAGACAGAATTGACAGTACTGTACATCTAAAGACAGCATTGACAGTACTGTACATCCAAAGACAGAATTGACAGTACTGTACATCCAAATACAGAATTGACAGTACTGTACATCCAAAAAGAGAATTGACAGTACTGTACATCCAAAGACAGAATTGACAGTACTGTACATCTAAAGACAGCATTGACAGTACTGTACATCCAAAGACAGAATTGACAGTACTGTACATCCAAAGACAGAATTGACAGTACTGTACATCCAAAGACAGAATTGACAGTACTGTACATCTAAAGATAGAATTGACAGTACTGTACATCCAAAGACAGAATTGACAGTACTGTACATCCAAAGACAGAATTTACAGTACTGTACATCAAAAGACAGAATTTACAGTACTGTACATACAAAGACAGAATTGACAGTACTGTACATCCAAAGACAGAATTGTCAGTACTGTACATCCAAAGACAGAATTGACAGTGCTGTACATCCAAAGACAGAATTGACAGTACTGTACATACAAAGACAGAATTGACAGTACTGTACATCCAAAGACAGAATTGACAGTACTGTACATCTAAAGACAGAATTGACAGTACTGTACATCCAAAGACAGAATTGACAGTACTGTGTATCCAAAGACAGAATTTACAGTACTGTACATCAAAAGACAGAATTTACAGTACTTTCATCCAAAAACAGAATTGACAGTACTGTACATCCAAAAAGAGAATTGTCAGTACTGTACATCCAAAGACAGAATTGACAATACTGTACATCTAAAGACAGAATTGACAGTACTGTACATACAAAGACAGAATTGACAGTACTGTACATCCAAAGACAGAATTGTCAGTACTGTACATCCAAAGACAGAATTGACAGTACTGTACGTCCAAAGACACAATTGACAGTACTGTACATTTAAAATCAGAATTGACAGTACTGTACATCCAAAGACAGAACTGACAGTACTGTACATCCAAAGACAGAATTGTCAGTACTGTACATCCAAAGACAAAACTGACAGTACTGTACATCCAAAGACAGAATTGACAGTACTGTACATCCAAAGACAGAATTGTCAGTACTGTACATCCAAAGACAAAACTGACAGTACTGTACATCCAAAGACAGAATTGACAGTACTGTATATCCAAAGACAGAACTGACAATACTGTACGTTGAAAGACAGAATTGACAATTATTTATAAAATCTACTTTGCTGTTCAGCAATGTAAACTTGATATTCAAGTCAAAACATTCAAATTAAACAGATAGCAGTCAAATTGTATAAAAAAAATTGTATTTCATTAAAACGCATCGAGATGTTAGAACAGATATAGTTTTTATTATATAACATGATTTGACATTTAAATTTTTTATTATATAGCATGATTTTACATTTTTATTATATAACATGATTTTACAAAAATGATCAGACTTTGTATCTTTAAATGAAAAAAAATCGGCAGGCATCAGAAACAACAAAATGCTTTGTTTCCACCAGGGAGCTACACAACGAACGACAAGCCGTACCCTCGTGGGGAGATAATGGTAGGAGGCGGCAACGTCGCCCTCGGCTACTACAAACAGCCCAAGAAGACGGCCACAGACTTTGTTGAGATCGATGGCATGCGCTGGTTTTACTCTGGAGACATTGGACAGTGGCACACAGATGGATGTCTCGAGATAATTGGTGGGTACTTATTTGTATGCTAGATATTTATAGTGAAAATGCTAATAACCTTAGGTTAATCCTTAATGGGAATAAAAACAACGATTGCTTAAAATCATATTATGTTACATCTTGTAGTATATTCCATTTCCACAACTCTGAAATATTCATTACAATTCATTTAATGAATAATTCCAAGTAATACTCTGTTCTACTGGCCTGCCTCGATTACTGTGTTGTTCTCTATAATAGACGCACACCCCCCTTTTTGAGGTGATCAATGACATGATTTCACCCATAGATGCAGATCATGATTCGGGCCATGTTTGAGAACTAATAGACGTGCACCCAAGCCTTCGCACTCGCGCACTGCATATCTATAGGGAACAACAATTTTCCCCACGATTATTGGCAAGCTTCAACGTGACGTCACTGATGATAAGGAAGTGCTATGAGACTGGGACTTTTCATTCACCGTACCATTGTTAGCAATAGCAGTTGTTTAGAAACGAGTGTCAGAATGGTTTATTGTGTGGCATTCAATTGTAATGCAAACAGTAGTAAGAATAGAGTAATATGTAGTTGGTTTAAGTTCCCTATGGAGCGAACTTTGTTTTTAAAAAACAAACTTCACGCCAGCTTTTCTCCTTTCGAGAAAACTTGTTCCGACTGCCATCCGGACCAGAGAAGATGGCAGCCCTGGGTTATCCTGCTGCTAAATTCTCTTTGAAAGAGGATGATGTGACAACATTATTCCCAGTAGTGGAAGCTATGTTGATGGCATCAATCCATGGAACACAGGCAGAGACATCGGCGTCGACGACCACGGGCCACCTAGGATCGAAGCGAGGTGTCAGTGCAAATACAGTTGATGTCAATTCGGGCAGTATTCTTTGGAGACTTTGGCCTGCAACTCTGGTAATTTCGGCGTCAGAGCACAACAGGCCTAGTGATCTCGGCACAAACGATTGTATACTGAGCACATGAAGCTTAATGTGTGTCGTACTGTGAATAAAGCATATATTCTCTCATTTGTTAATATATTTTGTTCCACATTAACCTGAGATGATTACTTTGTAACCACTTTTATAGCTTTCGCTTCTTTTTGCATAAAATATAGCTGTACATTTTACCGTTTTAATGCCTTGTTTCTATATTTAATATTTCCATGCATTACCCCTCATCAGGGAAAATTCTCCCCAGAATTTTTTTCATATACCAAGTAATGTCAGTGATAAGCGATTATTGTATTGTGAATACAACGGAACCACCTGCATATGGTCTTTGATCTATGCAGTGTTTTCTGTCAGATCATTTTGAATGTGAAGCATGGTCTTTTATTCACACCTGCTCACTGTACGAAACAGACAAAGCATTGTAATTCAACAGTATCTAGTTAAACTTCGCATCCCTTTGATGACAAGTACAGGAATAACAAACCCTTAAAGTGAATGCGGATCCATTACTTGCTTGAACTGAGTACCGCTGGTAGATCTTGCATGTCACCTCAGTCACCGAAATCACCAGTCCGAAATAACATCAGCCAAATTCATCTCCCATTCAACGCCATTATAAAGTGACTGGATTCATGCATGTGGCAATGCCAAAATCACCACTACCTGCCAGCGCTACTCCTGCTATTGTGTTCGCTTTCTGACCTGACCATGAAACGACCACCTGAGAGCTTTCTGACCTGACCATGAAACGACCACCTGAGAGCTTTCTGACCTGACCATGAAACGACCACCTGAGAGCTTTCTGACCTGACCATGAAACGACCACCTGAGAGCTTTCAGACCTGACCATGAAACGACTACCTGAGAGCTTTCTGACCTGACCATGAAACGACCACCTGAGAGCTTTCTGACCTGACCATGAAACGACCACCTGAGAGCTTTCTGACCTGACCATGAAACGACCACCTAAGAGCTTTCTGACCTGACCATGAAACGACCACCTGAGAGCTTTCTGACCTGACCATGAAACGACCACCTGAGAGCTTTCAGACCTGACCATGAAACGACTACCTGAGAGCTTTCTGACCTGACCATGAAACGACCACCTGAGAGCTTTCTGACCTGACCATGAAACGACCACCTGAGAGCTTTCTGACCTGACCATGAAACGACCACCTGAGAGCTTTCAGACCTGACCATGAAACGACAACCAGAGAGCTTTCTGACCTGACCATGAAACGACAACCAGAGAGCTTTCTGACCTGACCATGAAACGACCACCTGAGAGCTTTCAGACCCGACCATGAAACGACCACCTGAGAGCTTTCAGACCTGACCATGAAACGACTACCTGAGAGCTTTCTGACCTGACCATGAAACGACCACCTGAGAGCTTTCTGACCTGACCATGAAACGACCACCTGAGAGCTGCCAAACTTCTCATATATTTACCATCCATATACTCATGTCATGTCGTCAGACTCTAACTTCCATGTACGATAACAAATTACACAAACAAAAGCTAGCTATTTCTTCTATGCCTAGCTCTGTGAATCTAGGCATAGGAGATTTTTTGGAAATTTTTTTCTTTATATGGAAATAAGAGTAATGTTTCAATCACGTGTATGCATACGGTAAACATGTAAGGAGAAGTTTGGTGGCTCTATTATGTCATTTTCATGGTTCAGTCAGAAAGTAAATAAAATATGTGCACTAAACTATTAAAACAGCCCTTTTCCTTGCCGCTTGTGTAGTTTTGTACATTTACTGCATCTTTGTGAGCGATGTGTCGTCGTCTATGACGTGTTTTTGTGTGTGTCATGTCGTGTGTGTGTGACTTGTGAAGTGTCTTCATATGCTATGTGTCATCGTGTCATCACAAGCCATGCATCACTGTGTGGTGTATTGTCAAGTGCTGTGTGTCATTGCATGCTGAGCACCATCGCATGCCATGCGTCATCATGTCACATGCCATATGTCATCACGTTTCGTGCACCACCCATCGGTGCATCATCGTGTGCAAATATGTCATGTTTCAGACCGCAAGAAGGACCTGGTCAAGCTACAGGTAGGTGAGTACGTCGCCCTCAGCAAAGTGGAGACGGTCCTCAAGCTGTCAAACCTTGTCGACAACGTGTGCGCATATGCAGACAGTTCCAAGATGTATCCTGTGTGCCTGGTTGTTCCAAACAACAAGAATCTGGTCTCCCTCGCACGCACAATTGGCATCTTTGTCTCCATTGAAGACTGGCAGCACTTGTGTGACAACCAGCAAGTGGAGAAAGCCGTGCTGCATGAACTGCAGAACTACGGCCGCAAAGGTGAGTTTCAGTGTACATTTCCGGTGTATCCTATCTCTTGGTGATGGTTCGGTAGTAACTGAGTTTTTGTAGCTAGTTATCCAACATTTCTGTACATTTCTGTGTCAGGTCTGTCAGTTTTTTTTTTAAATCCATATTTTTTAATTGAAGTTGTGTAAAAAAGCTGTACAAATCCATATAACGTTTTCATTGGCCTATTGCATTCATATTCCAATCAAGTGGCGCCATCTATTAAACTGTGATACTTAAATACAGTTAAATTGGTTTATTTGTTGCATTTTAACTTTGAAATTCTGTATAAAGGCATATTATGTTATTAACTGTTCGTACCTGTATTGCATGGTACGGCCAATACGGCTACACGAAGGCCGATAATACCAAAGCAATATGAATATGAACAATTCATTAAAAAAAATTTCATTGATATTTCCACACTATTATGAGTGTCTGTGCACGTTAAAATAACTTTCTTTTCATAACATGACACTTATAAAATTGTTTTTTGCGTATGTTGGTGTATTGCAGGAAGGCTGACCAGGTTTGAAATACCACAACGTTTGAAACTGTGCACAGAGCTGTGGACGCCCGACACAGGCCTAGTGACGGCCGCCTTCAAGCTGAAACGCAAATCGATTCAGACCTACTACGAGTCAGAAATCACCCGCATGTACGCCTGAACCACTACGCCATTGTCTCTTCGTTTATCTTCATTCAACAGGTGTTACACATCAAATAATGAAAAAGGTGGCAGTCAAAGTTGACCTGGAAGCCTTTAACATTCAGCAGTTGTGATTTCAGACCCAGTTTGAGACTGGTGTGCAGTTTTTATTATTTATGTAATTTACTTCGCCTTTGTCTGCAGTTATATTTCTGGTCCAGGAACAGCTGCTTATAGTAGTTTATCTGAGCAGTTTCATGTGGTGAGAATTTTGAAGTGATGGTGGGGCATTTGGGCAAAGTAAGCTCTGACTATTCAGTCGTTGCTCGGGTAAATTGCCCAAGTACACACAGATATCAGGGTCAGATGTTATTGTTATGTTTGTGCATGCATATTATGCCACATTGCATTTGCAATTTGTTCACAGCTGCACAAACATTAGGAGCTTAGTCCTTACAGCGATGTTTTAAATTGAATCATAGCAGTTTTGGCATGATGGTTGTTATATAATTCTTGACATATGCATGTTAACATTTTACATATTCTTTTATCATTTATATTGTTTGAATTTGTGAGTCATTGATGTACGGTCTGCTGACAGCATGGTGATGTTGATGTTGTGGATGCAATTTTAAGCTGTTTGATTATCAGCAGACTATCAAAAGTCAGTGTTGATGATGTCAAAGGTTTTGTAAGATTTAAATAAATTATCCGAAGCGAGCTCTGAGGTGTAGTAAGAAAATACAGTACCATTTGTAATAATAATATATTAAATTGCAATTAATGAACATTAGCCATACAAATAATTGACAAGGACATATTTTGTTTATTATAAAAAAATAAAGCATAGCACAAAATATATATATATACTGCATGTGCCAAACTTATGGTAACACAAATAAAATCCTTGCAAAAGCTATACTGAAATGTGTGAAATCAGTGCTGGCATAAAATACTAGTGAAAACACGTTCATGCATGACATGCCAAGTATGAGTTTCCCATGGGTTGTCAGTCCAAAAACCGGGTTGGCCGCAAAATTTTTTTACATAGGTGTTGCTACAAATGCAAACAATTCCAGATTGCCTTGTTTAACCAGTGCAGAACAAATAGTTTATGGTTACAGTCTGCTCAACGTTATTTGTAACTGCTCACATCGTAATGAAATCACATTTATTACTCGACCATGTAACAAGGTCAAAATGTGTTGGTTTGCTTAGGCGTCATTCGCAGTTGTTAAAATTTAGCTATTTGTGTACAGAGCATACTAATTCCCAGACCACCTCCATGAATTAGTACTTTACTATGTTGTTGTGATCATTATCTAGATTGAAAAAATATATTGACGTAACAATGTTATGCCACAGTGCATGTGTATGGGACATACAGTAATAATCAACAGACTATACTTACAAGCATTTTTCTCCAATAATTATATTCAAGCTTTGTATTTTCTAACAACTCTATGATGTCATATTGATAATTGCTTTTCATGAAGTTGGGAATTTCCAAGATGTCGGACTATATTAAACACAATACCTTGAACGGTAATGCAATTTTAGACAATAATAGTTCCATAACAGTTCACCATGTGGCACTGCATGACCCAACGGTGGTTGTGTTCCGCATTCATATGCATGAAAATGTTGAAGTGCCAAATTCTAGTCATGTGGTGACAATTATTAGTATGGCAATAGCAGTAATCAGTATCCTGATGCTATTGAATGTGTGTAGCAAGCCAAGATTTAACACTGCCGTTTTATGTATACCAAAGTTGCTGGCAATATTGTTGTCTGAAGGCTCTGGTAAATATGTTCACTGTTTTACCAGTATATAAAATCACATAATCACCTGCTCAGTTTTCACTGTCATTTTCTTAATTTAAATGGACGATATAAGATATGTAAAATGATCTGAAAATGTTCACAATTCGGAAGCTATCGTTGTAGCATGCAATAGTGTGATTGTATCGAGATTGACTGCAAGATGTGCTCTTTCTTTTGTAAATGCATTAAAAAAAATATTGTCAATTCCTTAGTCTTTGCTACAGTGAGATGTGTCTGTATAGCAATATGTCATTGTATCAAAACGTCACTGTAATGTATAGGTGTCAATCCTGAGTGATGCACATCCATAAGACTGGTAACAGAAATCCGTAAGGCTACAAATGAACCCATATGATTATCTACATATGCTGGTTTACAGAACAGACTCGCCAGGAGCCCACTGTGCAAACCATGAAATATTGATTGGATTTTGCGAGACTGGCATAGCTGACAGCACACAGCTAAAATATTCGCAGGAGTCGCTGTTTGGACGAGTTATGAACTGGTGATCTGTTATTCCCATGCCGTTTGAGAAACACGGGCCATATCCGCAATAAAACCTTGCTCAAATGCAGAAAACAATAAGGAATGTCTCCTATGAAGACAAATTTAAGAACATTTGTAGGACTTACGGGTAAAAGCTAGGAGCTGACACCTATAGTAATACAGGTGGTGATGTTGTTATCATACAGTGTGCTGTCTGATTTCCCGGAGGTGCCTGGTCCACAGGTTTTGTTTAAATAGTTCTTTATCAGACGCCATCATCACTTTCATTGTGTATGACTTGCTTTTCTTATGTACCACCCTTGCCTACATTCCAACACAACATATCAATGTATTCTGTGTATTTCATCTAGGCTGACTTCAGGTTTTAGCTCCCATTTTAAAATGAATGTTTTTATAGGGCCTTGAGAGCACTGTGATAACCATTTCTCTTAGCCACAGGAGGTCCTACGGGGCAAAGGGAAACACACGGAAGAAGTTCTAGCCAGAGGTCCCTACCATTTCGACCTTTTGTTGATGTTTGGTGCTTTGACTTTGTCAGACTATGTTATGTGTACGTGTTGTGTCATATTGTGTTCTATTATGCACGAACCTAGCACAGTATTCAGTCATACGGGTGTTCTGAATTTAAATTGTTACAACTTGCTGTATCCTGTGTTCCCCGAATTTGTTGAATAAAATCATTTTGAGCAACGATTCAATTCATTTCAAAACTGCACACGCATGCACACATGCTATGAATGCTATCGTCATGGCTAATGGATTTCTGTCTTGCAACAGAGTTCTATTGTCATGAATGTTTATTGGGGACAGCAAAGTGTGTACTACACATTATGCTACAGAAGATTGAAAGTGTCATAAACAAATGTTTAAGGAAAATTCTATGGATATGGTGGCTAGGAATGATTATCCTGGCCTAGTCACCATCAGCAGAATGGACCATCAGCTTTTAGTTTCTCATCCAAAAGACCCAGACTGTTCAGTCGGTGTGTTGTTATTACACTATATAAGATAAGATAAGATACATTTATCAGCAAGTACAAGGAATTTGTAGTGTCGTGGCATTAGCACAAACATACACGCATGCACCCATTAACACACGGAACTAAACATTACATATCACAATCGTAATACTAAAAACAGTTTAAAAAAATGAGAGTAATATACTAGATTGCAAAGTTAAAAAAAATACATAAATAAAAGAAAAAAATGCGACATTGCAACTACCTGCCAGAGGCAGCTCTCCGTTTAAAAATCTCAGCGCTTGAGGATAGAAACTTGTTGAATTGCGTCGTTTTAGTTTTTATGCAACGGTAGCGCTTATCGGAGGGAAGGAGTTCAAAGAGATGGTTGGCTGGATGATATGCGTCTTGTACAATACGCTTGGATTTGCGCAAACTGCGAGAACGATAAAGATACCTGATGGACGGCATATTTAACCAGATTAGTTTAGAAGTGTTCTTGACGACTGATTCAATTTGACTACTTTAATCTTGGCTGGCCTGACCAAACCAGACAGTAATAGAAAATGACAAGACACTTTCAATAACTGCGCGGTAGAAACGTGTTAATATTGCTTGAGATAAGCTGAATCGTTTGAGGTGTCTAAGGAAGTACATGCGTTTTTGTGCTTTTTTAATGATGTCAATCGAGTTATTACACCAGGAAAGATCTTTTGAAATAGTCAAACCCAAAGACTTCAGCACCGTCAATGAAAATCAATGATCATTTCCTTCATTTTGGATATGTTTAGTACCAGTTGTTGTTCTTACACCAGCCAACCAGTCTTTGAAGTTCCTCTCTATACACAGACTCGTTAGCATTGCTGACACAGCCAAATACAGTGGTGTCATCCGAGAACTTAACACCATCAACAGATTGGTTACCAGATACACAGTCGTTTGTAAAGAGAGTGAAAAGGAAATAGCCATGGTTATATATTCTGCAATAAATTTAATGGAACGTTGAGTATATTCATGCACAACATTGATATGTAGACCCTAGTTAGAGGTAATGTTCAAACAAACATGAAAGTCGGCGCATGCTTAGAGCACCTGTTTATTACCCAATTGACATAAGTAGCTTTTATTCCACAAATAGTAATAAAATGCTGGGCATCCATATATTAAATGGGTTACAACTTATACTAGTTGAATGTATCTGATAACATCATACCACGCAACACAGCAATATCTACTTTATCCAAATCAGAAGATAAATTAAAAACAAGGAATATATTACAAACTGAAAGGTATTACAAACAAAAGGAAAATAAATTATTATAAATTCCTATTAAGAAATGGGTTGTTCAAGAAACTTACTCATATAGGCATAATATTCATAATTACCCTGAATAACATACTAAGATGAACAATTACCATTAAAAAATGGTATTCACAACGGTTATTCACACAACTTAAATTCAAGACTAGCCACTTAATGTGTGACACATTGTGCAATATACAATTCTATCTACTGATGTTGGATAAATAAGTTCATTGTACACAAAGTATTAAAATGCAAATAAAATATACATATTATATTATTTTATTCTTATTATATTTATATTACAATTATGTGTTAACATACATTTCCCATATTTCATGCAAACATTATAACAAACATAATAAAATATACATATTATATTATTTTATTTTTATTATATTTATATTACAATTATGTGTTAACATACATTTCCTATATTTCATGCAAACATTGTAACAAACATAATAAAATATACATATTATATTATTTTATTTTTATTATATTTATATTACAATTATGTGTTAACATACATTTCCTATATTTCATGCAAACATTATAACAAACATGTACGAATACTGATCACGCTGCTGGTTGTTTTCTAGCAATTATAAACTATTCTATCAGATTTCGTAATCCTGGCTAGCAAGCACAAATTCATACAAAAATAGGATATCCTGCCAAAAGATAACAATTATATGCCAAAATGTTTGATGTAAACCAGCAAATATTTAATCAAAGCAGCTGCATAAACCCAGTTAACTAATCCCTATCAAACTGTCATTATTTACAGTTGTGACTTACTATCAAACTATCATTGTTTACAGTTGTGACTTACTATCAAACTATCATTGTTTACAGTTGTGACTTACTATCAAACTTTCATTATTTAGCAGAAGAATGCACAAATGTTTCCACCACTGACAAAACTGTCAACACCTGTACATATACTACATGTGTACAAATATAATATTGTGTGTATACACATACTTAAAACAATTTAAATTAGTGTTTTGAATCAACATTTTTCCAATGCTTAAAAATATATTTTTGCCTATTTTAAAGCAGACAAATAAAGACTGTTGAACAATCAATGCTAGGGTAAGCAGAATCTGCCGAGATTGGTGCGCCAGTTATACACATGCAATCATTGGGTATTTTTATGAAATACACTGTTAGATCTGTATATATTTCTTAGTATAAATGAGTGAGTGAACACGAGAGCTAACTCACTATAACACACTTGCTGAATCCCTGACTCAATACAACACGTCTTAGCTATTAGTCATTCCAAACTTTCTGTAAATAGCTGCTACATTATCTTTGGTTTACTTGTGATTTCCAAAGAAGCCCGAGACCAACGACGAGGCAACTGAGGCAAACTGGTTGAACAATGAAGTTTCTTCCTCATCTGAAAGTAGAGAAGCAATTCGGTTAAACGTCAGCTGTTTGTACACAATGTGTATACACAATGTGTACACAATGTGGAATAGTCCCATCTAAAGTTGATGGATGTAATTCCAACTAGGTGGCACCACTGAGGGGGTGCAACAGGAAGTGGGAAGTTGGTCCTAAATATTGGTGGGAGGTGGGACTAGCAAGAAGTGGGAGATGGACACTAAAAACATGTGGAACATGGGAGACTGGCCCCAAGAACATATGGGAGATTGAGACCACTACCACACCCCTCATCACTTTTTGACACCAAGACATTTATGAAGATTGCTTGGTAAAAGTTTTCCTACAACAGACTCATGCATTCAGCTTATTACTGCCAATTCTATCATGATGATACAGCCATATAACAAACATTATAAGTTATCAGATTATATAGAAATTAACCTGTAAAATTTGAAAACATTTTGTTGATAGTCTTTTCTTCTCTTTTATTTTAAGCAGGATATTTTCCAGGTTGTCAATGACACCATTTATAGATACAACTAAAACAAGTGGGAATTGACAGTCAAAACCATATTGTGGCCTGAGGGCTTGGATCAACATTTAGCTGGTATATTTCACATAACAGTGGACATACTGACCAATGAGGATCTTCCCAAACCGACCATCACACATCCAGCTTAAGGTGAGGTTTGGATGCCACTAACAGAATATTCTATGACATGGAAACTATATATGGCAAATATAGAGTTCTCAGCAAACATGTGACATTAGTTTACTTAAAGCAAACTCTGGCATAGACGATCCATGACTTTTCCACTCTCTTTGTCAAATGGGGTTTAGGATTGCCCACATTATACAAACATACATGCATACATTATTTAGACAGTCTCATCACTCTGAAAGAATGTCCTCATCTGGCTTGTTAACGTAGAAAGGAAACTTCCATTTAACAATTTTTAACACACCCATATGTTGTGGCAAGTGTTGGAAGCTTGCGTGGTACCAGCTTGTGCATACGGGTTGGGAAGACTTGCATTGACAGAGAGACGGGGAGAAGCCACAGGTAGCAGTGAACACTTGCACTGACAGAGAGACAGGAGGAGAAGCCACAGGTAGCAGTGAACACTTGCACTGACAGAGAGACAGGAGGAGAAGCCACAGGTAGCAGTGAACACTTGCACTGACAGAGAGACAGGAGAAGCCACAGGTAGCAGTGAACACTTGCACTGACAGAGAGACAGGAGGAGAAGCCACAGGTAGCAAAGAATAGCTGATCTGGGAATATGTGCAAAGGGAAACCAGAAGGAATATGGGGGAATCAAGAGAAGAGATCAGAATGAAGAAACACCTGATGATGAAGGTAGTGGGGCGCTGACTGTGATGGGCAGGACACCAAGAGGAGGGTATGAGAACTAGGCAGGGTGCAACTCTGCGCCTGTTCACATTCGTGAACATATATAAAATATGTATTTCATACGCCTGATGTAACCCCTGAAGAAGGTATGAAGGACGAAGGATGGAGAGCAGACTGCAATGGGCAGGACACTTACAGAGAACAAGTGAGGAGAGATTGACAAATAGAGCAGGGAAAACAGAAGAGGATGGTAGAAGGAGAAGACGAAGACCAAGATTAAGAAGGAAGGACAGTGTCAAGAGAGATTTCAAAAGGGCAGAATTGAACAGCCAAGAGTGGGAGAGAACGGCAGCAGATCGCAATAGATGTCTCATTGAGAGGATAGAACAGACTAAGTGATGTGGCCCCCAACCTGTGAAGGAACAAGGACCCACCCTGTGAAGGACCAAGGACCCACCCTGTGAAGAGCCAAGGGGAAGAAGGTGAAACTTGTTTCTACTAATCATATAAAACTCACCTGATGGAGAAGTGTCACTCTGTGCACAGTCACCTTCAGAAGCAAGATCTGTGCCACCTTCTTTAGTTTCTGTGGCACTTGTCTTTTCACTGATTTCACTTCTGGTCCCATATCCAGATTCAGAAGGACCATCAGAATAGGTGTAACATGACTGAGATTCTACCCATTCTGAAACCTGTCGTATTGGGTCATTCTCCCTCCGGCTCGTCGCATTTTCTGCAGAATTGTCTATCAAAAGATACAAATTTCGAACAATAATATAATAACATGTAATAATTTTCTAAACAACATCAAACAAATATAATTTTTACTAGTAGCTGAGTTACAACTGTATCTTCTTGACCAATATTAACTGTCACTGTTAGTGCCGTTGGAGAGTCAAAATATCTACTTACTTCCAAGGCAGTGAGGTGTCCACTTACTGCCTAGGCAGTGAGGTATCCACTTACTGCCAAGGCAGTGAGGTGTCCACTTACTGCCAAGGCACACACATAGTACCGTGTCTTGTTAAACAACTTACCATTATCATGTGTCGCAATGAACTCTGCCAAATCTCTTCTGCCCACATCCACCAGAGCTGTCCTCACCACTGCCATAGATCCATCAGTGACTGGGTCCCCTCTCCACTGCTCTAACATCACCATAATGCAATCGATGACTGAGTGGGGGTAATTTTCCTTCAGATGATCCAAGTCCGTGTGAGACAGGCCAAGTAATATTCCCAGGCGATGCCAATCAGCACCTATATTCTTTGCGATCTTCTCAAAAACCTGGTTTGTCACGGTCCCTGAAAGAGTGTCATAAGTGATATGAGAGTCAATAACGCAGTGATGTGATTGCAGAAACATCCAACAAGATCTCAAGCCTATATGAGGGTGTGTAGTTACCACACAATGACACATTTAAAGCAATCAAAACAATTCTCTGTATCAAACTATCAGTCAATGGTTATCTCCAGTCTTAACCAGATTGAACAAGATTGCCATCCAAATTAAGCAAGAAATCCAGATGGCATGTGGACAAGAAAGCCTTTGGCAACAATTGTTCATCTATGTGTAACCCAACTATCTGATGGATTTGTCAATTTTTTCTTTAAATACATTTATGCTGCTACAATTTTCACAGAGTTGGTTATTAGCAACAGAGTAAAAAATTCACAATGATTTCTACAAGTCACATGCTACCATTAATTTCCATCCTTTGAGATAATTTGATATTATTTTAAGTCTGTGATGTTCACAGTACTTGAGAAAGGATGGAAAATAAATAGTTTTGTCATGCATGTTTGGTACTTTTTAAATGATGGTAATTAATAGGTACCACTCACCAGATTTTCCTTGACTTTCTATTCGCTGACCACCAGCTATGAAGGCAGGGCCTATTGCCATCTCACTGGTCTGGCGTGAAAGTTCATCCATTTCTCCGGTTGTTTCATTGGGTCTGATAGATCTGAACTGTGCAGTCAGTTGATCTTGCTCAATACATGCACTGTCACGGGTATCCATGCCATCTTTACCTACTACCACAAGATGACCAAGTGTCTGGACAGATTGTGTGGTTTCTTGTGGCACCTGCTTCTTTGCCAGTGCATACTCTGAAACCAAGACATAAGTAGACACATGTAATTACTTGAATGTGAACACTTATTCTGAGAGACATTGGGACATATGTTCCCTTACTGGTTGGAATATGAGACATGTTCCTTTACTGGTTGGACTATGAGACATGTTCACTTACTGGTTGGACTATGAGACAAGTTCCCTTACTGGTTGGACAATGAAACATGTTCAATTACTGGTTGCATAATGAGACATGTTCAGTTACTGGTGGGACAGTGAAACGTGTTCTCTTACTGGTTTGACAATGACACATGTTCCCTTACTGGTTGGACAATGAGACATGTTCTCTTACTGGCTGGACAATGAGACTTGTTCTATTACTGATTGGACAATGAAACATGTTCTCTTACTGGTTGGACAATGAATGAGACACGTTCTCTTACCAGTTGGACAATGGGACATGTTCTCTAACTGATTGGACAATGAGACATGTTCTCTTACTGGTTGGACAATGAAACATGTTCAATTACTGGTTGTATAATGAGACATGTTCAGTTACTGGTTGGACAGTGAAACGTGTTCTCTTACTGGTTTGACAATGACACATGTTCCCTTACTGGTTGGACAATGAGACATGTTCTCTTACTGGTTGGACAGTGAAACATGTTCCCTTACTGGTTGGACAATGAGACTTGTTCTATTACTGATTGGACAATGAAACATGTTCTCTTACTGGTTGGACAATGAATGAGACACGTTCTCTTACCAGTTGGACAATGGGACATGTTCTCTAACTGATTGGACAATGAGACATGTTCTCTTACTGGTTGGACAATGAGACATGTTCTCTTACTGGCTGGACAATGAAACATGTTCCCTTACTGGCTGGACAATGAAACATGTTCCCTTACTGGTTGGACAATGAAACATGTTCCCTTACTGGTTGGATAATGAAACATGTTCTCTTACTGGTTGGACAATGAGACATGTTCTCATACTGGTCGGACAATTAACTTACCATTATAGTCCTTCTCAATGGACTCAGACAGATCCTTCCTGCTTACGTCTTCCAGAGCTTTCATCAATGTTTTCACAGAAGTGATGCTGAATTGAGCACCTCCATTGTCTCTCCATTTTGCGAGCATCTTTGCTACACAGTCAACCAACTTACGATTTTCCACTTTCAGATGATCTAATTCCTGTGGAGACAGTCCGAGCATTATGCCTAGTCTACGCCATTCATGTCCAATTTTTTCAGCAATCCGCTGTAGATACTTGTCAGTGAACATCCCTCTGTCTACTGCTCTATCCATTTCTACAAACAAGCAACAAAAACTTTTATTTTGTTTTGTCAAAAGTAATCTGGTTGGTCTTTCCCAGTCGTTGAAATCTCTAGTAGGTTGATTCAGTGACCGTTTAGTTTACTTTTCAGTGTTCATGTAATGAGGTATTCTGTGTTAGGTAATACTGGTCTTGCAGCAGAACCTACGAAGTAACCACACTGGTTATAACAAACATCAAGTGATAAATGAACATAAGGCAACATACGTGTGTTGCATGCACATGTGCATGTAGCATGTGCATGCGTGCATGCATGTGTGTGCATGTGTAACAGGGCAATGACTTTTATTATGTCAGTGTGTAGGCATAGCGTGCATGGTGCTTATAATTATTTTGATTTACATGTTGAATATACAAAGATAGAATTTTATATTCTCGGACAAAGTAATGTTAACCTTCTCTGTTTAGTTGATCACCAGAAACTGCTGTTAACATACCCAATGTCAACACACTATCTAAATGCATATGTTCAATTATACTCAGTATTCAGTTATATTTCAGTTCTATATTTTCTATTTCTAGTGAACATATTACCTGTAAACAAATGCAGTGGTGAACAAATGCCCTACGATTGAGCACAGTATCAAGTGTCTCCAATAAATTCTGGCTTAATCAACTTAAATCTTACTGCAGGCATATATAACAGTGATCGAGGTTATGAGTTATATATAACAGTGGTTGAGGTTATGAGTCATATATAACAGTGGTAAATGTGGAGGCTGATTGGACGACCCTCAGAGAGCTGGTCTACAAAACAGCTACTGAGATCCTGGGGCCCTCAACCAGAAAGCACAAGGACTGGTTTGACGAAAACTGCGATGAGATCAAGCAGCTACTGGATGAGAAACACCGTCTCCATCAAGCCTACCTCAGTAGCCCTAAGTCCACCTCGAAGAAAGATGCATACAACACCATACGCAAAACTGTACAGCAGAAACTCCGTCAGATGCAAGACACTTGGCTGAGAAACAAAGCTGATGTGATCCAAAGCTACGTTGACAGGCATGACCTGAAGAACTTCTACGATGCCCTGAAAGAAGTCTACGGTCCAACATCCTCAGGATCATCCCCTCTCCTCAGTGCAGACGGGAACACACTGTTCACAGACAAGGAGAAGATTCTTGTATGGTGGGCTGAACACTTCAACAGCGTCTTGAACTGCCCTTCATCCATCAACAATATAGCCATAAACCGTCTCCCCCAAGTGCCCATCAATGAAGCGCTGGATGACCCACCAACTTTGCTTGAGACCCAGAAAGTGATCCGTCTGCTCTCCAGTGGCAAGGCTCCTGGTTCAGATGCCATTCCAGCCGAGGTCTACAAGGAAGGTGGCTCAGCTTTGACTGAAAAGCTCCATCAGCTGTTTCTACTCATGTGGCAGCAGGAGACGATCCCCCAGGAGTTCAAAGATGCTTCTATCATACACCTGTACAAGCGAAAAGGAAATCATCAGGTCTGCGGCAACCACCGAGGTATATCCTTGCTCTCCATTGCAGGCAAGATACTTGCCAGGATCCTGCTTAACCGTCTCACAACGCACCTTGACCAGGGACTCCTACCAGAGAGCCAGTGTGGATTCCGGAAAGAGCGTGGGACCACCGACATGGTGTTTGCTGCAAGGCAGCTGCAAGAGAAATGTCAGGAGCAGAACTCTGACCTGTTCTCTACCTATGTCAACCTGACCAAGGCCTTCGATACGGTTAGCATATAGGGTCTGTGGAAGATCATGGCCAAGTACGGATGCCCACGGAAGTTTATCTCCATGGTGCAGCAATTCCACGCTGGCATGAAAGCACAAGTTCAGGACATATGAGCCATTTCCTGTCTCTAATGGCGTCAAGCAGGGCTGCGTCTTGGCACCAACACTGTTCAGCCTCATGTTTTCCGCAATGCTGACTGACGCTTTCAGAGACGGTGACGTTGGAATCGACCTCAGGTACTGTACAGATGGCAGGCCGTTCAACCTCAGGAGGCTTCAAGCAAAAACCAAAATCAAGACAGACATCATCAGGGACTTCCTGTTTGCTGATGACTGTGCCCTCAACGCCGGCTCAGAAGCTGATATGCAACACAGCGTAAACAAATTTTCCATAGCCTGCACAAACTTCAGTCTCACCATCAGCAATAATAAGACTGAAGTACTGCACCAGTTGGCCCCAGGGAAACCCTATGTGGAGCCCAACATTTCAAAATGTCACCATTGATGACGAGGTGAACATCAGAATTGCAAGGGTCAGCGCTACCTTCGGCAGACTACATGCCAATGCCTCGAACAGATGAGGCATTAGTATACAGACCAAGCTGAAGGTGTACAGGGCAATAGTACTCCCCACACTGCTCTAAGCATGTGAAACATGGATAGCGTACCAACACCATGCTGAAGGTGTACAGGGCAATAGTACTCCCCACACTGCTCACGTGCCTCAGGAAACTCCTCAACATCAAGTGGCAGGATTCCAGACACTGAGGTTCTTGCCCAAGCAGACCTGCCCAGCATCTACGCTATCCTAATGCAGTCCCAGCTATGCAGGGCAGGACATGTAGCCCGCATGCCAGACCATCGGCTCCTAAAAAGGCTCTTCTATGGCGAACTACAGCAAGGAAAGCAGTCCCATGGAGGCCAGAAGAAGCACTTCAAAGACACTCTAAAAACATCCCTGAAAGCGTTTGCCATCACCCCCGACTCCTGGGAACAAACCGCTGTGGACCAGGCCAAGTGGTGTTCCTCCGTGCACAAAGGCTCCAAGATATGCGAGGCCAACAGGACCGCTGCAGCAGAGCAAAGGAGGCAAGCCAGGAAAGCCCGAGCCAGCAATCCTCGAGATGACGTCCCCCTCATCCCCTGTCCCAACTGCCAACGTACCTTCCATGCACGGATTGGCCTTGTCAGCCATCTGCGCACTCACCAGATCCAGCCCCAACTACCCCCAGATGATTAGAGTGGTCCTCGTCGACTCGACGGACGAACATGGCATATATAACAGTGGTAAAGGTCATGAGTCATATATAACAGTGGTTGAGGTTATGAGTCATATATAACAGTCAGATTGTGCAGTGACCTATGATATAAGAACATAAGAATGTGCACAAAGAACAAAGAGTATAAAGCAATTCAGTCCAACACTGGCTAAAGAACTGTTTATAGATACATTAGTAATATACTATTTGTGGCAGCTGATTTACATTTTCAATTTCATATCTTTGTGCTATTAGAACAATTACAACAGAAAATAAATCTGCATAGCAATTATTTATTAGCTTGCTACTTTGTTTGAGATATATCTTGATAAAACGAAGTGAAACCCCCCCCCCCCGCTCAGACATGGGGTGGACACATTCACATGGTGGATAAAATGTCAGCAGACGAATCTCAATTCCTGAGGGTAATCAGTAATAATTGACCCTATGTTAATTACAAAATTGTTCTCAAGCAGAGATGAGATGGTGAGATGACTAAATGGTGAGATGACTAAATGGTGAGATGACTAAATGGTGAGATGACTAAATGGTGAGATGACTAAAATTACTATAAAAAACTTGTTAACATCTTAATTAACATGAACTTATAAACGCATAATACAAGCTCGATCAATACCTGCAATTTTCAATGCACTGCGTATAAACACGAATGTGGTTATTAATCATAATAACATAACCACATTAAGACACGATCCCGTCATTATGTATTATTGCGAAACCAAGAAATCGACAAGATTATGCAGTTTTCAACATTATGCACAATTAAATTAATTTAATAAACTGATCGAAGAAAGTTGACTTACGCGTTACGGAATAACTTAATTCACTTCAGTTTTCAGTCTTCCTGTATAGCTGTCTCACAACACGAATCGTATTACTTCTTTGTTTCTTTGTAGCACAGTGCGGTCCGGCCAGGCGTGAAAAACGAAAATAGCGCATGAATCATGGTTATAGTCAGAACTAGGCAAAATCAGAACGCGTCAGCCGTATAAGTAAGAACAGACAGGCAGCGACACCTACAAATCACCAGTAAACTTTGACGTGACAAACTTACTTAACGTAGAAGAACAAAGTATTTAAAGTTTTCGTAAACATCAGAGTAGACTGGATATAAGAACATATTCATAAGACATATAAACATGCAAAATAACTCGTTTTAAGGCCGCCGCGATGTCCTCTTCACGCCCGTGATGTGGCGCCACCGTTTGTTCCCGGCGTCTTCGCAGAGGTTTTGCGAGAGTCGGCCAAGTAAGTCCAGGCCGGACAGGACGGTGACACAAAAAATGATCCTGTAAGTCAACTTTTTTCTGACTGTTTATTAAATTACCTGAACCAGAGTGTTGTCAACTACGTAATTATGGACACTGTTCCGCTATATAATATATAATTAATAACAATATAATATATGTCTTATGTGTCATTCATTTTTTACTGTCGTTATACATACGACTATGATAACCACACTAATGGTTATATGCAGTGCATCGATAGATAGGCAGGGGTAGGCCTATGTGTTTTACGGTGAGACCTTGGTAGGATTTAAATAATTTGTAACTAAGAAACTGGGAATTCTTGTTTTTTTTTAAGATGGGTCATTGCAAAAGAAAATATATGTTTTGGGTGTTTTTTGCAAGCTGAATGTACGTACCTGTGTGAAAATATGTGTGCGTGCATGTGTACATGTGAAATTATTACTGAATCAACCTCACTGACCAGGGGTGGTAGTAGTACTATGTACAGTACCTCTGGCAGAACGACTAGTTGAAATGGATGTACAGTATGCTGAATCATTATAATTTGTATTTCATTCCACTTCCTGTCTTGGTTGACATGTTTCTGGGAATAAAACACACCCAATTTTTTTCTGAGTTCCATCTTGTATCGACTGGTGTGTGATATTCATTGGTGTTAATTAAATTCAATTAAATAACTTTATTCGGAATACTGCATCCATATAAAAAGATATTTTAAGCTGTATTGACTAATCAATATGAACAGAAAGCATATCTTTCCAGTGATGACAAAGTATTGCAATGCATTTCCTGACTTGGATACAGCTGTCGTAAAACTATAAACATTTTTCACCATCAGCACTTTGAAGGACACAAACATGAGCCCTGCAGTGTCTGGACTCACTACAATCTGAAAACATTATTGTAGGCTACACAGAGTTTTCTAACTGATTCTGACTTATGGTTCCACCATAACTGACAAGTGTATAATGAGGTTCAAAATGATTTGAGTAGATTTAACACGCTTAATGCAAAAAAAATTAAATAACCTGGTCAAAGAATTACCCTGAGCATAAATTCTGGTTTATGCAGAATGACAACGCAAGTCCAGTGTAGAGTGAAATAGGCCAAATAAATGACATTTAATTAATAATCAAGTGCCAGCAATTATGCAAACATTCACCATCAAACCAACATACGTCATCAAAACAAGCATGCAGGCCCCCCAAATGGTGTGTACATGTAATATCAACAATTCACATATGTATTACGCCATACTAGCAAATCATGATAACGATACTATGTAATTGTCTCCTGCAGTCACCTCCTACAAGTACTAACTATATCAATACAGACTAGCATTTACCATTCCCACTGTATCTGTGGGGGTCTCTCCACCCACACTAATACTTAATATGCCACCATAAAAACTCTGTGTACACCACTGAATATGTCAACAGGAAAAAGCCCTAATGCAAAACCTTGTGTACAAATCTGGAACAGAGAAAAGCATTAAGTCCATGCTGTACAATCAGTCATTTACAATGATCCACCTCATTAAATTGCAGTACAACACGTCTGGCCCATCTACAACAGGGTTACTTCATTACAATAATGATATAACCCCTACTTGACTGACTGGTCCACCTATGTTAAAGGGAGGAAGGTGGGGTAAAACATCAAATAAACATGCTCAGAAACTCTTGATTAGCACATGTAACTATTACCCGTTCAATAAAACTAGTCTAGAATTAACTCCTACAATCAATTAGGAATGAGTAACAATTAAACAAACATAGTTGAGGTTTTGCAAGGCAAAGATTCTACAGTGACCCACATAAATTATTGAGATCGAGTAAGGCCGGATCTATGCCATGTGGTTCTTTATGTAGTGCTATGTATCACTACACGTGTCACCACGCGTTGGAGTAATTAGCCTAATAATCCCACAAACATTGTAAACATATAATTCCTGCTGCACTGCTTCATATAACTGCTTGTTCGAGGCGATCCTGCTACTGGCTATAAGTAATAACCACATAAGGTCACATTTCTTGCTCTGTTATCCAGCGTAAAATCCTTTATCCGCCTGCTGTCACATAAATTCATTTACTTTTACAACTACTGAACATATTCAGTAAACAGACCCTTCACACAGGATGAAGTAGAGGTACAACATGTGCACTAACGGACATGCTTAAAAACAAACAGCCATGTGGTTTTGCTAATGTATAAAACAGTCTGACGTAAGTATGTTTTTTTAATGTTTGTTTATTACTATGATTAATTTGGGGATAAACTCCATTGCTGTAGTATTATGTCTCAAATGAACTGTGACTTTTCTGGAGATGTGAAATTAAAAAGCATGATATCAATGGAAATTTTAAATGCATGCATTAAATTTTTTGTCAATAAATAATTGTATAATCAATTCAGTAATACCATTTACAAACAGTGCATTGTATTGTAAAGATGGTTTGGTTTAATAGATTATTTGTATTGTAAAGATGGTTTGGTTTAATAGATTATTTGGTGAAAAGATAAAACAAAAAATCCAGATCAGTGTTAGGTTCGATCTGGCATTTCCCAAAATTTAATGCCAACCTTGTTACACCACTCGGCCACAACACACACCACTCGGCCACAACATACACCACTCAGCCACAACATACACCACTCAGCCACAACGTACACCAATCAGCCACAACATACACCACTCGGCCACAACATACACCACTCGGTCACAACATACACCACTCGGCCACAACATACACCACAGCATTTGCATCTGCAATTTTAAATTGTACACCCCTTCCTTTGTACATAATATTATTTTTGCCGATGAATAAAATGTTTGTTTGTGTGTGTTTATTTCAGTAAATTTGCTTTGGTAAAGATAAGTTACAGATTCTCTGTGTTTTTTGTTTTTCACTTGCTGGTACCTGATCTTTTGCTGTGCGATATTATTTATGTATTCCTCAACTATTGCATGCTTGTCATTTCTAAAAGAAAGCCTGTGATATAGGATAGAAAAAGAACATTAGTTGTTAAAGTGTTACAACCAAAATAAAGGCTGTTATTGGCTTTAAAAATGTCACAACCAAAATAAAGGCTGTGATTGGCTCTAAAAGTGTCATGACTAAAATAAAGGCTGTTATTAGCTCTAAAAGTGTCACAACCAAAATAAAGGCTGTTATTGGCTTTAAAAGTGTCACAACCAAAATAAAGGCTGTCATTGGCTCTAAAAGGGTCACATCCAAAATAAAAGCTGTCATTGGTTCTAAAAGTGTCACAACAAAAATAAAGGTTGTGATTGGCTCTAAAAGTGTCACAACAAAAACAAAGGCTGTAGCTATAAAAGTGTCATGATAAAACCGTCACTTTTATCGCACAAATACCATACCATAATGTTCATTGCTATCAGACTCCCTTATTTTATTTTATTTTTGTTTAATAATTTTTCAGGGGCCTGGTGATACCATCAAAAGATGAAAAGTGGCCCAAAGCATAAGCTTATCAACTTTGCACTAAAAAGCGAGATAACAAACAAGGATGGATTAATAAAAATATATACAACAAAAGAAATAAAAATAAAAATAACATGATTTATCTGGTGGTCATGGTAACCAGGAAATAATGCTAAGCCCTACCAGATCCATCACCTGACTAGTTCACCCACACTTTATGGGTGTTAATTAGCAGGTCACCATCTCCCAGCCAGGCATTAACCTATGCCCAACACCAAGAGTCACATTTGATCTGATTAAGACCGATATGATTTAAAACATCTCATCCATACACCTGTCTTGAATGCAGTCATGTTTGTAGAGGCAGGGAAAGCGGATGCTGGGAGGGAGTTCCACAGTTGACTCGTCCTACGTATATATGAGTTGAGATTATTACCTTGGATAAGCCTGAATTCGGTGAAAATGGCAAAATTATTTAGGCAAGCCAGCAACACAAAACCATTATATATATATAGCCACTTACTATAGACCACCTGGTAACAAAAGCCAGTTGCTAGATGCTCTAAATAATTTCATCAGTAGCTAAGACAATCAACCAAAATCCATGCCAACAACCAGATCTGATAATCGGTGGTGGCTTCAATTTGCTAGACGTAAACTGAAGCGACTGGTCAACAACTAATAGCAGAACTAAAGCAATGCATGAGAAATTCAAGACTTGACAACTCACTTTCGCAACTTGTCACCAGCATCACCAGATCAGTGTCAAACAGCATACTGAACCTTCTGATCACATCAAACCCTAACCTCATTGAATATGTGCAGATGCTTCCAGGCATTTCTGACCACTGCCTTGACATCAACATGTTTGACATCAACATGTTTGACATCAACATGAAACCCAAATTGCACAACAAACCACAAAGAAAGATAGAACTTTATGATAGAGTTGACCTCCAAATACGGCAAACTAAAGTATCGGAGTTTGTCAGAAATTTCCTAGCCTCAAACCCTGAAGACCAATCAGTAGCTACAAACTGGGACAAAATTAGAAATGGGCTGGCCAAGATTGTGGATGATAATGTCCCATCAAAACTCACTAAAGGCAAACGGGATCTACCTTGGATAACATCAGAGATCAAGCATAAAATGAGAAAACATGACAAACTGTTCTCAAAAGCCCATAAAACAAATATCTCAACAGGCTGGAAAGCCTACCGAACATATCGTAATTAACTATGTCACCAAATGTATCTGCTTGTCACACTACGATTATGTCAACAACATAATTGGCAAGAGTATTATTGAAAACCCTAAATCATTTTGGTCATACGTAAAACTAGTTTAGTGTAGTGTAGTTTTTGGTGTTTTTGTCGTTTTAGTCATTTTAGATCGAATTTACCGTGAATTTTTTTTGTTTTGAAAGCAGGAAAGCAGGACTAAGGGAAAAAAAGCAGTATTTCCTGCCAGAAAGCAGTAATATTGACATGTATGTAATTGAGCATTGTAATTGAACCCAACTGTGGTTATAACCAGTGTGGTTGTTTCCTAGGTTCTGGAGCAAGTGAAGCATTACCTACGTCAGTGTACCTCATTTTTTTGATACTGATTAATAAACCGAACGATTCCTGAATCAACCTGCCAGAGACTTCAACTGCTTGGGCCACTGCTGCCCAGGAAAAGACCAATTGGATTGTTATTGACTTAAACTTTTGTTGTTGCTGGTGCATAGAAATGGATACAGGGGTGTATAGAGGGATGCTAACTGACAAATATCTTCAAGATATTGCTCAACAAATTGGACATGAACGCCGTGGACTAGGGTTATCACTCGGCCTGTCTTCCCAGGTATTAGACCAGCTAAGAACTGACAATCGCAACTCAGTTGACCGTGCTTCAAAGATGCTGGTAAAATGGAGAGACAATAGAGATGCTCAATTCAGCAACACTTCTGTGAAAACATTGATGAAAGCTTTGGAGGATGTGAGCAGGAGAGACCTGTCAGATTCCATTAAAAAGGACCATGATGGTAAGTTAACAACACAATGTTAGTACAGATATGTCATGATACACATGTTTAATTAATGTGCGTAATCTTTGCAACATTATTTGGAACAGAACGATATTGCATCTATAAATATGCTCTATCCATTTTTACGATAACACAATCATGACAACTCAACTCATTATTCATGCTGTATGTTAACATGTATCATTGTCCAACCAGAAACGAAACTTGTCTCATTGTCCGACCAATAAAGGAACATGTCTCATTGTTCAACCAGTAAAGAAACATGTCTCATTGCCAAACAAGTAAGTGAATATGTCTCATTGTCCAACAAGTAAGTGAACATATCTCATTGTCCAACCAGTAAATGAACATGTCTCATTGTCCACCAAGTAAATGAACATGTCTCATTGTCCACCAAGTAAATTAACATGTCTTATTGTCCAACCAGTAAATGAACATGTCTCATTGTCCAACCAGTAAAGGAACATGTCTCATTGTCCAACCAGTAAAGGAACACGTCTCGTAGTCTGACCAGTAAAGGAACATGTCTCATTGTCCAACCAGTAAAGGAACATGTCTCATTGTCCATCCAGTAAAGGAACATGTCTCATTCTCCAACCAGTAAAGAAACGTCTTATTGTCCAGCCAGAACAGGAACATGTGTCATTGTCCAACCAGTAAGGAAACAGGTCTCATTGTTGTTCAAGTAAGCTAACATGTCTCATTGTCCAACCAGTAAAGGAACATGTCTCATTGTCTAACAAGTAAATGTACATGTCTCATTGTCCAACCGGTAAGGAAACATGTTTCATTATCCAACAATTAAGGAAAGGTATCATTGTCCAACCAGTAATGAAACAGGTCTCATTGTTGTTCAAGTAAGCTAACATGTCTCATTGTCCAACCAGTAAAGGAACGTGTCTCATTGTCTAACAAGTAAATGAACATGTCTCATTGTCTAACAAGTAAATGAACATGTCTCATTGTCCAACCAGTGAGGAAACATGTCTCATTGTCCAACAAATAAGTGAACATGTCTTATTGTCCAACCAGTAAAGAAACATGTCTCATTCTCCAACCAGTAAAGAAACAAGTCTCATTGTTGTTAAAGTAAGTTAACATGTCTCATTGTCCAACCAGTAAAGGAACATGTATCATTGTCTAACAAGTAAATGAACATGTCTCATTGCCTAACAAGTAAATGAACATGTCTCATTGTCCAACCAGTGAGGAAACATGTCTCATTTCCAAAAAGTAAGTGAACATGTCTTATTGTCCAACCAGTAAAGGAACATGTCTCATTGTCCAACCGGTAAAGAAACATGTTTCATTGTCCAACAAGTAAGGGAACGTATCATTGTCCAGCCAGTAAGGAAACAGGTCTCATTGTCGTACAAGTAAGTTAACATGTCTCATTGTCCAACAAGTAAAGGAACATGTCTCATTGTCTAACAAGTAAATGACCATGTCTCATTGTCCAACCAATAAAGGAACATGTCTCATTGTACAACCAATAAAGGAACATGTCTCGTTGTCCAACCAGTAAAATAACATGTCTTATTTTCTAACAAGTAAATGAACATGTCTCATTATCGAACCAGTAAGCAAACATGTCTCACTGTCCAACCAGTAAAGGAACATGTGTCATTGTCCAACCAGTAAAGAAACATGTCTTAGTGTCCAGCCAGAACAGGAACATGTCTCATTGTCCAACCAGTAAGGAAACATGTCTCATTGTCCATCAAGTAAGTGAACGTGTCTCATTGTCCAACAAGTAAGTGAATATGTCTCATTGTCTCTCAGCATAAGGTGTTCATAGTCCATTAATTGCAATTGTCTGCTTGTCTTGTTTTTAGTGTATCTCTCACAGAAGCAGATGCTACAAGAGGCCGCACAATCTGTCAAGGTACCTGGTCTTCTTGTGACATCCTCGACAGTGAAAGATGATATTGATATCACAGACAGTGAGCCTATTCAGGAAATGGCTAGTCTTTCACTCCAGACAAGTGAGCCTGACATGACATCTGTATGTCAAGGGACATATGGTAAGTGGTATTGGAAGCAGCAGTTTGGATAGTTTAACCGATCGAAACCTTTTGAATGCCAATGACACTGCAAGTATCTCATGAAGATAGCAAACTTGCACATAAATAAATGCTTAGTACAACACATATTTGCACAATGATAAATTTGATGATGTCTCCCACTGTGTTAAAACTGACCCCAATATGGGGCTTGTTGTAACCCAAACTATTAATTACTATTATTTAAAAAAAAATGCATGACAAAAACAATTAGATTTCTATAATTTCTCAAATTCTATGAAAAATCACATACTCGTAAAAGAAATATTGAATAATTAATCAGTTTGGAAATGAATATTGATATTTATGGAAATCATTTATAATTGTGAATTGTGTTTACTTTATTTACCCACAACTATAATCATGACTCATAGCTTGAAACAGAGAATTGTTTTCATTGTTTTTAATGTTGCATGTCATTTTGTTGGTGCTACGTGACCTCATATAGGCTTGAGATCTTCTTGGATGTTTCTGCAATCACGTTTGCTTTATTGACTCCCACATATCACTTATGATGCTCATTATTGACTCCCACGTATCACTTATGATGCTCTTTATTGACTCCCGCGTATCACTTATGATGCTCTTTATTGACTCCCGCGTATCACTTATGATGCTCTTTATTGACTCCCGCATATCACTTATGATGCTCTTTATTGACTCCCGCGTATCACTTATGATGCTCTTTATTGACTCCCACGTATCACTTATGATGCTTTTTATTGACTCCCACTTATCACTTATGATGCTCTTTATTGACTCCCACGTATCACTTCTGATGCTCTTTATTGACTCCCACGTATCACTTATGATGCTCTTTATTGACTCCCACGTATCACTTATGATGCTCTTTATTGACTCCCGCATATCACTTATGATGCTCTTTATTGGCTCCCACGTATCACTTATGATGCTCTTTATTGACTCCCATGTATCACTTAACATGCTCTTTATTGACTCCCATGTATCACTTAACATGCTCTTTATTGACTCCCACGTATCACTTATGATGCTCTTTATTGACTCCCACGTATCACTTAAGATACTCTTTATCGACTCCCTTGTGTCACTTACGATGCTCTTTATTGACTACCACGTATCACTTATGATGCTCTTTATTGACTCCCACGTATCACTTAAGATGCTCTTTACTGACTCCCATGTATCACTTATGATGCTCTTTACTGACTCCTATGTATCACTTATGATGCTCTTTATTGACTCCCGCGTATCACTTATGATGCTCTTTATTGACTCCCGCATATCACTTATGATGCTCTTTATTGGCTCCCACGTATCACTTATGATGCTCTTTATTGACTCCCATGTATCACTTAACATGCTCTTTATTGACTCCCATGTATCACTTAACATGCTCTTTATTGACTCCCACGTATCACTTATGATGCTCTTTATTGACTCCCACGTATCACTTATGATGCTCTTTATTGACTCCCACGTATCACTTATGATGCTCTTTATTGACTCCCATGTATCACTTATGATGCTCTTTATTGACTCCCGCGTATCACTTATGATGCTTTTTATTGACTCCCACGTATCACTTATGATGCTTTTTATTGACTCCCGCGCATCACTTATGATGCTCTTTATTGACTCCCACGTATCACTTATGATGCTCTTTATTGACTCCCACGTATCACTTCTGATGCTCTTTATTGACTCCCACGTATCACTTATGATGCTCTTTATCGACTCCCACGTATCACTTATGATGCTCTTTATTGACTCCCACGTATCACTTAACATGATCTTTATTGACTCCTATGTATCACTTACAATGCTCTTTATTGACTCCCGTGTATCACTGACGATGCTCTTTATTGATTCCCACGTATCACTTAAGATGCTCTTTATCGACTCCCTTGTGTCACTTACGATGCTCTTTATTGACTACCACGTATCACTTATGATGCTCTTTATTGACTCCCACGTATCACTTAAGATGCTCTTTACTGACTCCCACGTATCACTTATGATGCTCTTTACTGACTCCCATGTATCACTTATGATGCTCTTTATTGACTCCCGCGTATCACTTATGATGCTCTTTATTGACTCCCATGTATCACTTAACATGCTCTTTATTGACTCCCATGTATCACTTAACATGCTCTTTATTGACTCCCACGTATCACTTATGATGCTCTTTATTGACTCCCACGTATCACTTATGATGCTCTTTATTGACTCCCATGTATCACTTATGATGCTCTTTATTGACTCCCACGTATCACTTATGATGCTCTTTATTGACTCCCGCGTATCACTTATGATGCTTTTTATTGACTCCCACGTATCACTTATGATGCTTTTTATTGACTCCCGCGCATCACTTATGATGCTCTTTATTGACTCCCACGTATCACTTATGATGCTCTTTATTGACTCCCACGTATCACTTCTGATGCTCTTTATTGACTCCCACGTATCACTTATGATGCTCTTTATCGACTCCCACGTATCACTTATGATGCTCTTTATTGACTCCCACGTATCACTTAACATGATCTTTATTGACTCCTATGTATCACTTATGATGCTCTTTATTGACTCCCACGTATCACTTATGATGCTCTTTATTGACTCCCACGTATCACTTATGATGCTCTTTATTGACTCCCATGTATCACTTATGATGCTCTTTATTGACTCCCACGTATCACTTATGATGCTCTTTATTGACTCCCGCGTATCACTTATGATGCTTTTTATTGACTCCCACGTATCACTTATGATGCTTTTTATTGACTCCCGCGCATCACTTATGATGCTCTTTATTGACTCCCACGTATCACTTATGATGCTCTTTATTGACTCCCACGTATCACTTCTGATGCTCTTTATTGACTCCCACGTATCACTTATGATGCTCTTTATCGACTCCCACGTATCACTTATGATGCTCTTTATTGACTCCCACGTATCACTTAACATGATCTTTATTGACTCCTATGTATCACTTATGATGCTCTTTATTGACTCCCGCGTATCACTTATGATGCTCTTTATTGACTCCCGCATATCACTTATGATGCTCTTTATTGACTCCTGCGTATCACTTATGGTGCTCTTTATTGACTCCCGCGTATCACTTATGATGCTCTTTATTGACTCCCACGTATCACTTATGATGCTCTTTATTGACTCCCACGTATCACTTAACATGCTCTTTATTGACTCCCACGTATCACTTATGATGCTCTTTGTTGACTCCCACGTATCACTTAACATGCTCTTTATTGATTCCTGATCACTTATGATGCTCTTTGTTGACTCCCACGTATCACTTATGATGCTCTTTATTGACTCCCGCGTATCACTTATGATGCTCTTTATTGACTCCCGCGTATCACTTACGATGCTCTTTATTGACTACCTCGTATCACTTACAATGCTCTTTATTGACTCCCGTGTATCACTGACGATGCTCTTTATTGATTCCCACGTATCACTTAAGATGCTCTTTATCGACTCCCTTGTGTTACTTACGATGCTCTTTATTGACTACCACGTATCACTTATGATGCTCTTTATTGACTCCCACGTATCACTTAAGATGCTCTTTACTGACTCCCACGTATCACTTATGATGCTCTTTACTGACTCCCATGTATCACTTATGATGCTCTTTATTGACTCCCGCGTATCACTTATGATGCTCTTTATTGGCTCCCACGTATCACTTATGATGCTCTTTATTGACTCCCATGTATCACTTAACATGCTCTTTATTGACTCCCATGTATCACTTAACATGCTCTTTCAGTTTCGGGGACTGTGACAGACAAGGTTTTTAAGAAGATCACAAAGAATATAGGAGCAGAATGGCGTCAACTTGGAATATCGCTTCGGCTGACTCACCCGGTATTGGATAAACTGGAGATAAATCACCCTGACTCAATCACTGATTGCATCACGGCAATGTTGGAGCAGTGGAGAGGTGACCCAGTCACTGACCCATCTCTTGCAGTGTTGAGGACAGCTCTGGTGGATGTGGGCAGAAGAGATTTGGCTGACTTCATTGCGACTGTGACACAGGATAATGGTAAGTTGTTTAACAAGACACAGGATGCTATGTGTGTGTGCCACTGTGCGTGTGTGCATGTCGGTTAACCGAACAGTGTAGCACAGCCTTCTGTTGTTACGTTGTTCACAGACAACTTATCTATCACTTAACAACATGCACTAGAGAATATAATTTATTTTAAAATGGATATAACACATTTTACTGATAAATGTCTCATAAATATTGTTGTAGATAAATAAAACACAAACAAAACACTTTAAAAATTGCATCTGGAAATGTTGCAGTTGACAACCTAAAATTATTCAGTTTAACATGAAAAAGCAGAAAAGGCCCACAATGATGATCAACTAAAATAGTTCCAAGTTAATATTCATATTTGATATACATGACATTAGTTGTAGGACAATACAGAGTAATTGTGATTAAGTTAAATGAGTGAAATTTAGGCAATGTATTTTAATAACACACAATTGTAATATACCTGAATATTTGGCATTGTTATCAGTTAGCAACTTTACACAGGACTTACATTGTTACCCTGCAGGTTGTTGTCGTCAGATGTGTTTATGTCATTAGGTTAAGTTAAATGACCAGGTTTGTTGTACGAAATGTTTTTCCTAAGATGCAATCTTCATGTCTTTCTGTCAGTGAATTATACATGATAACTTGGATTGCTCCATATTGTGTAAAAAAATATTGTGTGTAAATTGTGGAAGTTTAACTTCTATTTTCAGGTAAGGCAACAACTGAACCAATAGGCATAACCCAAGAAGAATTGGATGAAAATGATGGAACACTGTTATGATCTTTTGTATGATGAGCTACTGAGGATTGGGGCATGGCATAACTGTTTTATGTTATATTATATTAACCATGAGGAATAAAAGTTTAGCAGTTTGTGGTTACATATGTACAGGTGTTGATAGCTTTGTCAATGGCAGGAGCCTTTGTGCACCCTTTTACTGAATAATAGGTATTTAATCCTTGCTGTGCAATTTTGAGTGATATTACCCAACTATTTTTGAGTGGGCAAGTTTTTTCTATACAAATTGAGATTTTGAACTAGTTTTATTCAGCTGAGGAGTTGCTGTAATAATGAGAATTTGATCAGGAATTAGTCTACTTTTAGGAGTCATTTATTTATTGTTGCCTTTGAATGTTTCACGTCATGGTTTTATTTTATAGGAAATGTAAATGTACACATGCTGAACTCCTTATTTTAGACTGTTTACAATATGTACAGAACCTAATGGCATGTTGTGTTCCTCTGATAAGATCATAGTTTGACTGTTATACCACAAGCTACACTGTAGTCATGTGCTCCTTCCTTAGGCATGGATCTTTTAAGGTAATTTGTTTATAAGTATGTTACATGTTTCAGTAACCACTGCCATTAAAGAAGTTTAAATAACTTATTATATCTTATGAGTCCATGTAAAGATTATTGAACGTTGACTATGATTATCAATATTCATATATGCTTATTATGTTTGCATGAAATGTAGGCAACGTATTTTCATAGCATACAATTGTAATATAATAACTGAATATTTGGCAACTTTACACTGGACTTATATTGTTATCTTGCTCCTTGTGTATTGTGTTTGTTAACCACGATTGCAATATGTAATAGAAGAGTTAGTAGTATTTTTTATAAATAACATTGAGTGTGATTATCAATATTCATATATCACTGTATGTCATTATCTTGAATCACTGTATCAGCAGCGCCTGTTAAGAACCGGTCTCATCTCTCAGGACCCATTCCATCCTGCCCATGATTTATTCGAACTCCTTCCATCTAGTCGCCGGTTCGGTTCAGGTCCATCAAGGACCAGCAGGTTCAGCAACAGTTTTTATCCCGTAGCCGTCCAAGCCCTATCAAAACAGACGTGAAATTTTTTTCCCATCTGCAGTACACATAAATACCACATTCCGATTTGTATTTTACTGGGTATACCTAATTTATATATTTTATAACAAGTTATTTATTTATTTTTTATCATAAATCATATCTTTTCTTGACAATGATAATTATGTCTTTCACTTTATATTGGACTTGGAATGTAGGCAATGTATTTTAATAATACACAATTGTAATATAATACTTGAATATTTGGGCACGGACCACAGTCACTTTTCCCATAGACAACCATTATAACGTTCTTGCGCCTACATTGAAAATTTATCCTACAATTTTTTTTTAATTCACAGCAAATGACAGACCCACTAAGACACCTGGTGTGTGAAATTCGTGAAAATGACATCTCTTTTTTGCACAAATTGCTTCAATGCATGACACCCTGCATTTCTGCCATGAAATTCCCCGGTTTCCAAAATATGAGTACACCCTGCCTCACGGCCACTGTGTCCTTAGGCAACTGGTATACCAACTGACAAATGGCATCATATCAAAGCTTAGATGCTATTGTGCACAAAAACACCACTCACTCATCCATACAATTCTGCTCTCACAAAGATGGTTTCACCAGTACTAATGACAATGACGTCCTGGTAGGATGATGTCATCGTAGACGTGCAATTGTTTGTAGTTTCCCTCATCTCCATTGATTTCTGCCTCTGTCTTCTGTATCCATATTGCTTCTTTCACGTGTCTTCTTCTGTGGGACTCCGTCTTCTCCTTCTGTGGGACTCCCTGTCTTCTCCTTCTGTGAGACTCCCTGTCTTCTCCTTCTGTGGGACTCCCTGTCTTCTCCTTCTGTGTGACTCCCTGTCTTCTTCTGTGGGACTCCCTGTCTTCTCCTTATGTGGGACTCCCTGTCTTCTCCTTCTGTGGGACTCCCTGTCTTCTCCTTCTGTGAGACTCCCTGTCTTCTCCTTCTGTGGGACTTCCTGTCTTCTCCTTCTGTGTGACTCCCTGTCTTCTCCTTATGTGGGACTCCCTGTCTTTTCCTTCTGTGGGACTCCCTGTCTTCTCCTTCTGTGAGACTCCCTGTCTACTCCTTCTGTGGGACTCCCTGTCTACTGCTTCTGTGGGACTCCCTGTCTTCTCCTTCTGCGAGACTCCGTCTTCTCCTTTTGTGGGACTCCCTGTCTTCTCCTTCTGTGGGACTCCCTGTCTTCTCCTTCTGTGGGACTCTGTCTTCTCCTGTGGGACTCCCTGTCTTCTCCTTATGTGGGACTCCCTGTCTTCTCCTTCTGCGGGACTCTCTGTCTACCACTTTTACTCCTTCCCAGTCTATTAGATGGTTCTCGGTGGTCTGTGAGGACGGACTTGTAGGTGGTGGACTGTGACTGTTTCTTTCCGCTCCTTGTGTATTGTTCTTTGGCGCATTCTCCACATCTTTCTTGTGTTCATCCAGTATGATCTTAAACAATTTCTGTCTCATATGTAGGCTGTGCTACAACTCTTACACAGGATTTGTTACACTAGTTCACCCTGTTCTTCAGGTTCTACTTTGTCCTACAGGAGTCCCAAGTTACCACTTCTTCAGTACCCGACCAACCCTCTCTGAGGCACTTTGGGACAGTATGTGATGACAGGACTTCTGTAGTTCTCGTCCCTTTTCTCTTTTCTGTTATTTTGGGCTTCTTGTTATTCATCACCTTTTTCAAGGTCCAGGACAGATAGAGCTTCTTTTAAGTGTTCTTCCTTCTTGTTCCCTTCCTCAGAAGTTATCGTCTCACACCTGTTCATAAGGGTTCTGACTACCGGTACTCCTAATGTCTGGGGCGGTGGGACACGAATGTTCAGATACTGGTCAGTGTGGAACGTCATCGTCACTAGAAGCCAGCTTGATGAGGTGGTGAAAGCTCTAAAGGTAAACACAAACCTTTTCGATATGATAAAAGAATTGTTTGATCATGAAAACGAACTATCCTGAGAATTGTTCAATAATTAAACACAGTTGCGTTAAGAGTAAAGATACGTTCTTATATAGCGCAGTATCCAGTCCTTTGCATGGATTGTTCAAAGCCATCTCAACTTCTCTAGGAAGCATTCAGCCACACTGCAATTACTGCAAAGACTATTCATTCCGATATCCATCTCCATCTAACTTTATTATTATGAATACCTTTCATTCAGTAAGTTAGCCTAAATATAATATGTAACTACTGGTAACTGTGACATCCACTAAACAAAATTAACACAGAAACCATCAATATGGTGACAAATGAAAGACAGATATCCTGAAAATGTACTGATTTTTACCAAACAACTCAAGACATCTGTGACTGAATTAAAGATAGTTTCAACTGTATTAAGGTCTACAATATTCATGACCCATAACAACACTTTTCTAATGATTGACTGTCATTTACAAACTCTAAATTTAAAAGACCAGACCTTCCAAGTTTTCCAATATGGTGGGAGATCTTCCACTTTTTGGTAATTTACAAAACACTGTCCCGATTAAAAAAACTCCCCTTTTGTCGTATCTAAATTTACAGTTTTGTTTGTTGATTTTTTGTTTTTGTCTTAGTTTGATTAAGGATATTTACATACAATTTTATATAATTTAATAATTATAATGAGTTAGGGATGTAAAGAAATTAATAACGCCAAAAAAATTTAAATTGTTTCATTTGCAAATGTTCACTTTTTTTGCGGGCATTTAATCATACTTAAAAAAGTCTCGCCCCATGAGGGGGAGATCTCCCACTATTTGCTTGTGCCAACTTGGAAGGTCTGAAAGATAATACCAGACTTGTGGGAATGTGCCGTCCTCATTCCCCTCTGCCACATCTACTGCCATTCAGTCAAGTCACAAGGTAAAGTCACATCATAAATAATTTACATCAAGTGAAGCATCACGTCACCCCGCAATGACAGGTTATTCAGTACTGAACATTTCTGTCAGAAGACACAATGATGACGGAATCAGTCGGCTTGTTGACATTCAGTTTAGATAAAGGTCAGGTGTTTCAGCCAGGAAGTCAAGACAACATTTGGCCAGTAAGAAGTGATCCACCGTTCTGTATCTTGGCATCTCTCATGTCGTCACACTCAGTCATTTCACCTGTGGTGGAAAGCGTCAAACACCACCGTAGGACACCCTTTCTGCTTGGTCCACACACTCCTGAAGACTCGCATCAAACAATTCACACCTGCAATTAAACATCAAGTTTACGCTATCAACAAGACAATATTCACATGTTGATACTAAAATAATTCTAGGCATACATTGCTAAACTTTTGCTCAGAGTCGTGTGTTTATTTGACTTAAAATGGATCAGTCATGCAATGTACGCTGGTCCACAACTCAACAAAACTGTTGCCGTTGTTGTTGTTGTGAATTTGGATGGTGCAACAATTGCTGAACCAATTAAAAAATTTAATCGCGGCAACAAATGTGTAATGTAGGGTTTTTTAAGGTTCAGTTTATACAGGCAGTGCAAACTTTCATAAGGGCAACATTTTTAACAACTGGTTTACCATAAAATGGTTACCAATTGTGCTTTACATCGCATGTTGCTTGAAGTAAAATTAGTATATTTCAACAACCATTGAATGTGTTAATGAAATAGGCTGTTAGAAATGCTGTGGTACAATTATTAGATTTTCAAATCATGAAGCAAACTTTAGGGAATATTTACCAAAAACTAATGTAAACTTCACCATAATATACAAAATTCCAATGTCAACCCAGAGAAGACAATGTAGCCATGTTTGTTAGTTTCGTTCCACCAAAGCAACTATCCAATTCTGACAGTTACTTTTCACTATTATGCACATTTTGTTAATGTACATGAAAACGTAAAAAATTGTAATTTTCAAGATAGCTACTAATTGTGCTTTGTGAATAATTTTATTGTGACTGGAATGTCTTTGTTTCAATTACAAATTACATAAAACCAACTCCTGGAAGATTATAAACTCTTTCAAGCTGTGTGCAATATGATCATATTAAACAAAATACAATTTAAATAAACAAAAGCCACTTCAAACTGATAACAAACAACAGACAAATATTATATTAAATATTAGTTCAGTACCAGTTCCAGATGCTAAAATTCAGGAGGCTATTTCGGATAGTTAATTGTAATTCCAGAAATGGTAGCTAAGAAAATAAAGGCAATGAAGACTACTAATGAAAACAGTAGAACAAATTAGTATACCACTTGCAAGCAGCCCTTCAGCCAGAAATAAAATTTTGCCAGTCGTGAACTTTCTAAAAAGTGTAACCTTAAGAGTGCGAAAAAGTCAAATCAGGCAAAAAAAAATTTGAGTGTAACATCATACACAAAATTTTTTTTGCTTGGTTTAACTTTTTAGTCAGACAGTTGTGTCAATATAATCAAAGTTTAAAGTTAATTCAAATTGCATCGTATAAACTGATAAAAGTTTACTCTTATTTTATGAATTAGCCAAATGCCTGGATGACATTGTAATTAGCTAATCAGAAGTTATGTATGCACCCAGAATCTGGGTGCATGCATAACTTCATTCACAATGAAAGGCACACTCTGCATCGAGGCGAAGATGTGTGCGACAAACGGTGGCCTGGATAATCGAGGCAACGACACCCAGGTCATAGGATTGTACACACTGGGAAAGCCCATATAGAGATGCGTTTCCCAACCAATGATGTACACGATTACAATAAGTAGAAATCGGCATTCCCAACACCGACCGCAGTATCATTATTTTTCAGGTTAAAAAAATTACAAAGATGTCAAGGTTAAAAATAGTCTTACAAATTGGCAGTATGCAGTTAAAAAAAATGTATTATGAAAAAATTTCATCTTGTAAAAAGAAAAACCTGTCTTTATTTTAATTTTACCCATCTTTTTGAGACATTTGCCCTTCTTGAAGATGGGCAGATGGGGCGCTGGCAAAGGGACTGCTTGCAAGAATGTTCAACTTGTCATTCAAAAAGGAAGTTGTTCCTTTGAAAGGAAAAAAGCAAACATCATACCATTATTTAAAAAGGGTTCGAGAAATAAGTCAGATAATTACAGACCAGTGAGTTTAATATCAGTGATTTGTAAATAATTAGAACGATTAATTAAATACCATATGGTGGATTTCGTTGTTAGGCATAAATTATTAAATAAATTTCATCATGGATTCCTAAAAGTTAGGTCATGCTTAACAAATGTTGCTTAAAAAAAAACATCAAAGATTACTACTTAAATTAAAAGCCTTTGGTATCGGGGATGGCATAATCGATTGGATAAAAAAATTGCTGACTGACAAAAGACAGCTTGTAGCAGATGGGAAGGTTTCAAACTGGAAATCAGTTTTGAGAGGGGTGCCACAAGGATCAGTATTAGGATCTTTGTTATTCTTAATATATATCAATGACTTGGACTATAATAGAAAAAGCAATGTGCTGAAATTTGTGCATGACACAAGTGTTTAGAAAGATTAAAAACGATGGTGATAAACAACATTTACAAAACAATCTAGGCAAATTAGTGGTCTGGGAAATGGCAGATATTATTCAATTTTGGGAAATGCCTACACACAGGACACAGGAACTTGGATGTAAACAATAAAATGAGAGATACTGTCCTAGGTTCTACCATAAAAGAAAAGGACTTAGGAGTAACAATAAATGCTCATATGAAAGTTTCAGAGCAGTGTGGTATTGCAGCTTCAAAGGGTAATAGAATTCTTGTGTTGATTAGGAGACTACAACAGAGAACAATAAATGAATGGAACAGATTATCTGTAGATTGTGTGAATGCTAGCAGTGTGAATATGTTTTAAAACAAAGTTGACAAATATCTCAGGGAGGGGGTTACACATAGAAGAAACACTGTCGGACTCTTGCTATGCCAATGGCTTCCTTGTCCATTTGCCATCTGGGCCTTTACCTTGGATGGTAATCTTGTCATTTTTTAAAATGCTGTTAAATAAATAAAACAACATTAGCCATTGACACTATAAAAATAACATGTTGACAATACCAATGAGATAACATTAACATGTTGGTGGTTTCAATAAAATGATGACATTATCAACAAAACAACATCAAAGAGTTAACATCTGATGCAGCACTAACTAGAGTGGGACATGCTCATTACTTGTCTAGAAACAGGTATTTAGTGTGAATTTATATACCAATGCACACTTAATGGAAACATTCAGGCTCCCTTTAAGACTTCTTGGTCTTTATGCTACATTCCAGACTTGTTGGAAAGTCATAAACTGGCAAGTCAAGTGAAACCTCAAGTTAATGACCTCCAAGTCCATGTAAATTCTCAAGTCATCTCTCTGAATTTCAAGTCAAGTGCCAAGTCACCAGGGTTCACCAATCCCAGTAACTGTTGTGGTCTGTCCACAGTATTTTTATCAGGAAATTTATATATATGCACATATTTTAAATTGTCACTCACTCACCTAATGGGCATATCAATGGAATAGAAGGGATTCTTGAGGGCGTAGTCAACAACCTCTTCAACAACGCCTCTTGTCCTCTGTGTTTCGGGTCGGCTATAACCATGAACTTGATACCTGCATGAATATTGCATAAGGATAATATTGAATAAGGAAAAACGAACATTTCATATTTTACTCCTTGAATGGATAGATGATCCGGTTTCTTGGTTATTAATATTAAGCATAATTACCTCTCAAGAAACTTTGTGTTCCTTCTGAATATTTCGACTGCATCTCGCAGTCTTCTTCAGCAGACTGAAGTTACGGATATGTCACATGACCAATGTCATGTGACACAAGCTGGAGTAGGACGGGTGGGAGCTCCTGGCCAACTTGAAGTCCTAAAACATCCCGGTTTACCACAAACCTATCAACACCCTGAGGTCACTGTTGGAACACCCAAAAGACAGAACAGCAAAGGCATTGGTCATGTGACACAGTGGACTGAAATACTGCACCAAGCAAAACAAAGAAAAATGTTAAGAAGGTGCCAGCCCTTTGAATTGCAAGCTGGAATATCAGGAGCATGTGTCCTGGCCTGTCGGATGAACTCACGTGGAAGATACAAGGAAGATAGCTATCATCAACAGAGAGCTCTGTAGACTCAACATGAACATCGCATCTCTTCAGGAGACACGCCTCCCAGCAAACGGATCACTACAAGAGAAAGACTACCGGGTACACCTTCTTCTGGAAAGGAAAACAACCCGATGAACCCTGTTTGCATGGAGTGGGGTTTGCCATCAAGAACTCTCTCCTGAGCACAATCAAACCACCAACAAATGGCGCAGAATGCATCCTGTCCCTCCGTCTTACTACTGCATCAGGCTCAGTGAACTTGCTGAGCATATATGCGCCAACACTCTGCTCTCCTCTGGAAGTCAAAGTCCAGTTCTATAAAAAAAACTCCACTCCATCATCAACAGCGTCCCCCACTCTGAACACCTGTTCTTGTTGGGGGACTTCAATACCAGGGTCGGTGATGACCATGATTCATCGCCTACCTGTCTTGGACACTATGGCCCTGGGAAAATTAATGAAAACGTCTGCTCAAACTGTGCTCTTATCACAACCTCTGTGTTACCAAGCCAAATCCCCTCAGAGGGCCTCATGGAAACACCCCAGATCCCATCGCCGGCATCAGTTGGACCTCATCATTACCAGACGTACTTCCCTTAACAGTGTGCTCAACACATGCAGCTTTCACAGTGCGGACTGTAATACTGACCATGTCCTGGTATACAGCAAGGTGAAACTCAGCCCAAGATACACCGCTCCAAACGGAAGTGCTGTCCTTGTATCAACGCTGCCTATGTCACAGTTCCCGCGCTGACTGGAAGATACCTCAATTTCCTTGAACAAGCTCTGCCCAGATGGAGGAGGCACTGAAAACCAAGTGGTCACACATCAGAGACAGTATCTACAGTGCTGCAATAACAACTTTCAGCAAGCAGAGGAAAAGCAACGCAGACTGGTTTGAGATTCACCTGTCAGACATGGAGCCTGTCATTGAAGCTAAGCACTTAGCACTGTTGAACTACAAGAAAAATCCCAACATATCCACACTTTCTGCTCTCATAACAGCAAGATCCACAGCCCAAAGGACAGCTAGGAAATGCGCCAATGACTATTGGCAAAATCTTTGTGGCAAGGGATGTTTGAGGGCATAGAGAAAGATTTTGGACCTACCACCAAGAAAACTGTCCCACTGAAGAGCAAAACAGGAGAAACCATCACAGATCCAAACAAGCAGATGGACCTTTGCGTATCCAGACCTCTACTCCAAGGAAAATTTTGTCACCGAAACCGCCATCAACGCTGCTGAACCTTTGCCTGTCATGCGTGAGCTCGACAAACTCCCTTCAGAGAAAGAGCTCAGCATCGCCATAGACCGCCTGGCAAATGGGAAAGCCCTGGGAAGTGATTTCATTTCCCCAGAAATCATAAAGTGTGTCAAGCCTGTGCTGCTCACCAAATTCAATGAACTTCTCTGCCAGTGCTGGGAGGAGGGCACAGTGCCTCAAGACATGGGGGATGCCATCATCATAACTCTGTACAAGAACAACAACACAACATCATGGGAAACAAATACCGTAGAACGCGGGATATGGCATGTGAGAGTGCGTGAGGGAGTGAAGGCCTGCGAGGAGAAGCGAAACACAACCTGGATGGAGAGGAGACAACATCGAAAGGATTGTGAAAATAGCGCACCAGTTCTGGCAGCGGCCTACATCTGCCAAATATGTGAAAAGGACTGTCACTCCAGAACTGGTCTGCACAGTTACAGCAGGCGCTGTCCCACCAACCACTGACTCTCCAGGCACAGAACCTATTGTCTTTTGAGACAGAGAGACCTATATATACTGCAACACAGACATAACTGCAATACACAGATATCACTGCCATACACATGCATCACTGCAATAAACAGTATCACTGCAATACCCAGACATCACTGCACTACACAGACATCACTGCAACACAGACATCACTGCAATACAGACATCACTGCAATAAACATACGATACACATAAATCACTCCAACACAGACACCACTGACACTGCAATAGCCAATACACAGTCACCACTGCAACATACTGTCACCACTGGCACTGCAATACTCAGGTCACACATATCACTGCAACACATGCAAAAATCACCAGTGTAGTTTTCGCCTCATGCTAGATTTTGAGCCATTTTGTGATCTCACTGTATCTCACATTAGATATGTCATTGATACAATATAAAATAATATATAGGACGTCACTGGAACTATAAACGTCTGACAAAGTGAACTGTTTTGATAACAATGCCAAATATATATATATTATTTTATTCATATTTATTATATATATACATATATATTACAATTATGTATTAACATACATTTCCTATATTTCATGCAAACATTGTAACAAACACGTACAAATACTGATCACGCTGCTGGTTGTTTTCTAGCAGTTATAAACCATTCTATTAGATTTTGTAATTCTGGCTAGCAAGCACAAATTCGTTCAAAAATAGGATATCCTGCCACAAGATCACAATTATATGCCATGATATTTGATATAAAGCAGCAAATATTTGATCATTTAATCAAAACAGCTGCATAAACCCAGTTAAAAATCCCTATCAAACTATCATTGTTTACAGTTGTGACTTACTATCAAACTATCATTGTTTACAGTTGTGACTTACTCAAAACAGCTGAATAGACCCAATCCAAAAGGTGTCAAATAAGTTGCTCACTTAAAAACAGCTGACTAATATCTCTCCAAATGGCACATCAAAAATACCTTTTGTTTAGCCGAAGAATGTATAAATGTTTCCGCCATTGACAAAACTATCAACACCTGTACATAATATTATGCTATATGTGTACAAATCTAATATTGTATGTACACATATACTTAAAACAATTTAAATTAGTGTTTTGAATAAAATGTTTACCACTGATTAAAAAAATGTAATTAAAAAGAAAAATTGGAAAAAATAAACACTGTTGAACAATCATGCTAGTGTAAGCAGAATCTCCTGAGATTGGTGCACCAATTATACACTGTTAGATCCGTATATATTTCTTAGTATAAATGAGTGATTGAACACGAGAGCTAACTCACTATAAAACACTTGCTGAATCCCTGACTCAATACAACACGTTTTAGTTATTAGTCATTCAAAACTTTCTGTAAATAGCTGCTACATTGTAATTTCCAAAGAAGCCTGAGACCAACAACGAGGAAACTGAGGCAGACTGGTTGAGCAATGAACTTTCTTCCTCATCTGAAAGTAGAGAAGCAATTCGGTTAAGACGTCAGCTGTTTGTACACAATGTGTATACACAATATGTGTACACAATGTGGGATAGTTCCATCTAAAGTTGATGGATGTAATTCCAACTAGGTGGCACCACTGATGGGTGCAGCAGGAAGTGGGAAGTTGGTCCTAAATATTGGTGGGAGGTGGGACTAGCAAGAAGTGGGAGATGGACACTAAAAATATGTGGAACATGGGAGACTGGCCCCAAAAACATATGGGAGATTGAGACCACTACAACACCCCTCATTACTTTTCGACACCAAGACATTTATGAAAATTGCTTGGAAAAAGCTTTCCTATGACAGACTCAGCCATTCAGCTTATTATTGCCAAATCTATCATGATGATAAGCGACTTTCGTAACTAAGGTCTCTCAATTCTGGAATCATTTGGTTAAACTTCTGCTGTTTGTACACACTGTGTTTACTGCCAAGGCCATGAGGTGTCCACTTACTGCCAAGGCCATGAGGTGTCCACTTACTGCCAAGGCAGTGAGGTGTCCACTTACTTCCAAGACACTGAGGTTTCCACTTACTGCCAAGAGAGTGAGGTGTCTGCTTACTGCCAAGAGAGTGAGGTGTCTGCTTACTGCCAAGGCAGTGAGGTTTCCTTTTACTGCCAAGGCAACGAGGTGCCTGCTTACTACCAAGGCAGTGAGGTGTCCACTTATTGCCAAGGCACACACATAGCAGCATGTGTCTTGTTAAACAACTTACCATTATCTTGTGTTGCAATGAACTTGTCCAAATCTCTTCTGCCCACATCCACCAGTGCTGACCTCAACACTGCTATAGATGCATCAGTAACAGGGTCACCTCCACTGCTCCAACATCGCCATGATGCAATCAATGACTGAGTGGCTGTAATTTTCCTTTAGATGATCCAAGTTCGGGTGCCAATCAGCACCTATATTCTTTGCAATCTTCTCAAAAACCTGGTTTGTCACAGTCCCTGAAAGAGTAATGTGAGAGTCAATAAAGCAATGATGTGATTGCAGAAACATCCAACAAGATCTCAAGCCAATATGAGGGTGTGTAGTCACCACACAATGACACATTTAAAGCAATCAAAACAATTCTCTGTATCAAACTATCAGTCAATGGTTATCTCCAGTCTTAACCAGATTTAACAAGATTGCCATCCAAATTAAGCAAGAAATCCAGATGGCATGTGGACAAGAAAACCATTGGCAACAATTGTTCATCTATGTGTAACCCAACTATCTGATGGATTTGTCAATTTCCTATTTAAATATATTCATGCTGCTAGAATTTACACAGAGATTATTATTAGCAACAGAGTAAACACAATTCACAATGATTTCCACAAGTCACATGCCACCATTAATTTCCATCCTTTGAGATAATTTGATGATATTTTAAGTATGTGATTTTCACAGAACTTGAGAAAGGATGGAAAAAAACAATAGTTTTGTCATGTTTGCTACTTTTTAAATGGTGGTAATTAATAGGTACCACTGACCAGATTTTCTTCGACTCTCTATTCACTGACCACCAGCTGTGATGGTGGGGTCTATTGCCATCTCACTGGTCTGGCGTGAAAGTTCATCCACTTTTCGGTTTGTTTCATTGGTCACTTGCTCAACACATACACTGGGGTATCCACTATCCATGCCATCTTTACCTGTTACCACAAGAAGACCAGGTGTCTGGGCAGATTGCGTACAGTGGTCTCTTGTGCCACCTGCTTCTTTGCCAGTGCATACTCTGAAACCAAGACATAAGGAGACACATGTAATTTACTTGAATATGAACACTTATGCTGAGAAACATTGAGACATATGTTCCCTTGTTGGTTGAAATATGATACATGTTCCTTTACTGGTTGGACTATGAGACATGTTCATTTATTGGTTGGTCTATGAGACATGTTCCCTTACTAGTTGGACAATGAGACATGTTCAATTACTGTTTGGACTATTATACATGTTCAATTACTGGATGGACAATGAGACATGTTCCTTTACTGGTTGGACAATGAGCCATGTTCAGTTACTGGTTGGACAATGATACATGTTCCTTCCTTTACTGGTTAGATAATGAGACATGTTCCCTTATTGGTTGGACAATGAAACATGTTCCTTTACTTGTTGGACAATGAGACATGTTCCCTTATTGGTTGGACATTGAAACATTTCCCTTACTGGTTGGACAATGATTTTCTGCTGTCAGATGGTCTAACTCTGGGAAGACAGCCTGAACAATATGCCAAGTCTATGCCATTCATGTCAAATTTTTTCAGCAATCTGCTGTAAATACTTGTCAGTGAACATCCCTCTGTCTACTGCTCTATCCATTTCTACAAATAGGCAAACACGTTTATTTTGTTTTGTCAAAAATAATCCAACTGGTCTTTCCCTGGGAAGCAATGGCCCAGTTGTTTAAGCCTCTAGTAGGTTGGTTCAGGGATCGTTCAGTTAACCTTTCAGTGTTCATGTAATGAGGTATTCTGCATTAGGTAATACTGCTCTTGCAGCAGAACAACCACACTGGTTATAACACACATCTAGTGATAAATGAACATAAGGCATTGGTGGTTATAATTATTTTGATTTACATGTTGAATCTACAAAGATAGAATTTATATTCTTGGACAAAGTAATGTTAACCTTCTCTGTTTAGTTGATCACCAAGCATACAAATTATAACAGAAACTGTTGTTAACATGCACAATGTCAACACACTATCTAAATGCACTCAGCATTCATTATAGCCATTGTGTGAACAATGTGTGCAAATTTCAGTTCTATATTTTCTATAGTGAATATATTACCTGTAAACAAATGCAGTATGAAGAAATGCCCTGCGATTGAGCACAATATCAAGTGTCTTCAATAAATTCTGGCTTAATCAACTTAAATCTTACTGCAGGCATATATAACAGTGGTTGAGGTTATGAGTCATATATCTAACAGTGGTCGAGGTTATGAGTCATATATGTGCAGTGACCTGTGATAGAGGAACATAAGAATGTGCACAAAGAACAAAGAATATAAAGCAATTCAGTCCAGCACTGGCTAAATACATGTTTATAGTAATATAGATACGTCATTACTATACTGTTATTCAGCACGTATATTATTCAATTTGACCGATTTGCCACACTATTATTGGCTATACTGTTATTTGGCCTGTACGTTTATTTGGCACTCAAGAGTATCTATTGTAAATGTTCTAATAACACAAAGTTATAAAATAAAAAAATTAATCAGCTGCCATCAATACGATCGGTTTGAGGCGCTGCGCACGGCGGCCATTTACGGTCGGTTTACGCGGTGATAATGGCGTCTTAACTAATAATATACCATGTCAAGCTCCCGAGAACTAAGGATTCTGACCGATTCATCTAATCATGGAAATCTTACGGTCTAACACTTCGGGATCAAAATCTAGGATCCTCAGAAGCATGGGAGCCCTCTAAATTCATGACTGTCGTTCGAAAGGATGAAAACTTTGCCGTCAGAGGGAGCCACGTGCAGCTCCGTGGGTGATTGATTAGCGTTAGCGCTAGGGAGTGAGACCGATTGTTCTCCTAAAAATTATACCCTGCACAATTTTCCACGATTATCGGAGAATATAGGCTGGCACAAATGTTTAAATTTAATAATAGTATAGTGCCAAATAAGGTGCGTATAGCGTGGCATTTTTTATCAAATAAATATGCGTATAGGGACGCTCAGAACAGATTTCCAGTTTGAAATCTCACCATCTACTATTACTCTCTGTCTTCTGTGTGAAAGCCACTTTTCTATCCAGTTGATTACATCATTGCCTATACCATGGGCGTTTAGCTTAAGTAATAATCTTTGATGTGGCACTTTATCGAAAGCTTTCTGAAAATCTAAATATACAACATCCACTGGTTACCCGTCATCTACCCACTTTGTAATTTCTTCCCAAAAACATAAGAGATTGGTTAGACATGACCTTGCTTTTAGGAACCCATGTTGAGATGTATTTATTAATTTATGTTTTACAAGGAATTCCACCATGTGGTCTCTAATTAATGTTTCGAGTAATTTACATACAACTGATGTTAAACTCACTGGTCTGTAATTTTCTGGTTTGTTCCTTGATCCTTTCTTAAATAGCGGTGTAATGTTTGCTTCTTTCCATTCTGAAAGAACTATTCCTTCTTCTAGTGACAAGTTAAACACTTCTGCTAGTGGTGTACTAATTTGCTCAACAATTTCCTTAAGCAGTTTTGGTGGTATCCCATTTTTCATCCTGTAAATTTGCTTGCTATCATTGCCCTCAAATTTAGTAAATGGAACTGGAAGTGAGTTGATATCTTCTGTGGTAAAAACTGAGCTGAAATACTCATTCAGGACCTCTGCCATTTGAAACCCGTCTGACTGAAATTATGTTTTCACTGTTGTTTTCCAGTGGTCCGACCTTATCTCAAACTTTCTGTTTACTCTTTACAAAAGCATAGAAACTCTTGCTGTCATTTTTTATATTACCTGCCAATTTGTTTTCAAAGGTTCTTTTAGATTTTCTAATTTCAGTTGTAGCTAGGTTAAGTGCCTCTTTGTAGTTGTCCACAGCATCTGTTTGTGAGCAATTTTTCTAATAGCCTCTTTTGACAGGTGTTTCTTCTTGACTTTTTTCCTCGTTTTCTTAATGGAACAAATTTCTCAATAATGCCCTCAATCTCATATTTCAAACAAGTCCAGCATTCTGTTGCAGTCTTGTTCTTCAGCAAGTCATTCCAATCTATATTTGCTAGATATGTTCTCATCTCTTTATATTTGCCTTTGTTGAAGTTCCTTTTCCGTTGTTATGCATTAGCTTGCTATACTTTGTTTACGATATATCTAGGTAAAACTAAGTGATATTCTCCCTGTTCAGACATAGCGTGGACACATTCACGTGGTGCATAAAATGTCTGCAGACGAATCTCAATTCCCGAGGTTAATTAGTAATACTTGACCATTATGTTAATTAGCAGACAGACAGCGGCACCTTCAAATCACGAGTAAACTGTGAAGTGACAAACTTAGTTAAGGTAGAAGAACAACGTATTTTAAGTTTTCGTAAATATCAGTGTAGACTGGTTATAAGAATATATTCACGAGACATAAACATACAAAAATAACTAATTTTAAGGCCGCCGCGATTTCCTTTTTCACGCCAGACCGCACTTAGCCTGGATTATAACGGTACCGTGACGTAACGCCACCGTTTGTTACCGGAGTCTTCTCGCAGGTGAGCGAGAGTCGGCTACGCAAGACTAGACCGGGCAAGACGCTGACACCAAAAGACACTTCCTTGACGTTTTATAATCCCGTAAGTCAACTTTTTTCGGACAGCTTATTACATTACCTGGACCAGAGTGTTGTCAACTGCGTAATTGTGGACACTGTTCCGCTATATAATTAATGACTTGACAGTGTATGTGTCTTATATGTGTGTTTATAAGTTTAATTTTTTTTACTTTCGTTATACCTACGGCTACGACTCAATAACCACAATAATGATTATATACAGTGCATCGATATGTAAGCAGGTGTAGGTATATGTATTTTACGAGGAGACATTTGTAGGATTTAAAAAAAAATTGCTATTAAGAATCTGGGAATTCTTATTTTTGTAAGATGGGCCATTGCGAAAGAAAATGTTTCAATAGATTTTTTACAAACGGAATGTACATACCTCTGTGTAAATATATGTGTGTGTATGTGAAATTATTACTGAATCAAACTCACTAGCCAGGGGTGGTAGTAGTACTACGTAACAGTACCTCTGGCAGAACTACTACTTGAAATGGATATTTGTACTTCGTTCCACTTCCTGTCTTGGTCGACATGTTTCTGCGAACTAAACGCACCCGCACCACAAAATGCTCATAATTACCCGTGCGACCAGCGACGGTGGGTCCACTACCAATTAAAGTTATTAAAGTTCCCGTATGCGAGCCTTGTAAATCTGGGCGAACAATATTATTGGGTAACACAGCAACTGAAAGTTCAACAGTTTGATCTGCCAGGGCCCAGGGGTACTGATGTAGCAAGCAGCCCCTGGCAAATTGTATAATTAAATTTTTTATATACTCTCATACCCTCAAAGAGTAATTCAAGTGATTTGATTTTTGATTGTCATAGAAATTGTGTGCCCTGTAATTGACACCATAATTGACCCCATGATTGTAATTGAATACTAGATATGAGGCTGTATAACTGTAATTGATCATTGAAATTGATCATTGTAATTGACCGTTATAACTGAACCCAATCTTTTTTTGCCCACGAGATTAACCCTGTCTAAAATGAGGGCTTATGATACATATAATCTTCCTTTATAAAACAATGTAGATGTACTGCTGCTATAAACTATTGCAGTTGACCTTTTATGAAACATTTAATTATTTAAATGTTAAGCATTAAGTGTAATAGTGTTGGAGGTGCCACTAGTACACACAAACCAGTAAAAAAATGTATGGAAAACATTTCTGAAACCAGTTATAAATCCGTGTTTAAATGAAGGAGCATAGTAAATAAGAAAAATAAATTAAACATTATGGTAGAAGATATTGAACCTCACATAATTTGTATAACCGAATCATGGGCCAACAAAGACATATCAGATGCTGAATTAGGACTGACAGGATATGCAATATTTAGGAGAGATCGAATAGGAAGAAGGGGAAGGGGAATCATTTTATATATTAAAGAATCTATCCAGTCTTACAAAATAAAATTAGAAAGGGAAACAAAATGTGATTAAGCTGTTTGGTGCAATATAGTGGCGTGAAATTCAACCTTGACTATTGGATTAGTTTATCAAGTCCAAACATAAATGTAGAGGATAACAGAAAAATACAAAATGCTATAAAGGAAGTGAGTAGAGGGAATGTATCATAATGGGAGATTTTAACCATGGACACCAAACACCAGTAATATGTAATAGTAATAGTAACAATTACAATTGTTCAGGTAATAGTAATAGATGGAACAGAACACAATGTAATAGTAACAGAAAGCAAAGTAATAGTAATTGAGCTATTACTTTGCTATTACCATTGAACATTTCAGTCACACCAAAATTAAATTTCAATGAAAATAATCAGACAAAATAATTCTGTATTTTGATATCTGAATCATTCAATCAATCATTGCCATCTCCCAACCCTAGCTGCCAGCCTGCCATCCTGGGTAATGTTTGAACAAAATCAAGGGGCTTATACCAACTTTTCTCAGTTGGTAGCTAGCTTGCACACTATTTACCACAAGTGTGAAAAACATCCTATTATTGAGCCGATAATTAACTGTCCACCAAACAGCAGCCGAGCAGTATGGGTCTACCATGGGATATTACAGGGGTGAGATTTAGGATGTCATGGAAGGTACCCAGTCAGGCTACCAACCTTCCAAAGTGAAGTAGCCCGACAGCGTCTTAGGTAATCCACTTGCTAATCAATATTTTTATGATAAAAAGTAAATACTTTGAAGATAGAATCAATGAACGATATCAACAACAAATAAAAACATAAAAAACAAACAGTTTTTAAACATTTATTTTCAAGGCAGGATCAATACAATGTAATACATAATACTGAATAAAATACAGTATACAATTGTACACATGTGACAGATTGTTTTGGTTTCATAACATGGTACACCAACAGTCTACGTGAAAAGTCTCCAAGCATCAGGTCCTGTGAACTGAACAGTTTACAGGCCCCGCAGATTTTTCACAAGATCTGATCTACTTCCTAATATAACTAAACCACTTGGATAAATATATAAGTGGCACCACACGGCGCCAAGACTATTAACATGACCAGCTATTATTTCAGTGTAGAATGACCGTTCAGATAAAGTTGAGCGTCGATGTGGTTGATTAAAATTACAATGAATGCTCCCTATTAATATCACTTCGACAACGGTTTGGCAACATTTCTTGCAATACCAAACGTGTCACAAACACATGATCTATGTTTAACAGAAATGCGATATAGCCAAGACAACACTTCGGAGATGTTTATTAACATTCCGTTTATTTTTGCTGCGTCTAAAACATTGCAGCTCCGTAAATATCTCGAGTTGCCATTTGGGCCACTGTAGTAAAAAATTAAAGTCGCCCAAAGCCATTTTTGGGTGCTATTGGCGACTGGGCAACCACAAAATCTCAACCTTGCCAGATAATCAGACTGTATTATGTGACAGTGACATTGCTTTCCTGTTTTATTCCAATGAATATATGACACTTCTGCACCCAACTGGAATTGTGTGAGATTAATTTAATTGGGAAATTTATGACTTAATTGTAATTTATTTAATTATACACCCATCAGTTAATTTGAATCTATGTAAGTGATTAAGTATGTTAAATGTTTAATCGAAACAAAAATGGTTCTGATGGAAAATGTAATAGTAATAGCTCGAAATGTAATAGTAATATATTACATTGCCTTCAGCATGTAATAGTAATATATTACATTGCCTTCAGCATGTAATAGTAATAGAAAGGAAACTAAGTAATAGTAATCTATTACACTGCAATGAAATAGACCCCAGGCCTGATGGACACATACAAATGGAAATCTCTAGAGAGTACAGGGGGTGAGGACCAACAGTTTCTACTTTTAATTCAGGATAGCTTCCTTACTCAACACTTGCTAGAACCAACCATGGAAGTGAATGTATTAGATTTAGTTTTGTCTTCACAAAATGAATTGGTCGATAATGTCAAAACATATAAGCCATTGGCCATTGGTTAACAGTGATCATAATCAAATACATTTTGACATCAAATAATGTATGAATAAAAAAATACAGGAGAAAATTCCACAAAGATAAGATATGAGAAAATACTAGCTAGATTGGAATAGCATGCTGAGAAATAAGACTGCAATTGAATGTTGGAACATTCTAAAATATGTAATTGAGAGTATAATTGATCAATTTGTTTTCTTCAGAAAACAAGGAAAATGGTCTAGAAAGAAACACTTGCCAAAAGAAGCAGTTAAAAAAATAACGTACAAGCAAACTATGTGGAGGGTTTATAGGCGTACCAGAAAGAACGAAGGCTACCACAAATTACAAAGATGCACTTATTGAATGAAATTAGACAATCTAAAAGAAGCTGTGAGCAAAAATTAGCATGTAACATAAAAAAGAACAGCAACAGTTTTTTTTTGCGTGTGTCAGGAGTAAACAAAACGTCTGAGACAGGGTTGGACCACTAGAAGACAGTTCTGGAAATATAATATCACAAGGTTTTTAATGGCGGAAGACCTAAATGGATACTTCAGATCAGTGTTCAACAGAGAGGACATTAGTTCATTACCAGCTCCAGATGCTAGATTTTAGGAGGCTAAATTGGACTATTTAGGGCAATTAATTGTAACTCCAGTAATGGTAGCTAAGAAAATAAATCACCTGGAGTGGATGGAATTCCTCCAAAACTACTAATGTCATTAAAAGAGGGAGTGGTTCCTTTTGAATCGAAAGAAACAAACATACCATTGTTTTAAAAGGGTTAAAAAAATAAGTCAGCGAATTACAGACCAGTGAGTTTAACATCAGTGATTTGTAATTTTTTAGAAAGGTTAATTAAAGACCATATGGTGGACTCCCTAGTTAGGCATATATTATTTAATCCATTTCCTAAAAGCGAGGTTGTGCTTAACAAATATGTTGTTTTTTGGAAGAAATCATTAAGTGGATAGATGAGAGATCACCAGTAGATATTATGTGCTTAGATTTTCAAAAATCTTTTGACAAAGTGCCACATCAAACATTACTCCTTTAATTAAAAGCCCAATGTATCAGGGATGGCATAATCGACTGGACAGAACAATGGCTGGCTGACAGAAGACAGTGAGTTGTAGTAGATGGGGAGATTTCAAACTGGAAGCGAGTTTTGAGTGGGGTACTACAACGATCAGTATTAGGACCTTTATTATTCTTAATATATAGATATATATCAACGACTTGGACAATAATATAAAAAGCAATGTACTGAAATTTGCAGATGACACAAAAGTGTTTAGAAGGGTTAACAATGATGGTTATAAGCAATATGTACAAAACAATCTAGACAAATTAGTTAAATGGTCTGAGGAATGGCAGATATTGTTCAATTTTGGGAAATGAAAATGCCTACATACAGGACACGGGAACTTGGGTGTAAACTATGAAATGCGAGATACTGTTCTAGGTACACTGTAAAAGAAAAGGACTTAGGAGTTACAATAAGTGCTGATATGAAAGTTTCAGAGCAGTGTGGTATTGCAGCTTCAAAGGGTAATTCTTGGGTTGATTAGGATAAATATAGCATAAGAAGGATATATAGATACACTTGAAAGAACACAGAGTTCTCAGTTCTGTGATCAACTAAAATGATCACAGAACTGAGAGAACTTAGTTATGAAGAATGACTGTAAGAATGTGGTTAAACAACCCTAGAGACAAGGTGGTTAAGAGGAGATAAAATTTAAGTTTTTAAGATATTGAGTGGGTATGAAAATATATTGATACACAATTTTTTCTCACTCAAGAAAGATAAAAAGAACTAGAGGACATGGAGTAACATTAGTAATGCATCAGTGTAGATTGGATATCAGGAAGTACTTGTTCTCACAGAGGACAATCAATGAATGGAACAAATTATTTACAGATTATGTAACTGCTAGCAGCATGAATATGAGATGTGTGTCAACCTTGTTTCTAAACATTGTTTAAAAACAAGGTTGACACATATCTCTGGAGGGCGGATTACACATAAATTAAAAATGTTGCACTCTCGATAAGCCAATGGCTTCCTTGTACACTTGTCATCTGGGCCCTAATTTTGTTAAATCTTGTTAAACGATTTGTTTTAAATGCTGTAGTTGTGCTTGAGATCTGATGACACTGTACATGTAATTGATAATAATAATTGAACCCAACCCTGGTTATAATCTGTATGATTGTTTGAATTTGTTTCTTAGGTTCTGGAGCAAGGGCTGTATTACCTAAAACAGAATACCTCACTACCGGGACACTGAAAAAATAAACTGAACAATTCTTGAACCAACCTGCCATACTTCAAAGACTAGGCCATTGCTGCCCAAGGAAAGACTAATCAGATTATTTTTGACAAAATAAAATAAGTAAACAGTTCTGTTATTTCTATATAGAAATGGATAGAGAGATGTTAACTGACATGTATTTACAGCAGATTGCTAAAGAAATTGGAAGTGCATGGTCTACACTAGGGTACATACTCGGTCTGTCATCTGCAGAATTAGATTGTCTGAAATATGAAAATCGAAACTCGATGGCTGACTGCATTGCAAAGATGCTGGTAAAATGGAGAGACAGAAGTTCTCAATCCACTTGTGTGGCAGACTTGAGAAGAGCTCTGGAGGAAATACACAGGACGGATCTGTCTGAGACCATTGAGGAGGACTACAAAGGTAAGTTAACAACACCATAGCACAGTTTATGTCATGATGCACATGCTTAATTAGTGTAACCATTGCAACATTCATTACAACAGTGTGATTTTGCATCTACAAATTTATTCTATTCGTTCCATATATTCTGTGATAACGCTCGTAACAATCATGTTCAATTTGTAGTTGTGAAAGCACAGCTCATTATTCATGCTCTGTGCAATCATGTTTCATTGTCCAGTGAAAGTGAAATCTTTGAACTTGTCTCAATGTATCCACTAAGGGAACATGTCTCATTGTCCAACCAGTAAGTGAAGTATTTAAATATGTCCAGTCAGTGAACATGTTTCAATGTCCAACCAGTAAGTGAACATGTCTCATTGTTCAACCAGTAAGTGAACATGTCTTGTTGTTCAACCAGTAAGTGAAAATGTATCATTGTTCAACCAGTAAAGGAACATGTCTCATTGTCCAACCAGTAAATGAACATGTCTCATTGTTCAACCAGTAAAGTAACATGTCTCATTGTCCAACCAGTAAGTGAACATGTGTCATTACCAATAAGTGATCATATGTAGTAGGTGAATATCTAATTTTCTAATGACTAAGTGAATATGTAGCAGCAGAAGACATATTCCAGTAATTGCAAGTGTCTGCTTGTATTGGTTTCAGATTATCAGGCAGGCAAAAAGATGCTGCAAGAGACTGGGCATTCGGAGAAGTCGAACGGGAATCTTGTGACGTCTTCAACAAATAATGACATGGATACAACTGATAGTGAGAGCATCCAGCAAGATCAACTGACCGCACGGTTAAGATCAGTTGGAGCAACGAATCGAGCAATGGATGAACTTTCACACGAGGCCAATAAGATGACAATAAGCAGTCAAGAGACATCTGGTGAGTGATAACTATTAATCACTATCATTACAAAAAGTAGAAAACATGCATGACAATTAATTTTGTGTACTTTCTCATATGCTTTCTCATATTCTGTGAAAATCAAGTAAACAATATCAAATCATCACAAAGGTTCAAAATTAATGGTGGTATTTCACTTGTAGAAATCGTTTATCATTGTGAATTTTTTTAGAGAGGGAACTTTATTAAGGTCAAATCATGAACATATGAATACAGTTATAATACATGACAGTTGTGAATAAAATATTGATTATTCCACGGAGACCTGCGCCAAGACCTTAAAGATTGCTGGCGTACAAGCCACAATGACAGTTATATACAGTTACTTACACATCATTAACTAACTAACACTGATATTACAAATAATAATATTCATTACTATGTAATGAACATTCTGACTATAAACACTGATCAAAATTTGAAATACAAGAAAATAAAAAACAATTAAAACCAGTAACACTAATTCACACTAACATTATCAACACTAATGAACACTAACCAAACACTAACTTGCATTAACTAACTTTATGGGAATGAAGGAGATGGGAGAGAAGGAGATTGGAGTGAAGGTGACTTGAATGCAAGATAATCAGGAGACGGGAGGGAAAGGTTGATGGGCGAGAGGGAAATGGAAAACGTGCTGTCGGGTGACACAACTGCAGGACAGAATATGACAGAAGGGATCCGATGCAAAAGGTACTCTGAGGTAGTGATAGAAGGAGTGAGGAGGAAAGTGAGGGTGTTTTTGGGGGACTCGATAATTAGGAAAACTGACAGAGTTTGCTTTCCAGGGGCAAAAATAGAGACTATCACAGAAAGGATGAAGAAAATCATGGGTCATGGCAAGGGAGGGTCTATTCTAGTACACATAGGCACTGATAAATCAGTTAGGGAGGGTACAACTGCCACAGTTAAGAAATACAGGCAGTTAGTCAAAACACACAGACATGGGTTGAAAAGATAATTATGTCTGGGATTTTACCAGTAATGGGAAGCAGGGGTTAGGGTTATTAAATCGAATGGCAATTAATACCAGCTATGTAGGGAAGAGAAAGTTGGATTTGTGGGGTTGTTTTATTGGGAGGGCTGACATGTTCATGAGGGATGGGCTTCTTCTAAGTGGAAAGAGTGCAGCAGTGTTTGTGGATGATACCTCAGGAGCAGTCGACAGTGGCATGGTTAGCATAAAAAATATTTTAGGCAACAAACATTGTTTAAACTAGAAGCGCAGTGAGGCTGCTTAGAGGTGCCTCAAGCAGGACAAGAGGCCAATGATACACATAAACCAGTAACAAAATGTCCGGAAAACATTTCTGAAGCAGGTTTTAAATGTGTGTGTTAAAATGCAAGGAGCATAAATAAGATAAAATAATAAACAAGAAACAAATTAAACGTTATGGCAGAAGATAATGACCCTCAAATAATTGGTACATGGATAATCGAATCATGGGCCAACAAAGACAAAGCAGGTGCTGAATTAGGACTGACAGGATATGTAATGTTTAGGAGATATCGATTAAGGAGGGAGGGAGGGAGGGAGGGAGGGAGGGAGGGAAGGAGGCTAATGTACACTGTATCAGAGTGGTACAGAATTTGAAAATGTGTTCAATAATGTGTAAAACATACAACAATATGCCAGTACGTGTCAATGTTCAGTGTTTTTTTATGAAGCATGCTAATTTACATCCTTCTCGAGATCAGTGTCAATATGTACGTCAATGTATCCGTACAAATATTAAGTCGCGATGCTTATCAATTTATGGTGTGAAGTATTGGAACTCATTATCAACCTGTACTATAACGATGCGAACCTTTTATGCTTTTGATAACAAATGAAAAATAGATATGTTCAACAGATACTTATAGAAAAAAAATTTCCCCCCCCTAGATAATGACTGGGGAAATGTCCAAAAGAATATAGGATTGTATTATAATATACTGCATTTAAACAATTATTATTAATTTACATACTAGTAATGCAAGTGCTTGTCTGCACTTCCAGGATATTTGTGCAATATTTCGTACCATAGATCAAACACTAATGCAAAGACTACCTTTTATTATCAAACATTGGATCCTATATAATATTAGTAGAACACTGAACAGGGGTATATGACTATAAGAACTTTCTTCAGTATACCCCTTTTTTTGGCATAATAAGTATTTCATTTTGTGCAACACAAACATTCTGTTCTACTTATGTTGGAAAAAATAAAACATATTATTATTAAATTAATTCAAATGAATTTGCAAACGTGTAACCAAAACATTTCAACAAAGGCAAATATAAAGAGATGAGAACATATCTAGCAAACAATGATTGGAATAACTTGCTGAAGAACAAGACAGCAACGTAATGCTGGTCTTGTTTAAAATATGAGATTGAGGGCATTATTGCTAAAATTGTTCCATTAAAAAAACAAGGGAAAAGGTCCAGGAAGAAACACCTGTCAAAAGAGGCTATTAGAAAAATTGCTCTCAAACAGATGTTGTGGGCGGTATATAAACATACAGAAAATATAGAAAACTACACAAGCTACAAAGAGACACTTAACCTAGCTACAACTGAAATTAGAAAATCCAAAAGAACCTTTGAACAAAAATGGCAGGTAATATAAAAAATGACAGCAAGAGTTTCTATGCTTATGTAAGGTGTTCAAGATAGGGTTGGACCACTGGAAAACAACAGCAGAATCACAATTTCAGACGGACTTTAAATGGCAGAGGTCTTGAATGAGTATGTCAGCTCAGTTTTTACCACAGAAGATATCAGCTCACTTCCAATTCCAGTGACTATATTTGAGGGCGATCATTCAGATCATTTAGGGCAGTTATTTGTAACTCCTGAAATTATAGCAAAGAAAATTAATAATATGAAAGATAATAGATCACCTGGAGTTGATGGGATACCACCAAAACTGCTTAAGGAAATTTTACAGAAATTGGTACACCACTTGCAAAAGTGTTTAATTTGTCACTAGAAGAAGGAATAGTTCTTCAGAATGCAAAGAAGTAAACCTAATGCAGCCATTTAAGAAGGGATCGAAGAATGAGGAAAAAGTCAGAAAATTACAGACCAGTGAGTTTAACATCAGTTGTATGCAAAGTAGTAGAACTATTAATTAGAGACCACATGGTGGAATTCCTTGTAAAATATAAATTAATATAAATTAATAAACACATATCAACGTGGGTTCCTAAAAGCAAGGTCATGTCTAGCCAATCTCTTATGTTTTTTAGAAGAAATTACAAAGTGGGTAGATGACGGGTCACCAGTGTAGGTGTGTGTACTTAGATTTTCAGAAAGCTTTTGATAAAGTGCCACATCAAAGATTGTTACTTAAACTAAAAGCCCAAGGTATAGGTAATGATGTAATCAACTGGATAGAAACGTGGCTTACACACAGAAGACAGAGATTAATAGTAGATGGTGAGATTTCAAACTGGAAATCTATTTTGAGTGGGGTACCACAGAGATCAGTATTAGGACCTATACTATTTTTAATATATATAAATGATTTGGAAGATGACATATCTAACAAAGTACTTAAATTTGCTGATGACACAAATGTTTTCTGAAAGGTTACAAATGATACAGATAAATAAAGTTTACAGGATCATTGGTTAAATGGTCCTAAAAATGGCAAATGTTATTACATTTTGGGAAGTGTAAATGCATACACATAGGATATGGAAACATAGACGAAGAATATAAAATGGGGGATGCTGTACTAGGTAGAACCACACAAGAAAAGGACTTAGGTGTAACATTTAGTGCTGACATGAAAGTTTCAGAGCAATGTGGGATTGCTGCTTCAAAAGGAAATCAAATTCTAGGGCTAATTAGGAGAACTATCACGTATAAGGAGAAACAACTAATTGTACCCCTCTATAAAGCAATAGTTAGACCACATTTGGAATATTGTATTCAAGCATGGAGACCATATCGTAAAAAGGACATAGACAAGTTAGAAAGAATACAACGAAGACAACCAAAATGATTCCAGAATTTAAAGACCTTAGTTACGAAAGTCGCTTATTACAATGTGGTTTGACAACACTAGAGACCAGGAGACTAAGAGGAGACCAAATAGAAGTGTTTAAAATAGTGAATGGTTATGAGGATATTGGTAGGAATATGTTCTTCAAACTTAAAGAAGGCAGTAGAACCATATGACACAAAGCAGCATTAGTTAAGGAACAGTGTTGGTTGGATATGAGAAATTACTCATTGACACAGTTCGTGGTAAAAGAACAAAATAAATTAAAGTGTTAATGCTAGTAGTGTGAATATGTTTAAAAATAGGATTGACAGATATCTTATAATGGCAGGCTATGCCTGTACACAGATGATAAAATTGTTGGATTCAAGATAAGCCAATGGTTTCCTTGCCATCTGGAACTTGTACTTTGGGATGGCAATCTTGCTCTAAGTCTATTTCTCATACATTGTAACACCTGGGGCCTTTGATGATGTCAGCGATGTATTTGATGGGCTAATGATGTGGAGTGAACAAATTTCAGGAGGGCTAATTACAGAAATGTTGATAGTGAGCGAAATGATATCAAAATTATAGTGGTGTCCCAAACAGATTTCTGTACCGACAGTACTCCATAGCAAAATCTAGGGTGTTCAGAATAACAGATTACTGTTAAAATGGAGTCCTGATCACTATAGCTAATATTTGAATTATATGAAATTATTCACACAACTGGCCATCTTTTTTTACAATAATGCATGATACACTCATTTCTAGTTAAAAACTGTAAGTACAGGTCTATATTCTTATAGAATAACATATTCCGACTCAAATTGGCTAATTATACACCTTTCTGCAAAATTTATAAAGCCCTGGTATGAGTGGCTGTTTATCTTTTTGAGTACAATTGTTGGGAGATAGTTCTCGTGAATTAAATTTGAAATTTTGTGTCTGATGCAAAGATGGCATTACATGGAATGAGTGTTTCACTTGAATTTCATAATTAATGTAGTTTGGGAGGTAATTTTGGATCCTTCTTGATCTTGCTATTGTATTTTTCTGTGATAGAAACATGTCTTTGAAATAATCTGGGATTTTTTTCATATTTGTAGAAAATTTTGAAACATGAATTAAAAAATATCCTCTGCCTTTAGTAGTTCAAGTTTCTTAAATAAAGGTGTGGCATGCTAATTATACTTACTGTTTGATAAAGCTCTAATTGCCTTTTTTGCAACTTACTTATTTGAGGTCGTACATTGTTTACTTTATTGCCCATCAGGAGATCATCATTGACTGGTTGTTTGATGCAGAGAATTGTTTCAATTGCTTTAAATTTGTCATTGTGTGGTTACTAAACTAGTTTTGTACCATCCCATTCACTTCTTGGATGTTTCTGCAATCATAGTCACTGTTTTATTTACTCTCACCTTTTATCAGGGCCCATGACAAAGAAAGATATTTTGGAAATCGCAAAGCACATGGGAGCAAATTGGCAACAACTTGGAGTATCGCTTGGACTGAGTCACAAGGAACTGGAACATCTGAAGGAGATTCACCATAACAAAATCAATGATTGCGTCAGGGAGATGTTGGAGCAATGGAAAAGAACTCAAGTCACTGGGATGGCTATGGAAAAGTTGAAGAAAGCTCTGGTGAAGGAGGGCAGAAAGGATTTGGCTGAGTCCATTGGCAAACCGGATAATGGTATGAATACAGTGTGTGGCATGTGTATAAGCCCAATATTTTAGCACAGCATGCCCAAATACTACCCATCCAGAGTGTGCATGCATGTTTAATTGATGACATGTGTTGTGCAGTCTACTGAATGGCTTGCCTCCCACGACACTTTGCTGGCTTGGCAGTAAGTGGACACTTCACTGCCTTGGCAGTGAGTGGATACCTCATTGCCTTAGCAGTAAGTTGGTATCTTAATTCTTCTGCAGCAGTATTATTGACAATTAAAATTGGTCAAAATGACACACAGTTGTAACTCAACTAATACAAACAAATTATGTTTGTTTGATTTTGTATAGAAAACTATTACATATTGTTATTATTTTTCCAAAGTTGTTTCTTTTGATTTGTTTTAGCAGACAAATCTTCAGAAAAGAAAATAACCCCAGTGGATGTTGGCTCCACACTGGGTGTTGACATTCGTAGTGACGATGACCTATGGAAAGAGGAACAGGTTTCTGATTGGGTCCAATCTCAGGCCGGTGGATGTGGCATTTCTGAATCTGGGACAAGTGAACAAACAAATGACACAGGATTTGATGATGTTGACAATGACATCACTTCTGACAGTTGAAGTAACTGAATGTAGAGTGACACAACATTTAGTGAGTTCTGTCTAGTCAGTACAAACATGAGTATGGTTAAACAAAATTAATTAAGTTTTCTTGCCAAATGAGGACTCAGTTATTGACACAAGTAGCCATGACTATGAAACTGTTATTTTGTTGTGTTGTCAAATCAGTCAAATTTATTCAAATCAAATTTATTACTCTAAAACCGCTTACAGAACATAACAGTACATACATAACTAAATGTATAATTCAGTGATAATTTCACATATATACATGCACACATATATTTACACACAGTTATATACATTCAGTTTGCATACAAACATTTGAAACATATTCTATAGTGGGAGTAAATGTTCACACAATGAATATTGGTTGTGTGGTGGTCAGCTTGGGATGTTCCACATTGGTCAGTATGCCCACTGCTGCCATCATATGTAATGTGGAATGTATCAAGTAAATTTTTTCTGTTTCTCCAAGCCCCCTGACTGCAATCTGGTTTTGACTCCCAATTGCCAATTTTTTTCATTGTATCTGAAAATGGTGTCATTGATAACCTGGAAAATATCCTGTATAAAATAAAAGAACATAAAAGCCTACAGTGACTATCAACTAGAAATAGTTAAAAATTAGAAAGTTAGTGTCTACATACTCTGACAACATGTAATTTTTCAATGGCAATATAGTGTGATCAGGACAGATTTGGCCAAAGTAAGCTGAATGCCCAAGTTTGGTATAAGAAAGCTCTTTCTTGACAAAGCAATCTTCAGAAATACCAAAAAGTGATACCACCCTAGCTGGAATTACTTTAATCAACTCTAAACAGGACTGCTCCAAACCCTGTATGCGTATTGTGTACAAACTGCAGAAGTTTAACCAAACTACTTCTCTACTTTCAGGTGAGGAGGAAACTTCAGGAATCTTCACATGGATCGCCTTGTGGTTTTGCAATGTGATCTTTGCGATGGCTGCTCCTCTATTGACAATTTGGACATGAATATTGATCTGTGACATTATCTTTTGTATGAGGAGCTTCTTGGATTGTATAATATATATCATATTAGCAATAAACAGTTACATATATTGAATCTTTGCCGAGATATTTGGAGTGATATTCGTAGGCTGTTTTGATAATCTTTTACACCAATCGACTTTTTGGGCTGGGTCGATTCAGCTGTTTTGAGTGAGTAATAGCTGTAGATAATGAGAGTTTGACAGGGGTTATCATCAACTGTTTAGTAATAATTTATTTGTTGTTGCCCTGTTTCTCAAACATCAGAGTAATTTATAGGAAATCGTATACTCCTTATTTAAAAAAAAATTTTGAATACATAAACAAGCTTAAAAGTATGTTTGGTTTCTCTGATAAGGATATTGCTTGATTGTCATAGTACACTGTAGTTTTATGCCTTTTCCATATGCTAGGTTTGGGTTTTTTAAGGTAATATTTTTATAATGATGTTACACATTGCATTAACCATAACTGTTAAAGTAGTTTAAATAGCTTAAATGTTAACATATTTTAAGAGTCCATATAAAGCAGCAAATATTTAATTATTTTAAATGCAATATTTGTTATTGATTATATTATAATCATAATTGACAGAATACCCTTGTTTGGTGTTAATGTGTACTTGCTTACCATGATTACAACATATAATAGTACACTGTATAGTTAATAATTGTTAGGATATATAAGTGTGTGTGTTTGTTATAACATTTGTATGTTAACACACAATTGTAATATAATACCTGAATATTTTGCATTGTTATCAGGTAGCAACTTCACACTGGACTTATTGTTACGCTGCATGTTGTATATGTCTTTATGTCATCAGACACATTCAACGAATATAAATAGTATGGAGATGAATACAGCATACATAAAAGCATTTGTATCCATACTAGTGCTCATGAATAAAGTTATAAGTGCTGTGTAGTTTGGCTTTGACCTGCTACAACGGAATAGACAGTTGTGTTTTCAATGTATTAATTACACAATTATTACTAACTTCCTTGAGTTACCGATGTATTTTTTAACACTGTGTGGGAAATTATAACTTTTTTGCTTTCCCTATCTGTAACTACTGGTAACTGTGACATCTACTTAATAAATGTTATACTTATCTCAATATGGTACCATAACCTGAAAAAAAGATATAGATATCCACTGCACTAAGATATATAATACAATATTCATGACCATATAACAATTTTCTAATTATTTACTGTTACTTACATACCCTAAAAAACAGAACTTCCAAGTCTTCAGATATTGTGGGAAATCTCCCATATTTTTATTTATCAAAAATTCTCGCAATCTCAAAAAACTCCCCTTTTGTTGTATTTGATTTTACAGTTTTGTTTGTTGATTTTTTTTGGCTTGATTAAGGTTATTTACATACAATTTTACGATATCATTTAATGAGTTAGGGATGTAAAAAAACTTAATAGTGCCGACAAATTGAAAATTGTTTCACTTGCAAACATTCGCATTTTTGCAGGTATTAATCATACTTGAAAATATCTCCCCCATGTGGGGGGAGATCTCCCACTATTTGCTTGTGCCAACTTGGAAGGTCTGAAAGATTATTCTGTGATGCTACACTGGAATGTGGCGTCCTCATTCACCTCTGCCACATCTACTGCCATTCAGTCAAGTCACAAGATAAAGTCGTCATAAATAATTTACATCAAGTGTTACTATAAAATGTACATATTACATACAATGTAACACCACACAATTACCCAATGTTGTGTGTTTTAATTTGTTTGGTACAACGTATTTATCCAAACACAACCCTTCAAGTGATCATTGAGAAATCCACCATGTTCAGTGGGGCTAATCTGTAAAACGCCACGACAAACCATAACCGCTGGAAGGAATTCGTATGTCGCCACGTTGAGTGTATGACATAAGTAATGAAAATAAGAATAATGTGTGTGATGTAATGCAGAAAATATGGACCTCTATTTGCCGAAGACATACATAGGATGGTGCACTTTAAAAACCAATTCTGCACACACAATAACACCCAAGAGCCAGGAAACATTACTACCCTCCTCATAAATTTTGGATGGAAAACCTGCTGGAAAGAAAAGTCAGAAGACTGGACTTAACACAAGATGGAACACAACTTGATATGTTTTTTTATTTATTTTACCAATATCTGTTTGCTACCCAGAGTCACCACTCCATTTTGTGTACATTAACATTTTTTTGCCTGATTTAACTTTTCAGTCTGACAGTTGTGTCAATATAATCAAAGTTAATTTGAATTTCACTTTTATTTTATAAGTTAGCCAAATCCCTGGATGAGAGTAAGCAACCAAAATCTGGACACGTACATAATTTCCATCATATTGAAAAGTGCACTCTGCATCCAGGCGATGATGCGTGCGACAAACGGTGGTGACACACCACAGAGCCTGGATAATCGAGGCTATTTATGAATATCGGCCTTGCCATTTTGCAGGGGCAGCCTAATAGGTGAATCATAGCTGAAGGGAGAGTGGGTTTATATAAATACATGTAGCATTTGGAGGAGCCATGTAGCTACGATAAAAAAAATACAACCAGTTAACAAAACAAGTAGTAAATTGGGAGTAATAAATAACTAAAATAAAAATGATGTGGCTATCCATTTCCACCCTGGTCCACCTATTAGGCTTCCCTGTTCAATATGCATTATGTAAATATGATTTGACTCAAATTGTTAAAATAATTTTTTTTTCACATTAAAACGCATTTGGGTGGTGGAGCTGTTAGACTAGATTATAGTTTACACTATGACATGATTTTATGATAAAACGACCAGACCTTTAACAAACTACTAGATGTTCACTAAAACAAAATGATCAGTTTCACAAAATTAGATATCCACTGAACACATTTGGATGGACATAGTTTCTTTAATACCAACTACAATAACATACTGGAATTGCCTATTGCCAAGCATTATCCCCTATAACTCATTATAAACTTATAAGAACAGCCTCCCTGAAGCCTACAATGACCGTCTGTTTGAAAGACTGGAGTAACTGATGCTGAACGTCACTGTGTACGTAACAGCAATAGAAGTAACTAGGTGTCATTCGATAGCAACTACAGTGGTCACCCAGCAATGACAGTTTATTCTGTACTGAACATTTCTGTCAGAAGACACAATAACGACGGCATCAGTCGGCTTGTTGACATTATTCAGTTCAGCCAGATAAAGGTCTGGTGTTTCAGCCAGGAAATCAAGATAACATCTGGCCAGTAAGAAGTGATCCACCATTCTGTATCTTGACATCTCTCGTGTCATCACACTCAGTCATTTCACCTGTGGTGGAAAGCGTCAAACACCACCGTAGGACACCCTTTCTGCTTGGTCCACACACTCCTGAAGACTCGCATCAAACAATTCACACCTGCAATTAAAAATCAAGTTTACGCTATCAACAAAACAATATTCACATGTTGATACTAAAATAATTCTAGGCATACATTGCTAAACTTTTGCTCAGAGTCGTGTGTTTATTTGACTTAAAATGGATCAGTCATGCAATGTACGCTGGTCCACAACTCAACAAAACTGTTGCCGTTGTTGTTGTTAATTTGGATGGTGCAACAATTGCTGAACCAATAAAAAATTTAATCGTGGCAACAAATGTGCAATGTAAGCTGACCAGGGTTTTTTAAGGTTCAGTTCATACAGGCAGTGCAAACATTCATAAGGGCAAAATTTTTTAACAACTGGTTTACCAATTGTATTATATGTTGAAGCTTGAAGTTAAAATTAGTATATTTCAACAACCATTGAGTGTGTGAATGAAATAGGCTGTTAGAAATGCTGTGGTTCAATTATTAGATTTTCAAATCATGAAGCAAACTTTAAGGAATATTTACCAAAAACAAACGTAAACTTCACCATGATATATGAAATTCCAATGTCATCCCAGAGAAGCCAATGTAGCCATGTTTGTTAGTTTTGTTCCACCAAAGCAACTATCCAATTCTGACATTTCACTATTATGCACATTTTGTCAATGTACATAAAAACGTAAAAATTTTAATTTTCAAGATAGCTACTAATTGTACTTTGTGAACAATTTTATTGTGACTGCATTGTCTTTGTTTCAATTACACATTACATAAAACCAACTCTCAGAAGATTGCAAACTCTTTCACGCTGTATGCAATATGATCATATTAAACAAAATACAATTTAAATAAACAAAAACAATTTCAAACTGATGATGGACAACAGACAAATATTATATTAAATATTAGTTCAGTACCAGTTCCAGATGCTAAAATTCAGGAGGCTATTTCGGATAGTTAATTGTAATTCCAGAAATGGTAGCTAAGAAAATAAAGGCAATGAAAACTACTAATGGAAACAGTAGAACAAATTAGTATACCACTTGCAAGCAACCACTCAGCCAGAAATAAAATTTTGCCAGTCTTGAACTTTCTAAAAAGTGTAACCTTAAGAGTGTGAAAAAGTCAAATCAGGCCAAAAAAATTGAGTGTAACATCACACACATTTTTTTGCTTGATTTAACTTTTCATTTAGACAGTTGTATCAATATAATCAAAGTTTTAAGTTAATTCAAATTGCATCGTATAAACTGATAAAAGTTAACTGTTATTTTATGAATTAGCCAAATGCCCGGATGACATCGTAATTAGCTAATCAGAATTTATGTATGCACCCAGAATCTGGGTGCATACATAACTTCATTCACAATGAAAGGCACATTCTGCATCGAGGCGAAGATGTGTGCAACAAACGTTGACGCCATAGCACGGAGCCTGGATAATCGAGGCTACGACATCCGGGTCACGAGATTGTACACACTGGGAAAGCCCATAGAAATGCATTTCCCAACCAATGATGTACATGATTACAATAAGTAGAGATCGGCATTCCCAACACCGACCGCAGTATCACTATTTTCTAGTGATACTAATTTTCTAGTGAAATTACAAAGATGTCAAGGTTAAAAATAGTCTTACAAATTGGCAGTATGCTGTTAAAAAAAAATTTATTATGAAAAAATCTCATCTTGTAAAAAGATAAACCTGTCTTTATTTTAATTTTACCCATCTTTGTCAGACATTTGCCCTTCTTGAAGATGGGCAGATGGGTCGCTTGCAACGGGCCTGCTTGCAAGAATGTTCAACTTGTCATTAAAAAAGGGAGTGGTTCCTTTAAATGGAAAAAAGCAAACATCATACCATTATTTAAAAAGGGTTCGAGAAATAAGTCAGATAATTACAGACCAGTGAGTTTAACATCGGTGATTTGTAAATAATTAGAACGGTTAATTAAAGACCATATGGTGGATTTCCTTGTTAGGCATAAATTATTAAATAAATCTCAACATGGATTCCTAAAAGTTACGTCATGCTTAACAAATGTTGTTTTTTGAAAAATTTTTTTTAGAAAGCTCTCAACAAATGCCACATCAAAGATTACTACTTAAATTAAAAGCCTTTGGTATCGGGGATGGCATAATCAATTGGATAAAAAAAATAGCTGACTGACAAAAGACAGCTTGTAGCAGATGGGAAGGTTTCAAACTGGAAATCAGTTTTGAGAGGGGTGCCACAAGGATCAGTATTAGGATCTTTGTTATTCTTAATATATATCAATGACTTGGACTATAATAGAAAAAGCAATGTGCTGAAATTTGTGCATGACACAAGTGTTTAGAAAGATTAAAAGCGATGGTGATAAACAACATTTACAAAACGATCTAGGCAAATTAGTGGTCTGGGAAATGGCAGATATTATTCAATTTTGGGAAATGCCTACACACAGGACACAGGAACTTGGATGTAAACAATAAAATGAGAGATACTGTCCTAGGTTCTACCATAAAAGAAAAGGACTGAGGAGTAACAATAAATGCTGATATGAAAGTTTCAGAGCAGTGTGGTATTGCAGCTTCAAAGGGTAATAGAATTCTTCTGTTGTAAATTCTCAAGTCATCTCTCTGAATTCCAAGTCAAGTGCCAAGTCACCAGGGTTCACCAATCCCAGTAACCGTTGTGGTCTGTCCACAGTATTTTTATCGGGAAATTTATATATCCGCACATATTTTAAACTGTCACTCACTCACCTAATGGGCATATCAATGGAATAGAAGGGATTCTTGAGGGCGTAGTCGGCATATATCTCATACAATCTCTTCAACAACGCCTCTTGTCCTCCGTGTTTCGGGTCAGCTATAACCATGAACTTGATACCTGCATGAATATTGCATAAGGATAATATTGAATAAGGAAAAACTAAACATTTCATATTTTACTATATTTTTATTTTATTTTTTAGAAACTTTTTTGTTTGTACATTTACTGCACAACTTGTGTATATTTATATTTTTCATTTAATTTTTTATTCTTTCTACATATACTTTTGCTGCACAACATGCATGTGTATATTTTTATATATATTTAAGGAAATTTTTTTCAGAAATAAACATTTATTATATTATTATTATAAACTTCCTTCATTGGTGTATCAGACCTGCTACTGTTTCGCGGAAATCCATATTTTTTATTTTAAATTCTGTATAGATCTGTCTAATTGTTTCATAGGTCAATCAGTCTACGGTATTCTGATTTGTCACCATCTATCAGGCTACGAGATGTTCCTACATCAAACGCTCTGCTTGGTTTCACCGGAAATCTGCCTAGTATCAACACTACCACTGGTAGTTGTGCCATAACCACTATAAGTTTGTCATTCAATGTTGTGATGAACACAAGAACCATGTACTGCATCACAATGTTTTCTTTTTAAAACAACTACGGATGTATATCTCACCCAAAAGTGTAATAGTATGTCTGATGATTTCAGCAAAACTAAAAATGACACATTTGCACAAACAAGTTAACATCAAAGTGGCTGCAAATGAAAACGAGAGGACAAGCGAAAAATTTAATTAAAAAAGCAGCTTTAAACATGTGAAAGATTTCACAAACCAGTGAGTGTTTGGGAACAGTGCAACTTGAACGTGTCCGTCTCAATCATTTGGATGCCTGAACTTCTGGATTCTGGAGACAATTGTGATGCAATGGCAAACAAACTGCAAACATAATATCACAGTGCTCTATAAATATATTAGTTGCAATTTTTTGCATTAAATGATGTGTTATAGTGCTAAAACAGTGATATAATTGGTTTGTAATTCAGCAGTCACATTAAAGTTTGACTTGCTGTTTTCAAATTGACATTTGTAATTAATTACATTTACTCAACTCCAATTGATTTCAGTAATGCCTTGTATTGTTGTAATTTATGTTAATTTATTCAGTTAATCAAAATGTCTCTGGACAGAATTGTAGTCATTATTTGTGACCATCTAAACAAAACATTTTTTTTTAGTAATTCTAAAATTATTCACTCAATAATTATTGGTATACAAAGTTCTTAATTTTTTACAATTCTACCACCATTCATGCTCCCTGAATAAACGAATATAGTTTGGGTAAAAACTTTCATGGCATGATATTATTCATATCCACTACTATAATATGTAGTCATTATAACCCAATTATTCATACAATTTAATTTTCCATTAGACCTGTTCTGCTGATAACAGTGTATTGATGTCCAAACACTTACGAATGAAACATTCCAGCCAGCATAATTTTTTCATTTGTTGTCAACTTTGGCCGGCCGAACTTGATAGAAATGGGATAATTTTCTTCTGTTTCGATAAGCTCCTGGATGTCCCGACCATCGTCCAACTGTCGCCCAACAGCGGCAATGCCATTGATGGCAAGTATCGTGTGTCCAACTGCAACACACATCATCACTGCAAATGTGCAATACACCTGTAAACATTATTGCAACACACATCATCATTGCAATACACCTGTAAACATTATTGCAACACACATCATCATTGCAATACACCTGTAAACATTATTGCAACACACATCATCATTGCAATACACCTGTAAACATTATTGCAACACACATCATCATTGCAATACACCTGTAAACATTATTGCAACACACATCATCATTGCAATACACCTGTAAACATTATTGCAACACACATCATCATTGCAATACACCTGTAAACAGTGTTGCAACACACATCATCACTGCATTATTGCAACACATATACATCACTGCTCTATATAGACATCACTGTAGCATAACAAAATATCACTACAATACAGACATCATTGCAATATACAATACTGCAACACAAAGACATCACTACAATGCAGATATTATTTCAACACAGACAGACATAACTGCAACACATACATGACTGCAATACACATGCATCACTGTAATATATAAATATATCACTGTAATGCATAAACATACATCACTGTATCACACAGACATCACTGCAATACACAGACATCACTGCACTACACATATATCATTACAATACAAAAACACCACTGCAATACACAGACATCACTGCAATACATAGACGTAGTTGCAATACAAATACATCACTGAAATACAAACATCGCTGCAATACACAGACATCACTGCAATGAATATATTTCATTGCAACACGTAAACACCACTGCAATACAGATATATCACTACAATACACATACATCACTGCAATACACATGCATTACTACAACATACACCACTGGCACAGCAATACATAGACAGCACTGCAGACAGTGGCATTGCAATATACGCATATCACACCCGCGCGCACGCACACACACTGTCACACACATACATCAGTCAATCGTCTTGTCTTGTAGTAATACTGGCCAACACTCCTATGCCTATGGCTGATGCCTATGGAGTCAAACGGTCAGGGTCATCACTAACTCGTTGGACTCTCGATAAGCCAATGGCTTCCTTGTCCACTTGCCATCTGGGCCTTTGGCTTGGATGGCTTACTTACTTACTTATGCCCATCGCCCCTCTTGGGGCATAGGCCGTCGACAACAGATCGCCAGAGTCCCCTGTCCTGGGCCATCCTCTCTAACTGGTTCCAGGTGTAGCCCATCTTCCTGGTGTCTGCCTGGAGGTCCCGTCGCCACGTGTTTCTTGGTCGTCCTCTTCTCCGTTTGCCTTGAGGATTCCATGTCAGCGCTTGCCTGGTGGTGCTTGTTACTGGTTTTCGGAGCGAGTGGCCAATCCAGGCCCATCTTCTTCTTCTGATTTCCTCTTCGACAGGTCGTTGTTGTGTCTTTTCCCACAATTCACTGTTGCTGATGGTGTCTGGCCAGTGGATCTGGAGGATTCTTCTCAGGCAGTTGTTGACAAAGGTCTGCACTTTGTTGATGGTGGTGTTGGTTATCCTCCATGTCTCTGCTCTATACAACAAGACCATCTTCACGTTGGAGTTGAACAACCAGATCTTTGTGCGTGATGACAGTACCCTGGAGCTCCAGATGTTCTTCAGTTGCAGGAATGCCACTCTTGCCTTGCCTATCCTTGCTCTGATGTCTGCGTCTGTGCCGCCCCGCTTGTTGATGACACTGCCGAGGTATGTGAAGGTCCTCCTCCAGTGCATTCCCCTCCAGTGTGACTGGGTCAGTGCTGGCTGCATTCATCCTGAGGACCTTGGTCTTTCCTTTGTGGATGTTCAGGCCGCCCACTTGTAAGGAGACAGCTGCCAGTTCTGTCGTCTTGTCCTGCATCTGTTGATGGCTGTGAGACAGCAGTGCCAAGTCATCAGCAAATTGGATGGCAAATCTTGTTAAAACTCTGCAACATATGCGATGTACACCAATAGTGGAAATCACTGTATTACACATACATATATACCACTGTAACACACATACATCACTAACACATTATCGCAATCATGGCTAGGGGCGTTACCTTTGATGCCATCTCTCTGGCCAAAATCGACAACCACTTTTTCGTCAAATATTTTTAGCACTAATTCTAAAGGATAACTGAAAGTCTTTTCAATTTCAACTCGCGGCATATTGTGGTCATATTGGTAGATCAAACCTCCTGCTCGATTTATAATGTATATTCCGTACATTTTTACGCATATATATGTTTTTCGATATGTTTTACACGTTTCTAAACAAATGTTCGCTACATTTTTGAAAGAGGCAAAATATAACGTCGTTGCATTGGCGTCGTCGTTCTAACCGTTCTGCGGTATAACGGGTGTATTTTAAAATAAATTGTGGTTATTACTTTTGTTTTTGACTTTTATTTTTACTAATTCAACAATATACGCACCTTTGACTGAAACATTCTACATTGCATTGAAATAAAGTAATTAAATAGTAGCATTTAGTGAAAATGTTTTGCTCTTATTTGTATAGGAAATATTTTACCATTTCCTGTCATTCGGTGCAGAGTTCCGGTGGTTCAATAAACCCGGAATTGAGACCTGCCTCTAATCGGGACGTGCTTTTGCTCCATTCTGAAGCTTAAAATGGAACCGATGAAAGTATTGTGCTGTGCTGCATTGTTATGTTCTTTGAGTACAGGTATGCTCTCTTGTGCCAGATATATTACTTAGAATAGGTTGTCTTTTCAGGCCATGTGAAACAACATTGATCACCGCGTCGGACATTTCATCTGACGATGACACATTATACACGCTATTTACATCCACACTTCCGTGAATGATGCCGACTGATTGTGTTGTTTGCGCTTTGGTTGGACTAACTCTGATGTTGTAAAATGTTTGGCCATTGTGACTAATGCCCCCAATTTTTTTTTAGTCAAATACATATTCTTTAGCCACATTTTTTAAACGATTCGTTGGCAATGGCAATGTGAATGCATCCAGAAAGCAATAAACGTTCGTGTATTCTTCATGCTTTTTAACGAAAATGCTGGTTGCCAAATTAGCTCATTTGGGTAACATATGTTTAGCCAAATCCGATGCCAAATGGCCACCAGCAACGCAAGCCTAGTTTGGTCACTTGTCTGGAATCCAAGTCCACCTCAATTTCGTCATTATAAAGTCATAAGATATAGACCAAGATGTAACAACAGCAACCATGCAAAATGTATAGTTATTGCAGAATGTGTAAATTATTAAACATTAAGTTTCTGCATGTAAAAACTAATTTTATTACTGTTTCCAATGCTCAAATGTGTAGATTGCATATGAGTGAGCGACTGAGTGGTGCTGATGGCAATACGTGAGCGATATTTGATAAGTAATTGTTTTACTGTTCAAGTGTTTGTTTTACAAAAAAAGCTTCACAACAATGATTATTATTTTATATTTTTATCTGGCTTCAAAAATGACTTGAAGCTGAGTGTTAGCAATTGTGTAGGTGATACTACCCTTTGGGTACAAACCCGGCCTGGCCCATGGGCCTCTACATAATTTTGCAGACTGGGCCTACACATTGCGGGCCCGGGCCTGGGCTGAAAAAAATTTAAACACATCGAGCTTGGGCTTGGCCTAGTGTGAGCGGGCCTGACCTGGGACATAATAAAAATATACTAGGTGACACATTATTTCATTATGATATTGATAACTTGAAAGATGGTGCTTGATGAATTATATCTGCTCATTTAAATGTTCAAAAAGGTGATAAAATGCATTTTTTTACACAAAATATTTAATAACGTAACATTCCACAGATAACTATTGTGAAATTGAGGTGGATCTGGATTATAGACAAGTGCCGTTTTTTATTTACATATGGCTAGTAAATGTTTACTTTACATGCTCATGAAATGGGGAAATGTTGGTGGTGTGAATATTCCCAGTGTGGTCAAATGCTTGATGACAGTGTCAAGTGTCACAGTGGTTTTATTATATTACTAAATATATAAAATATAGAATTATAATACTGGTTTGATGTTTTTTATGGTACCAACAAATTACAGTATTGATATCTAAAACGGGTCAATTAAATTATATAAATTCCAATTACAAGTTAAAAAGTTGTGTTCATGAAGTAATTGGAAAAAGTAATTTAAAAGTAATTAAAAATACTAAATACATTTTCACAAATTCCATGTAATTGACCCAAAGTTTGATCTAAAAAAATACATTTGCATAATGTATGGATATATATAGATACCATTTAATGGTTCCATTTAATACACTAGTATCATCTGATGTCACTAAGATGGTTGGTTCCAGTGGGAGGAGATCGTGTGAAGGAGAGAATCTACAAAGATGTCCAGGCCTATTCACTGTGTGTCAGACTTCTCAATGGCACACACCAGATTGGCTGCAACTGTGAGTAGCTCTGAATGTCGCATTCTATGTAGCTAATGTAGCTAATGTAGTTCTATGTAGCTAATGTAGTTACTGTAAGTTTCCATGTATAATGCATATTTTTTCTTTTCTTGTTTTACTTAAAAGTCCTGGTGTGTATTATACATGGTGATGGGGCTAAACAAGATGTTCTCTGACCGGATATGGATGACGCTACTGGAACACTAGTACAATGGCGTCAATGAGCGGGAAGCATACGTGACCGGGAGCGTCACCGACCGGGAATAACACAGAAATGTGTAGACGATGTGCGATCTCAGACGGTATCGGGTTAATACGCTCAAATATGTGTTGCTCCCTGAGTGCCAAGGCATCATAATTGGCGTTCTTGAATCACATGAATGACCTGAATAGTCAATGCCATGCCCAGCTGGTGTGACTCCATGTTTAAAGTTGTGAATGCAAATAACGATGATTGTACTGTATGTATGTTTCGCAGTAGAAAGTGTGCAAACTATCAGAAGCGAGGAAATCAGGGGCCAATGCCAAAAGTTGGGGTGCGAATTATACATGGTAATATAGAAATTCTCGCATAATTTAGCAAAAGTCAGGGTGCGTATTATGCACAGAAACAGTGTTACAAAGGTGGTACAGACTGCATATCGCTGAACAAGATGCATCTTTAATGAGATCATACGATCAAATAAATAAGTGGCTCCTAATGGGTGTTTGAAAAAAATTCTTTGATATTTTGTATTGAATTTATCATGGATAAAAGTATTACATTTCCAAAGTATTGGTCTTGAAAGGGTCATATTTGATCAATCTGCACATTCCCTCTCCTTACCCCATAGAACCAGGCAGTTCATTCATGCAACAACACCATGTTAGTGTTGACTTCTGAATGTTGTTACATTTGTAGCTAAACGTGGTGGAAATGTAGGCACAGTTCATGTAATTGCCAACCAAAGTGACATAGACTGGATGGTCAAGCACGGTCCGCATGCACCATACGTGGTGCTATTGAACTACCACTCATTCACTCGGTGAGTATGTCGGTGGTGGTAACATGCAATAATTTGATAGAAATTGCTGAATCCATTCCAGGCTTTACAGTTTTATTAAGAAAAATGTAAAGTGGCCATTGCTGACTAACAAAATGTAAACATCACTTAATTTAGTGATTGCAATTTTTTGGGTAAATCTCTTGAATTTAGTATGTCTCTTTGTACATGGTTAGATTCCATCAGAAGTACTTTATTGTGAAATATACCAGTGAAAGCTGTCTTGCTGATGTGGAAACATTGATGAAGTGTTCGAGTTTAATATGAAATGATCAGCCTAAAGATAAGACTGGCTTCACTGTGTGTTAGTCTTACACAGGGCTAATGCTGTAGGGTATAGTAGGTGTGTACTTCATGTTAATGTTTTCAAACTGCATCAACAAAAATATCAACTTAATGGGAATGTACAATGATTTTGATTGGCTCGTAGGGAGCTATAAGTGACCTTTCGTTGACCTAAAATGCCAAAATCTCAAATTGCGTATAAATTTACAATATTATACATCATGTTTTAATCTTTATTGCTATGGTATATTTACCATTATAAATTGTATAAATGGGAATTAAAACATGCTGGAACAAAAAAAAACCAGTCCAGCACGCTTGTTGAATGACGCCATCTGCTTCAGTTTGAGCGATGACTCTTTTACCTTTGGACATTGGGACACTGATATGTATTAGTATTTTATAGCATTTTAATAATATCTATGCAAAACATGTTACGACTGTGATCTTTCATCTCCTTGTATATTAAAAAATGCACAAGTTGATGATGAAATTAAATAACCAAGTCTCAAAATATTAAAGGTCCCTCTTCAATTTGATTTTTTTCACTAGTCTCATTTTAAATTCATTTTGTTAAAAAACAAACCTACTTAGTATCCACTGCAACATGTTAGCTCGTTTCAGGGTTGGCAAGTTTCTGACAAGATAGTAAATACCATGGTATTTACCGCCTTGTCAGAAATATCTTTCTGACATCAACATGTTAGAAACTCCGTTTTTGAGACATTTTCTTTAAAAAAAAATTGCTGTACATTCCCATTATTTGGTTAAATTGACAAGACCCATCTGGTATTTTATCTCATTGATGATATCATTTGACTAATTAGTGTAAATACAGATGAGCGACACAATAGAGACGTACTGCCTACAAGTACAACTTTATATTTTCAGTGACATCATGGATACGCTTAGAAAATCGGGAAAGGTGAATGGCATCATACTTCCGGTGTTGAATGAAACAGAGCGACCAGATTATCTCTCACCTGATCAGTCTTGTCCAAATGTCGGCTCTGGTAAGTCCAACATACACATTGATCTTCTTTAGGACCAGTTCATGTGTCATTTCTCTCTCAGCAAACTTGTGTAAGGTGAAAGCCCGGAATCCCCCTACTTTAAAATAAATGCTTTGGTATTTTTAACAGCAAAATCTGTTCATTTTGAAAGTTAAGCCTGGCACGAATTGGCAATTGCCAACTCTACTCTAAATTAAAGTGAACAGCTGGTAGTGGTATTGAATGGCTAGATTGATTGCTTATTAAACTCTGTACCATCAACTAGAATAGGTGAACATGAAAGAATAGAATAGATTGCTAAGGATTCATGTATTAGATCTGTAGTCAGACTGGCCATAGTGAAGACTTGTCACGCCGATGATATCACCTCGTGTAATTTATGTAGACGCAGCTTAAGAAATGTTGTTGCAGAAATGTACAAAAACGAGTCAAATCTGAGGAATTGTCACAATGTCACATGGAATGAGCACGGAAGCGGATTGATGTTTGAAGACTTCAACATTCCTATTGTGAAGCTACAGAATGGATCCGATGTTGACTTCATTAAAAAGGTCAGCTCTTCAAGATCTGGGTTGGACATTTTCTGTTTTATCTGCTTTTTTCAGACATTGCATGGTATTTTATCTAAGCTGACAAACGAATGGGAAAGTTTTATTTATAAACCATATCAATGTTGAATTATGAATTTATATAATTATGTAAACAGTATTGATGTCGTAGAGTTTTCCATTGTGTTATAAGTGTGTGTTATATATATGTAATATGCATAAATCTCTGTTTTGCTTTACAGTGCTATAGGGATTTCAATGAGCCGTCAGCTTCAGGTGCTGCAAGGTCATATCCTCTGTGTGCCATGCAGCTCAAGGTCGCAATGGATGCTGCCAAGGACACACCGACCTGTATCCGACGCTCTTCGATGATTACCAACCTCAATCCACGTATGTCGGTCTCTAACTTGCCTCGCTACTGAGAACATTTCTCGTTCCGTGTTGTAATTTTTATCAAGCTATGTAATCAGCTACAATATTGTAACCCTTGTAAGCAATTACATTTTTTTTAGTTACCTTGTATTGTTGTAACCTGACGAAGGCATCCTTGCAGCTCTGATACAATGCACACACACACATGCAATCTTATATGCATGCACGCACGTGCAAGCATATATTCACACACGCAAGCACGTATGCATACAACACTCATAGGCATACACACTAAATATACATATATATATATATATATATGATGATAACATACTTGTTATGTCATCGGCAGCTTCAGAAGACTTTGCAATGTGATTTTGAAAACATCTACAGTAATATTTCTGTTTGACAGAGGTCTACTGTGATGCCTTGGGGGACCGCAATGTGTACTCATTTCTCCATCTACACACTGTCGCAGACGACCTGAAAAATAAATCTGTTATCATGGCTGCTGCCAGGGTATGTACAGGTGGTGTGTACTGTATGGGGCAGTGCACGAACAGAGCCACCTGCCACATCATTTTTTTAATGTGTATTTTTTTCTTGAATTTCTGTATTAAACCATAGAAATCCATATCATATTTTGTTTGGTTAACCGGCCTATAGCATTCATATTCTGATCAAATGTAGCCAAAATATCATACCAAAGCTAGAAGGTTTTGTTGGAAATCTCCCTAGGATCAAAACCATTTGCTCAGCAGTTGCTATAAATTTATCATTTGATTCTATACTCGTGTGATGAACACAAGAAATTATATACTTTATCACGATTTTTCCATTTGAAACAAATTCGTATTAATGCGGGCTAAAGCCATGTACCTCCCATAATCCAGGCCACATTATGTTCAATCATTTCAAAGATTTTGTTTGTAGTTATTTCTCGCACAGCATGAAATGTTGATTGATGTATTGAACTTGATCCACCATTTGCTTTCATTTTGAGATTAGACAAGTTGTATTTGTTTCTGCAACTGTCCAATCCCATGTTGTACAATTGTTGTAATGCTTTTGAGAGCGTAGTAATAAACTTAAATTTCTAGCTTGTCGTCTATAGTTTGTAAACACATAATCTTACAAGACTTAAACAATGGTACTACCTTAGTAAATGTTATTAATATATTTTAGCTATAGCCTTTTTTGTTGTTGTGACACCCAGTGGAGGGTTTTGTTTACTTACTTATGTCATCCACTTAACATGGTGACATAATGAGTTTCTTCCAGTGGTCACAATTTGTTATGGTGTTTACCAGATTATCCCCTGTGAGGACGATCTCTCTAAACATTGCATTTGGGTTACCTCTTCTCCGATGGCCGACCTCAAGAATAAAACTTGTGTTTACAGGCAGTCATTATTCAAATATCTTCTTGTTACATGTTGATACAATATTATTTCTACAACCAGTGTAAAAATAAAACCACCCTTGAAGAACTGTTTGTTTTGTTTGTAGCTGGACGCGTTCTCCATGTTCTTAGCAAGCGTGTCCAAAACAACATACAACAGTGCGCCAGGTGCCGATAGCACCGTCACAGGTCTGGTCACGCTGCTCGCTGTCGCTGAGGCCATCGGAAAAGTGAAGGAAGACATCTCGAAGACAGACCGACCAATCATGTTCACCTTTTTCAATGGTGTATGTAACTGACCTTTGTATAATAATGACATTTCAAAAGTTAGCTTTTGATTGGGTTAATATTGAGATTGCAGAAATTGTTGATAGCTGTTCATGAATGATATAACTGGCAATGTTGATATTCATAAACGGACAAAGGTCAAATTATATTTATACAGTCATGGTTCAGTTAAACACATTTGGGCAGTCAAAATGTTAGAAAAAACTTAAGAATATAATTATGTACTGTGTTCGACCTAATACACATATAGTACATTACGTCTGTTACTTTTCTTGTTGTTTCTTCATCTTCTCTTATCTGAATGTTTCAGTTATTTCATAATAGTCACTCGTCTACCATATCCATTATATTCTGTGTCATTTCAGGAATCGTTTGACTACATTGGCTCAAGCCGGATGCTATATGAAATGCAGAAAAACAACTTTCCAGCCGAGCGCGATCCAGACTTTTTCAGTTCAAGCAAGGGTAAGAAATGGAGTCCGTCACAAGATGAGCCTCACTCGGTGAACCTGGAGCATCTCTATGCCCTCGTAGAGCTCAGTCAGGTGGGACTTGGCAGTGAGATCTGGATACACAGCGATCCAGTGAGCCGTAGCACAACACACGAGGTTGACGCACAGGTGAGGGGTGACACACACCGCGATCTCTGGTGACACAACCCTGTCACATTTGACACATGACATTGGTGACAAGTCAGCTACTGTTAACATATTACAATATTGACAAGTCTGACGTATGACAGTCCTCTATTTCTGATTATTGGCAGTAATGACACATATCCATGTACATTTAAATAATGTTTTTCTAGGAATTTGCACTGGCATAAGCAAGAATGTTGTGTGTATTGTCTGCAGCCGGTTGCCATAGTGACAGTAATCAGAGACTCAGTTAACACTTTCTAAGGACATCTATATGTAATCTTAGTAGCAGTCTCCCTTCCTTTATGTGACATTAACTTTTATTCTCATACTGGACAATATATTCTTATCACTTCATTTTTTCCTGTAAATTTAATATATAGTATGTTTTCTGTACTGAATGTGTTGTTTTGTTGTGTCTTTGGGACAAATTAATATTTCTGTTGACAGGTGAAAAACATGACCAGCTTACTGAAGAAGGCAGCTATTTTAAGTGGCGCTAAAATGAATAGTACACCCACTGGTCAACCCCTGCCCCCGGCCTCTCTACAGACATTTCTCAAAGAGAAACATATCCCAGGACTCCTTCTCACTGACCACAAGGCAAGCTACTCAAACAAGTAAGTTTCATGGACTTGTGGTAGTATTATCATAGTATCATGGAATAGCGAATAGCCAGGGAAGCAGTCCCAAACCGTAATTTATGTGTGGTGCCATCGCATCACCGTGGAGGCATTTTGATTCTAAACAGTGAATCCGTGAATGATCGACAACTGTTGGTGCTACATTGATAAGTAAGTAAAATTACCGAATAAAGTTGAAAAAGCATGTTTAAAAACAATATTACAATGAAAAAAATAGCCCTGCTGATTTTTTGTGCCAGCTATCATTACTATCGATAGTTCAGTGTACTATCGAAGATAACTATTCATAGTTAAATTTACTATCGATAGTATTACATCATCGCATCGATCCTTGTGATGCATCGATCGTTTGACATATTGTTGCACCTCTAATGATTATGATTCCACATCCCTATTAGTCACCAACCATGCCTGCGATGTGACAACTGGATCGTTACATGTGAAACCGACTAGTGATGACACTCTTGATCCCCTTTGATTTTTATTAAAATCTGATGGCCTACATGTTAGATCTGTTATGGAATTTTTCATGCCAAATTTCTGGCCTGTAAGTTAAATAGTTTTAGAGGTATTGCATATACCAAACTGAACAAATTTAAAAAATTGCGTTACCTCATAACATGTAGAAATAACTTTGGCCCTAATGGTCCTAGAGTGCTGATATTATCCGTTTGTAATAATGAACATTTATTATTTGTAATGAACCTTAGAATATATACATTTTCCAATGTAAAATGTAGTAAAGATACATAAATAGATTTTAAGCTGTCATGTATTCTGACACAAACAGTTTTAACACGTAGTATTGTTGTATAACAATGGTTGTGCTGTGTTACTAAGGTACTACAATGGTCACTTGGATGGGGCCCATCAGCTCGGTCCCGAGGGGTCGTTAAGCACCCACCTTACCAGTCTTGCTACCGCTGTAGCTCAGATGCTGTATCAGATGTCTACGGGAAAAGAACACACAGGCATCGCAGCTAATGAATCAACCGTATGTGTCACCTTGTCAGTGAGATCTACACACGTCTTCAATATTAAACATATTACCATCAGGCCTGTTTCAAAGTGCCAAAATCTACATAAGTCCTGAGAAATTTGTTTAATTTTGTTGATATAAAGTATCGGTTTTACTGAATGGTCTATTGCATGTTAGTGATACGCCAGACTGTTTTGTATGAATGGATTGCTGTGCTGTTTAATCTATGATGTATAATTACATCCACTTGCATTCAGTTCCAAAGGACCACTCTTGACTTGCACTTGTTCCATAGTTTTAGGTGAGTGTTCTCTCACAAGAATGGTCCATTTCTGGTGAGTGGTCTGTTTGTGGTGAGTGGTCTTTCACAAGAATGGTTTGCTTCTGGCAAGTGGGCTCTCACCAGAATGGTCCGTTTTAGGTCAGCGGTCTGCTGCATTGCTTCCTCAAGACAACGAGCTGTGACATGTTCCTTAGGACTTACTACGAAGAGCAATCTACTGACAAACCGAGTAAGTCACTCGACCAGTTAGCCAGTAGCCAGATAGCAGCATTATCTTATCTCTATTACTTTGGCATTGGCAGGGAGTGGGGGCATACAGCAACTGAAAGAATCTTTCGTTTGATCTTCCTGCCATTATCCTTTTCTCTTGCATGTGTCACTACGTTTACACCTCCCTCCACCATTTATATCTCCCTCCACCATTTCTACCTCCCTCCAGCATTTCTATCTCCCTCTACATCTTAATTTGCCCATCACGAATGAGGTTCGTTGATATTGAAATATGTACCGGTAGTACGTGAATAGTTTAAGTAATATTTGCAATCACTTTAATAAAAGAGCACATACTTTTGTTAAAATTATCAAAAAGTATTGATTTTCATCATAAGATCAGGTATCTAGCCTTATGTTGTAGTATATATAGTCAAATGATGTTTGTTGCCGAATTTTGGCCATACCGCATCAGAAATAGTTTAATAATTTGTCCGATAATTTCACCAAAACTACAAAAAAAATTGCACAAACGAGTTAGCATATCGTGGTGGATTCTAGATAGATTAGATTTTTCGTGAAATTATTCTGAAATGAGATGGGTGAACAAACATGTTGAGGAAGGACCTTCAATTAAATGTTGAGGTCGGTTCACTCAAGCGAAGCCATTGACCACCATGAGATGACACCGTTTTAAATACACAAATCGGGCAGTTGATCAAACCTGTTGGGACTAATCCCAATGTAGTTTACCTCCCACAAAGATCCTAGCCAAAGTCCTACTCATCCGACTACAGCCACTATCTGTGAGCATCCTACCCGAAACACAATTAATGCCGTTTCTGCAGACATGAATTTGCTGCTTGTCGAGTGCAGGAAAATGTCGGAAACAATATGACCTCTACTTTGCTTTCATTGGTCTGACCAAAGCATTTGATTCAATGAACAAAGATGCTTTGTGGGGCTGCCTTGTCCATCTTGGATGTCCACCAAAGTTTGTTTCAGTCACTCGACAACTACACAAAAACATGAAAAGGTGTGTCCTGTATGATGGGGATCAATCGGAACTCTTCAGCATCAACACTGATGTGAAACAATTCTGTGTAATTATTGCCGCACTCATCTACATTTTTGGCTGCCTTCTTGTCACAAGCGAAAATCGATCTAGCCAAGGGAGCAGATTTCACATATCATACTGATGGTGGCCTGTTCAAACTCACCCGCCTCGGGGCCAAATCGAAAGTCAAAACAGTAACCATGATTGACCTTAAGTATACGGATGACTGTGGTAGCTGTCGCTGCAGATATGCAGAATACACTTGATGCCCTTGAACTCTTTGGACGAGACAAAATAAAAGAAAACATGAAGAAGTGCAACACAGACCCGACCACCTGGGAACCCTACTCCGAAGACCATGTACAATAGAGAAACATCTGCAAGGCTGGTGTCTGTTTCAAACATTTCGAACTAGCGGAAGGACTGTGAATGTAGCTGTATCATGGTGGTGACAACTACTACTTAAACGTGTGTGTGATGTGTGTGGCGAGTTGCAAATTGGCTTGTTTAGTCACCGATGCACTCATCACACAACTAGACATCGTCATCATACTCGACTACGAGTGATTGCAAGAACGAGAGAGAATTTACCTCCCACACAAGTCGGTTAACTAGTTTTCCATGTGTTTATGGCAGGTGATGTGCCCTAACCATTGGGCATAAGTGTGTAACTAGTTTTTCGTGTGTTTGTGACAGGTGATGCACCCTAACCATTGTACATAAGTGTGTAACTAGTTTTTCGTGTGTTTGTGGCAGGTGATGCGCCCTATCCGTTGTACGTGAGTGTGTAACTAGTCTTCCGTGTGTTTTTGGCACGTGATGCGCCCTAACCATTGTATGTGAGTGTGTAACTAGTTTTCCGTGTGGTTATGGCAGGTGATGCGCCCTAACCATTGTACGTAAACGTGTAACTAGTTTTCCATGTGGTTATGGCAGGTGATGTGCCCTATCCGTTGTACATGAGTGTGTAACTAGTTTTCCATGTGTTTACGGCAGGTGATGCACCCTATCCATTGTACGTGAGCGTGTCTCGACCAGGGAGGATAAATATTCCCACTGTCCATGTGCGTAACCTGCTCGCATACTTCCTAGGAGATCGCATGCCCGACATCACATCCGTAGCCGATTGCAAGAAGGCCGACAAGGAGGAAAAGAAGGCAGACAAGGTGCGTTACTGTTGTGTCAACTGTTTCCCTCTATAAATTAAAAGTTTTATTCATTTAAAGTTATTAAAAAGATCACTTTTCACCACTGTGATATTGAGGGCACCAAATTGCTGAATAGTGTAAATCTCATGGTGTGCGCAGAGTCTCTTAAAAAAATATTAAAAAAAATTGTGTGATCATATGTTTTGAGGTGATCCGCCGTCTGTCATTGTGATATATTTGTCACTGCAGTCTTACACCTACCTGTGGATGCCAGGTGAGCTGGTGGACAGTGTGACGAGAGACAGCTTTTGCTTGAAAACCATTGCCAACTACTCAATGGCGAGGTCACCAGCGTTTGACATCGACGGTGAGGAGAAAACCTCTGTGGCATTTTGCGTCTTAGATATTTACATGTAGCAATGATTTAAGCCTAATAGGTTTGATGTGATTTTAGCAAATGCATATTATGTACCAGTTCTTTTATTCAGTTTCATGATTGCCAAAAAAATGTATTATTATTATTAATTCAACAAAAAATGGAAAGACACACTTTAACTTTGAGTATTGTTTGATGTGATTTACAGTTACAGACATAAGCTTACAGTATGCCAACTAATTCACTTAGCTCTGTTAATGAATACCTGGCTAAAGACTGATGGATATGTGAACGAATAATCTTCAGAAAGTAATTGAAGCAAGGCAGAATGCTTCCCAGAGAAGTCGAGTTGGTGTTGGAATGAACAGGTCTGCGAAGTGTAATGCATTGTAAATGGTCCTAGGGACTGGATGCCGCGCTATATCAAAACTTATCTTTGTTTAAGTTTTATGTCAACTTCATTTTTGCTATGAATGGAAAGAGCAGCTGATTATTCGGAGATGCTTATGTTCTCTGTTGGCATAGACAAAGGATTCATTCAGAGATAATGTTATCTGGGTTTTGTTGTCTGACATTAGTCTAGTAACAAAATACGTTTGCTGTTTCTAGATTATGACTGGAGTTCGCAAAAATACTCCACCTGGTCTGAGAGTGTGTGGGGAAATGATGCGTTGCAAGTTCGCATCTTTCTGGTACCTAGCAAGGAAAGGGAGGTAAGAAAACAGTACGAGATAGTAAAGTGACCCCTATAGAAAAGTGACCCCGAATTACTTTTTTATAATAGAGAAGTGACTTCCCCTATAGAATTATGACCCCCATTGCTACTTATTTATTGTTTAAACTGCAATTTAAAAATAACAGGTATGTATGTATGTCAGTATGATATATATTATGGAGTTATCACACAATTATTTAGGATACGTGGTTACAGTTCTTTAAATATATAGCAGATACGTATGTATGTATGTATGTATGTAAGTTTGAATATGCATTCAATTTAAATTTCAGGTTTGTAGGTAGCATGTTAAAATTATTTTTATGCATGCACTAGAATGGCTTTTATATAAACATTGTCATAAAACAGCTAATCAGATTTAATTAAAATTTAGTGTATTAAATATACCAATGTAATACATGAGATGCAGCTGTGTTCTCTGCTGACTCCTGGCATGTTCTTGCTGTTCTAGATTGCCATCTTGTGCGGAGGAATAGGTTTCTTTCTTCTATCGACAGCAGGACTCTTCTTGGTCAGGCGCAAGTTTGATGTCATATTCGACAGTGACGAGTGAATGCCATGCTATTGAGCAGAACACGTAAGACTGGACAGACTAGTCATATGAGAGTTACTTTGCATTGTCGCCTTACACAAAATCGTTATACACGTTTTGTGATCATATTTTAACGGAGTTGGGATCAAATACGTATTTGTGTTTAAATATGCTGTTTTTGTGTATTCGAATTTGACTTTACAGAAGCCCACATTTGTTCATATTTGATGTATTTGGTTAATTACAGCAGCTTTATAATAATATAACAATATAATATCCACTATTGACAGGTTGTATTGCATAGTTGGCCCTTCTGCTGTAGTATATTTCATATCATGCAGTGTCTGAAATAAAAAAATTTAACTGGCCCAGATTTGTTTTTGAACTGGCCCAGTTCTATTTTGAATCGACCCAGGTAGGTTTGAACTGACCCCACAAAAATTTGTAAATTATAATACACGTAATAAAGCAACATTTTCGTGCATAAAACTAAACAGACACTAATTTAAATTAGAATAAATAATAATTTAATAAATATAAACCATACCAAATGTTGTTCATTTCATATAATTAGCAGACCAATAAAATAAAGTAATGAGTTTAATAAACATTTCAGTGTGAATTTTATTTGCGAAACAGTTACAATTGTTGAATGCAACGCTATGTTTGATGCTGATGTTTCTCGCTCACTGCCACTGCCCTGAGGCTGGCTGGGCCTGCCATAGGCAAAAATATATGCCATTCTCAATTCACCACAAATCGAAGCCTCCAAAATTCACTCCTTGGTATCACCTGTATGAAGTAAATTGACATAATATCCTTAAAAATTTTTTAACTGTACGATTCTCGCAACTTCATCCGCCCTCTTTGCTTTTTTCCCTTGTATTCCCCAAGATATTGACATAATTAATTGTGAATCATCCAATAAGCATCCATGTTACAAGTGCTAGGGGTTTCCCTTGCATGTGCAGACTTTGCCTTTGCGATCTGTCGCTGGCAAGGAAGAAGTAGTTTGTCACAATTGTATTTTTCTATCGAATAAGCATAGATTAACAAGTACTGTAATGTGCATCACTGATACAGTCCGACCCAGCCATGGCCGCTGGGATGAATTCAGCAGGGTGGGGCCGATAACTTGCCATTTTGGCTAACTGAAGTGCATTTGTACTTGTTTTTATTTTTGAAATTTAAAAATACAGAGTATTTGTGTTGAAATAAAAAATGTATTTGATCAAAAAAATGTATTTGACCTCAAATCTGTTTAAAGTCTTTTGAACTATTTTTAATTTCACCATTGTACATTTTTAAAAAGCTTTGTAACACATAATTAATAATATTGATCATATCTGATTCAATTTGGGTGTTATAATAAGCTCATAACTATAAAGGGAGAAATTGTAACCACTGGAGTGTCAACTTCTAGATACTAGACACAATTAGCAACCACATTTAAGCTCCAAGCACGAGATCAGGCGTCAACTCCAACATCGTCGTTCACTCAAAATCCCACAATGATGTCTAGCAAAACGAGCAGTTAGCAGTTCTACGACTACAGTCATATTGTAATACACATTAGATACAAGTTGGTTGCAGTGGGAAATTGGTGGGTATAGCCGTATAAAAATTATAACATCTATAATTCATATTTTGGGATTTAACATTTATATAGGCAGTCTTGCTGCATCGCCATCGCTGCAGTTGTAGACAAGCAAATTGTAGGTCTTTTTAAAAAGACGTCAAACTTGCTGACATGTATTTAAAACTCAACTTTCTGCAACTCCGATGAAATGTTTTTGATGATGGATTGTTGAACCTTGCATATTTTACACTTATTTGAAATATCATTACGGGATGATCTCAAAACACTGATGTACAACACTACACTACTGTTATTTAATCTCAGATCCCTGCTACATCAAATTGAGTTACAACAGCCCATTGTAGCGCAAAACTGCCTGCACGTGCTCGAAGTTGGAACCCTTACAAACTATAATCTAAAATAAACGATGGTTTTGACGAAAATGCATGTTTTGAGAACATCCCTTTCTTAATGTTTCAAACATTTCTAATTTTTTTAACTTTTTTACTCTCTTCATCTTTCCAGTGACCATAACTGTGGTGGACCAGGGCACTGCAGTCACAGAGACATGTCAGCTGACAACATGTGGACAGTGGTCACTTCTGTGTCAACGACCATCATACTTGATGGACATATGTGACAACATCTTGTACCGAGATTATGTTTAAAGCTCCTTCCTCAATTCATTTTGCCAAATGTAAATCAGGTTCGTTGACTTTCATATCTGTGAAGTAAAGTTAAAACAAATAAAATAGTTAAAGTAATATCGCAGTCGGTTTATTAAAAGAGGGCATGCTTTTGTTAAATTCGTCAAGAGAATTGACGTTGATCATTAGATCGAAAGTGTGAATAGCTTTATGTTGTATAGATACTTTTGCCCTTTTTTCTAAATTTAGACTGGGCCCAATCAAAAATAATTGAATAGTTTGTCTGATGAATTCATCAAAGCTAGCTAAACAAAATTGCAACCTAGATGTAGAAATGGATACTAGATAAGTATGATTTTTCAATTGAATTGAGGAAGAAGCTTTAAGCCAGGAAACGTTGTAATTAGCTGAACTTATAAATTATACTGGATTGTAAACATCTTGTATGATCTGATGTTGTTTACTTCAATACATTCTATAGAAAATCTGCCTTTTCTAACAATGTTGTGTAGATTTTTCATCTGTGAATTTTATTTGTGAATTTAAAGGTGCAAAGTTTGATTGTTGTTTTTGGTAAAATCATGTTGTATATCTATATATCAACTGTGGGGCAGTTTGACAGAACTCCCAGGCGCCAACGTCCACATGCTTCTGTCTAGGTTCCTTCGCCTCCTTGCACCAGTGGCCTCTGATCTACCAATTGGAGATGTATTTAAAAAAAAACAAAGGCAGTTTTATTTTGAGTTATTTACTACAATGCTTTTCTACCTGTCGGACAAAGATAGAAACAGTAACTGAATTGTGGCCGAATTGAATGTGAGCCACTCTCCAGATGGCATAACCATCTGGCAGTATCTCCTCCCAGGCGCCGACGTTCACCCGCGTCGTGTTATGTTCATTCACATCCTTAGATCAGTCGCCTCTGATCTGCCAATTGGTGATGATAAAAATTCACTCATAAATTCACTCATAACATGCATTCGTCACTATCCACCATTACCTTGATATGGGCAACGGATCATAAATGTAGTCCGTGGCCAATAAAAGCCACAGAGTGGTTGAACACTTGAATCACCCACTGTGTCCATCTTTGTCCGACAGGTAAAAATAACTACCTTTGAGGGAGTTTAACGAGTGAATTTTTGCCGAATATTCTCACATCGAATATGTTGGTAAAGTTAATGTTTTCTTTACTACTACATTAGATCTTTGATTTGATGGCAACGTTCCCACATTTGTAAGTCATTCACCAGGCTGGGCCAAACTGAAGGTATCTCCTTTGAATGCATTTTTCTGAAATGTATGTGATTTTATCGAATTACACACAACATTTGTGTTAATAGAAAACAAATGTGCTGTGAAATGTTAAAGAAAATCATAGGAAACATTTCGCGGGAATTGTAAGAAATGAACGTTATAATTGCAGCCTATTTGATAATAAAAATTAATGTGGTTTCACCCCATTTGCTATATGGACCACACAATTGTTTATATTGTGTAATATGCATTTACGATAAAAACAAACAGACTGTGTACCTTTAAGTTTTGACTGTGATCATTTTTCTAATGTAGTGCAATAGGGAATATAGTTTATTTGTGTATTCGTATATTTTCTTTAAACAATAACTATATCAATGCTGACAATCATTTTTAAATATGTTAATTATGGATGTCGTTTCATATAAACAGGGATAGACACTAATGCGTATTCTGAATGGTGTTCTGACACAGGAATTGGCAGCAGTACTTTGAACTTAGGTACATTTCCTGGGGTACTTATGATACTAAAGGTTTTCTGTCAACAATTTTCTTTGGAAAAGTACTGGTACTTAAAGTATCAATTCTGGTGTTTAAAATGTACTTTGTCTTTTTCCGTGTAAGTAGGGAATTTCTGTGCATGTGCCTGTTAGTATCCAGAACATGTTTTCAACACAAAGGCCATGTGGAAACAAATTTTGTAGTGGCTGGTAGTTCAATTGCTTTGATTTGTGAAAAAGGTTCTAGGCCCAAATGAAGGCAGAGTGGTATGTGTTGAAAGCTAAAGTAGTTAGTCTGTGTAGCCACATGCCCAGATTTAATGTATTTCCAAGCTGCACTGAAATACTGAAAATATAATTGTATATCTGTGCCCGGTAATGTAATGCTTCTATAGTGACACGTTTGTCTTAGTCATAATTTTTGTATAAATCATACTGTTTTTGATGTTGGATTAAACACAAGTGACTTTGATTGCTCTATTATCTAATGAGTTTTTGTACAAAATAAGCAAACATATAGACATCAAACATATTACATGATAAACAAATGTCTTGAAATGTGTGAAAATCACAACAAATATTATTGAATATATAATCTATGTATAATTTATGTGTTTCAAAGTTATGTTTGTAATGCGACTTGCATCAAATAAGTTCAACATATATATTATTCAATAACTGATTGTGGTTGAACACCTGCTTTTTGGGCATATTACATTTACACGTATTATTATGCACTTAAGCTGGCACAGACAGTCCCCCAAAACCATTGGATAGAGCTTTTTTTGCTATCAATATGGATAACTAAAAATGATGTCAGGAAAAGTATTGTAAAAATGTATTATTATATCTTCAGATAGTGTTGCAAACATGTTATTTCATATACGCTACACCACATATGGTGTCTGTGAGCAACACTATAATAATTAAACATTGGCTTTTTGTAGAAATGTTGTCATAAGGTCCACCTGAGAGAGGGACAAGACACTATTTTATCTTCACAGTGAACGAATAAACTGATTAGTAGACTGAATCCCCATTTTAAGGATTTATTTTACCACAAATATTTTTCACTGTGGAATAATGCGTGCCTCTTAGCTTGGTTTCCAGGGGTTTAGGTGCAAAAGAATGTTTTCTTGTTACTATTAATATTAACTGAGGATTGTGTTTGAAAGAGGTCAGATAAGTATGTATGCAAAGAATGTAACTTTTGATGCTGGACATCATCATTAGTAATATCACTTTTTTATCAAAAGCCTACCATTTATTTATGTCGTTGCACACAAAGTTACTAAATACTATCAACATGGTCACTACTAGCAAAATAAATTGTGTCCATTACATTCACAATGTGGAAAACATTTTGTTGTTGTCAACCAAGGTTCTGTAAATTCTTTACAGTGGATGTAAATTAGTTACACCAGTATTTGTGAGCATTGTACAAAAACATGTTGCTTGGAACTGTAGGACAGTATAGTATGGCTTGTATTATAGACCTATATAATTATGAAATATAGGATTTTCTATAGGTCTATGCTTGTATCATTTACCGGTGACTCCGCTTAACAGAATCATGGATACAGTATTGCGTACTTAAGTTAGACGAATCAAATATATTAGATGGGATGGAATAAATTCCTATTGCTGGTGTATTAAAGAGTGATGTCTAAGAGAATCTGCTGTTTACACAATCAAATTGCACTGGCCCGAAATGATTATGTTAAGCGGAGGCCACTGTAGTTGTGTTTTATTACAATTTTGTATTGTCATACAAGAAATAAAAGTATGATGTGGTAGTTTATTTACTTATTTGTTGTACCTGATAATGAAATATTCTCATGTTGAACTACCTGATAATGAAGCATTCTCATGTTGAACTTCCTGATAATGAAGTATTCTCATGTTGAACTACCTGATAATGAAGTATTCTCATGTTGAACTACCTGATAATGAAGTATTCTCATGTTGAACTACCTGATAATGAAGCATTATCATGTTGAACTACCTGATAATGAAGCATTCTCATGTTGAACTACCTGATAATGAAGCATTATCATGTTGAACTACCTGATAATGAAGCATTATCATGTTGAACTACCTGATAATGAAGTATTCTCATGTTGAACTACCTGATAATGAAGCATTCTCATATTGAACTACCTGATAATGAAGCATTCTCATGTTGAACTACCTGATAATGAAGCAATCTCATGTTGAACTACCTGCACGTTTTTCTCCCTTGTAGTCCATCGTTATACTACTAATGTCCAAGGCATCCATGGAAGTCGACTGAATTGTAAAGAATATATTCCAATATTTAACACATGCACACACGGGTGGGTCCATGATTTATGTGGGGGGGTTGTCAGGTTTGCATGTCAAATATATTATTTGCTTCCATAGCTTTTCAACAATTATTTCCACTCATTGTGAGGAAAATTTAGAGAATTCAGAAATTTTTAAGTGGGTGTTCAACATAAATATATGGCTTGAGTTTTATTTGAATAAATCATGTATAAGCGATTAATGTAGTAATATGATAATAACAGTCGAGATGGGAAATAAAAGTGGACAAACAAAAGGAGAGATCGCAATGAAGCAGGTGACTGCCATTCTACCGTGTTCGGCTCAGGCAATTAGTGAAGTACCTTACAAACATTGGTGTGTAGGACCGTATCCACAACACAGGATCTCTCACGGTTCTCAGGGTACTCTACTCAAGGGAGAGAACTGTTGACCCCTAAGCCATTGTAGTCTCCCATCCAACTACTGACAGAACCCTGTATGTTGTAAGTACTGAACCAAGAACCATAGGAATTCATTTTGTTTATATACCATGCTACACCACATAGGTCAGTTTATGGTGTACGTCCATCAAACCTGTTCAATTAAAATGTAGCTTACATGTCAACATCTAATCTAATGTCATCATCTAATGATTAATTGAAATGTTTGTTATGTTATCCAACAAACTTGATAACATGCGTAAATAATATTATTAATCTATGTTATTGATGTTGAATTATGCAGATTCAAAGTGCTCTATTATGCATGTTGCTAGTTATGCCATTTATTCCGGTGCCACACATGAAAGATGCATTTGAATTTGTGAAGAGTATAGCACCAGATGTACCCGGTGTTCGCGACTTCAGTGACTACTTTGACAGCACAGGGCTGGTGGCACAACTTATCCTTTTGTCAACATGATGAACAGACAGGATCCCATTGAAATGTGGGATTTTTTTTAATATGACAGCCCTCGCACCAACAATCACGTCGAAGGGTACCATATGCGACTGACGAGGAAGGCAAGCAAGATACACCCCAATATCTTTGAGGTGGTCGAGCTTTTAAGCTAAGAGGAGGCCTCATCACTTCTCTCCATCCTCCAACTACAATCAGGCCAACCTTCTCCCAAGCGCAGGAAGAAGTACACCAACCTTGGTGCTCATTTGGACCAACTTGGACTGGAGTACATTATGTGACCGGGGAATTGAGTTGTATTGAGTCCCTATGGATACATGATGGACAATCTCAGTTAACTTCATTGGCAAGTCATGCATACATATGGTTTTATGTGTGCAAACAAACAACTGATTATCAGCTTTGATCACAGTGTAATGTTTTATCGCAATATAATGTTTTGATCAATGCTATGAACACACAGTAATGCTCTTTTATTTTAAATTACTATTTAATGTATATTACTCTCAACCTTAGACAATAAAGAATTATCTTACCTTATCTTATGTTGTTCCTCACTGGAAATTAATGACACTTGTAACATTTTTATTTGAGCCTGTGTATTCATATGACAAATAAAAGCATGTTTTTATGGTTTCCCTCTGATCAAAAAAGTCAGACATTCCTTGAATGTGCACCAGATATGACTATTTTTTTTAATTTAAAATTAGGTAGGCCCCTTGCTTAAAATTAAGGTGTGGCACAACAATGAATGGAACAGCCAGGCAGTATTGGCAAAAGGATAAGTAATGGGGCTACTGGCATGGGGGCTTGGGTACTAAATCTAACTGCTACAGGTTACATATAGTAACATTTGTGTCAATTTTGAATTTACCTTCCACTTTGTAGTCATCTAGAAAGCACATTCCAATACATATTATGTTGTTCTAGGTATCTTTTTGGGAAACTGGGCACCCGTTTTTTAGTCTGGATCCATCTATTATGTTAAGTAGAATGCTTTTATTTGACAAAAGAAAGCAAATTCTAATAATTCTTACATCCATAAATACATCTGTAAATAAAAATTATAACAATTAATATATACTTCCACAAATACAAAGTGTACAATAGATCTATAAAATCTTGGTATCTTGACTATTGAGGAGCCACCTTAAAAATAAATTAAATAAAGTTTTTGACTGATGTGTCTACTTGATTCACAACTTATAGTAATTCACTTATATGCTTTCATCTGCAAAGACAGGCAACAACTTCAGAAATGAGACAATTTGCAGACATTCTGTGTATCAACAGCAACAGAACATATCCAGAATATACCTACTTCAGAAGAGATAGTGTATGATATATATTCAGGATCTGGAATGTTGTTAGCAGAGTTAATGGTGAGAATATTGTCCATGAAGATATTGGTATGCATACACGAAGGGTGCCTACTTAGGGATAATAAACAACCATGTAAATCCTCACACAAGGGAGACTATTATAACGTTTAATATTAATATAAAAATGTCAGGATTTTATCGCTCCTCGATATATAATTATTCTGCACACGTTCAGGGAAGTCTTCCCCAGACCACCAAATCTGGTCGATAGTCATGTTGCCCACCTGGTTAGTTTAAAGGGAAAGTACAAAGATTTACAGTGGTTAACTGAAACGGAGCTAATTAATATGCAAGAATTCTCTGAATTTTTCGATCTTAAAGTACATCTAATTTAACAAATGTTGTACAACTTGTTTTAATCTGTATTACTTACTAACTAACTTACTTAATCATGTTCGTTCAGGGTAGAGCATCGGACCTAAGACTTCTCCAATGCAATCTGTTTGTGCTGCTTTCTTAATTTCTTTCCAGGTGGTTCCATACTTCTTTATCTCATCGGCAGCCAACTGATCTCCTCCAACTTTATTTTGGTCTGCCTGATTTTCTTTTTCCTTGGCTTCCACTGTAGCAGTGTAGGGTCTGTGTCATGACATCGATGGTTGGTTTCCAGATGGTGTGTCATGTTTAGGTCCATTTCCTTTTTTCAATCTCTTTCCTGATGCTGTGTGGGTCTGTCCTCCTCACGAGCTCTTTGTTTGTGATATTGTCTTGCCATTTCATTTTGACAATGTATCCGACACATTTGTATATGAATGTTTGGTGGAGATTTCTGATTGATGTAGTGGTTACTATCCACATCTCAGATCCATAGAGCAATACGCTTTTTACATTGTGGTTCGGATTTTTTCCCAGTTCAGAAGGATGTTGTATTCCACTGTCTTTAAGATGGCGAGTGCATTCCTAACCTTTCCAATCCTGCTTTTGATGCCTTCAACTGTTCCTCCTTTATCTATCACTGCACTGCAAAGATAGGTAAAATTTTTTGGCTCTCCTCTATATATTTTCCTTCCAAATGTTGACTAGTGTTGCTGAGAGCATGTCTAAATGGTCGAGAACTGGTCAAAAAATACTGTTGAATGCACTGAATAACTTGTAAAATTTTTCAATGAATTTGGCCGTTTTAGAAGCACTTGCTGGCAAATGACTAAGTGTAGAGAGAGTTGAAATGGCAGCTGCTACAGTGTGGCTCATGATCTGAGTGGCATATTTTACTGTCATAGCAGTAAATGCTGGTAAGTATACATGCTTAGGTGTTAATTTTGGAGCCATTTTGACTGGATTAGTTTTATAAAACTCATAGAAATCTTGAATGTGACTCCAGAGTATCAGTTCCTCATCCCACGTAAAACCATGTTTACGAAAGTTCTTGGTGTTTTGATCTAGTGTGGTGGATAAAACATAACAAAGATTTTGTTGCCATTATTAGCAAAGAAGGGACCCTGGAGTGACATTCTGTGTTTTATTCAATCCTTGATCACAAACAATCACCCTTATGCTGATGCCTATATCTGCTAGCCTGCAGATTCAGTTTCTCCCTAATGTTTTCAGCACTACTGGTGTGACAGTTCCTGAAGTTAAGAAGAAATAGCCAACTGGCTGCTTCCATTTTGAAACTAGTCCTCATACCATAAATGCAAGTGCATAGTTTGCTACACATTTGGTTGTTCCAACACTAACCAGGTTTTCAAAGACCTCTTTGCTATCAGTTTGTGCATTGTATATTAGGCCAGTCGTTAAAGACATTTCATCAAAAACCCAAACACGATGTTTGTGTAGGTCTGACATTGCACTTACCCTCATCATAAGTGCACTGAACAAGCTGAGGGTGAAACCAGGAGCGATGTCAGAGTAAGCTCTCTGCAGAGTAGGCTTCGATGGCATTACAAAATTCTTCCAATAATCTTTTATGCCTTACGGCTGTGAAAAATATGCTCAATGCCAACATTTTATCCGAAATTGTCCAACGAATTCCTGTTTTCATGCACTCGCAATCTGACTTCTAATTAAATCCACAGCAGATTTGGGAGATACTGTTGTAACACTATTCTCTAAATTTTAGCTTTCGCTTTCGTCTTCATTTCGTGTCGTCTTCTCCATAGCATATCAATTTCAGCTTTCATCTTTCTCTTTGTTTGAGAATGAACAGCTGAGATAGGTGATGCTTGGGAAAAAGATGCAGCAGGCTCAGAACATGCAGCACTGATATCGGCCAAAAAAAACAGAGCACTAGATTATAAAATATATTTGTAGTGGTGCATTTACAGTTTCTATTACTTTTAAATACTGGGGAGCTAAATGTTTTGACTTTAGCCAAGAAACATAATCTAGGCACTATGTGTTTTGAACCTGCTAGTCATTAAAAAAGTTATGATTTGGAAAACAGACAAATGCTCCATTTTCATATATAAGTTGTTAGTAATACATACATAAATAAGATATATAACATCCAATAAACATGAACAGAAAAGGCAATATTATCAAGGTCAATCGATATTGCAAAAAAACTTTTATTTTTTCTCTGTGGAGGTGCCACCGTGTGCACTGGTTGTTTTCTGTTTGGTCGTGTAGGTGTAACTTTGGGTGGTGGGTTCGTCACAGTGAACAAAGTTGGTACGGCATATAATCACAGCTTTCTGATTATCTTCGTTTTTGAATTGTGATTCTGATGAAAATGATTTTTACATAGGTGATAACTCTTGTAGAGATGATCTGGTGTGAATGAACGAAGATCTTCACACCAGATATTCTGCACCCGCTTTTAACATCTGCAAATTGTCACAGCATGTAGTTTAAATGTATGTAGTACTAGAATATATGTATAGAACTTCTGCTGTAGCGAAGAATTCCAGAGGCATATTCTGACTGAGTGACAGATGATAAATTATAATCACAAATGTCTGGGAAACACATAAGAATGAACAAAGCAATAATGTTTCATTTTAATCAACACTTTTCATTAGGTGGACATATTCAGGGATTTAAATGGCTAACAGACAGACAGTGTGTCCATGCCTAATGTGGTCATATTACTAAACAATGATATAATTAGTTACTTCAAACATGCTGTGATCTGCATTAATTACACTAATTAACAACATAGATAAGAAAAGTGATTTGTTGTAGATATAGACAGTAATAGGGTGTGTAGTTCACATAGTTGTTGACATATGTACGTTTTATTACTTCATTTCTAATGGCATATTTAATAAATCTTAATTTGGACATCCTTGGGGAATCGGAACATGGACACACTGCCATTGTAACGTGTATTGTGACATCCTATAGCAGCGCGAATCTCTCCACCTTTCTTTCCTGGCATAGCTCTCAGTGGATTAACTGTCAGATGCCCTGGCTTAGCACAGCTGGGCACCAGAGGCGCTGCAGGCCTTCAGATTAATATAGATGGGCAAGCGTCACCTCTTATCAGTATAAGGCTCTTCCGTATTACTTTGCAGAAAACCTGTGCACTTATGGAGAATGACATCCCTGTGTCTGAAAACCAGATGAGAACAAGAACCTTTGCCAAACTGATCCTGTACTCATATTGACAGCAAGTCACACAGGAAACTAGCCCCAAATCACCCGTGTATGGCAACTAAGAGATGGAATTATCTCAGCATGCTTACTGTCCAGTTTTCAAGCCAGATGTAATATCCACACTTTCTAAAAAGTCAGTGAGCCAGATGAATTCCAACAAACCAATGAAGTCAATGGCCTGATTTTCTTTCAAAATAAAATTTCAAATTTAGTTTGAATTTGCTCATCGGTGTGGAAGAAGGAGATTTTTACTTTTCCTTCCAAAGACTAGTGGCCAGTATTGGGTGATGAAAATAGAATACACATTGGAAATTTTTTTGTTTGGTGTGCCTTTTATGTCACGTGTGTTCAGAGAAATGCCAGATTCAGAATGACACCCAAGATTTATGATGCAGAATCAGTGTCACTTGATGAAGCACTGGGAATTGATACTGTCTGGGACAGAGCTGGTGACACGCGCGACTGTGGTAACAAGTTGATAGGTGCCTCGAGAGACAGGCAGGTGACATACAATTTACAGTCATGAAATATAAATGACACAGACAATGTGGAGATAGCACATATATGAATGCCACTGTTTGCATAACATAATAGCACCCTTGCCTTCTTCAGACGCAACACCAGCAACTGCTCTAGACCTGTCAAAGCGTATTGTTATTGGAGTACGCTTGATCTGTGTGGGATCCTGCCCCAGAGGGGGGTACTGCCATACCAAAGCAGTGGGGGTGTGCCGCCAGAGCCCCATGGAGCACATGGAGAGAGAGAAATCAAGAAATTTATGGTCACCAAGAGAGAATTATTGAACAATTTATCTAATATATATAAGTGTAATATTATATTAAGGTAAACCCGGGCAGAATGTTTTCATTTTTGGGAAATTCCCTCTTGGATGAAAGAGAGAATTATCAGGTTTAATTGGGGCACAAATAGAGAAAATTTACATTTTTCTTCGGACAGAGAGAGAAAAATGGCCAAAAACAATGGCATTTGCGCAGCACATACATGTATACCTCAGTATAGGGAGTACCCCCCCCAGGGATCCTGCCACCAAAAGGAACATTGACAAACTAGAGGGGTGCGGCGACGTGCTGCTAGATATGTATACAGCAACTTGCGACGCCTGAGCAGCCCAGCCAGGATGATAACAACTTCAGTGGCAGTCCTTAGAACATTATGGTGCATGCCAAGGCTCACTATATGATGTACAGGATACAAAACAGCCTAGCCACACAATACACATCACCAGCACATACCCGCTGCGCCCCAGAACACTTATCTGAAGAGTTCAAAAATTCTGAAACTTCTTTCCTGCCATTGTCATCATCTCATTGACATGCTGGTCGAGTTTTGTCAAAATCACATATTTCTAACTCTTTTAAAACGGCTGAACGTACCATACCCGTCAATATTGACCAATTTCTGCATGAATTAACATGCACACGTGCCTTAATTATGGTGAAAAAATTGCCAAAAATCCTTCCGCCTATTTAAGTCATCTAAAAATCCACGGTTACACTGCTAAAATGTTCTACCAGCAAACTTGCCAATGTGTCCGCTCAAATGCAGTTATGATTTTTTTTAAATTACACATATCTAAAATTACAACAAAAAAGTGACACTAGCCCCCTGGAACGGCCTTCCGGACACAGACACAGTTGCAAAAGCTCTCTCTCTGCCTCTGGATGCTTTCAAGCAGCGCATAGATGCAGAAAAAGTTGACCAATTTTCAGTAATAGAGGGGGCTCTACAATATAATTATCGTAAATTTAAGATACCTGCTACAAAAAAATTCAAAATTGTTTTATGATCATTTAAACACTTCTGTATGATAAAGTATGTTATGCGGTTTATCATCCTTTTTTGATTTTTTTCAATATCTTTATTATTTGCGAAGTTATTCCACTGTTTGGCTTCCAAAAAAGGGTCTATTTTGTCTTATGGAATCGAGTACATTTCTTGTGACCGGTCTGTTTGTTGATTGCACTGCCACTGAATGCAGGCTAACATGTGATGTAATGTTTACTAAAGAAGATACTGAGGTGGAATAAAAAGTTAGAGGACCCTAAAAAGGTTGACCTAATAATATGTGACCTTGACATGACCTGCTTACTTGACCTTGACCTACGATGATCTATTTATGTTGACAAATGGCCAAATTAAGTATGACGTGAGACCAGGGAGAATTTATGTACACATTAACCTTAATACCCATTAATGACCTAGTTTATTAAAACTTGACCTTTGACCCATTTACATGTCATGATGGCCTATTTATTTTTTAATTAAGTCTGGATTAAAATGCTATCAAGTCAATAGAGGCTGTAATTGTTAACCATAATATTGACCTTAGTGACCTGATTATTTGACCTCCATTGACCAATTTATGTTAATAAATTACCTATTTCAGTCATAAGTAATTGTACGGGACAGTGTTGTTTTTTTAATTTACTGAGGCATTTTAAGGAGAAATGGTGTACATAGTTGACTTTACTACAGTATGATATTTTGATTACATAATTTATTGTAATGTGACATTTGCATAATAAGAGGTATTAATGGCCTAACTATTTATAAATAAATGACACATGAAGCTGGCAAATTCTTAGAATTTTTATTCTTTACTGTATAATCATAAAGAACAATATATTCTTGCATGGTGAACTATTTTTTGAAAAAAAATCCACACTCTCCTTCCAGAAAATAAACACAATTTATTAATGCTAGAGTACTTCGAAATTTTCTGCATGCACAATGCAGCAATATTTATAGTTAACAGTGGTTAACTGTGTAAAAATTGGTTCACAGTACACTGCATGTTCGGCACATCAATTTCACTGTGAAATAATGTCCTGCACTTCAACATGAAGTAATGTTTACATACTATTTACAGTAGCTGATAAGGAGTCATGGAAAAAGGACAACACACAAAGCAAAGCAATGCAGCAGTACAAGAAATAGTTGGCTTCACCCCGTTACAATGGAACTATAAGGAAGAAGGCTCAGTACAGCAATCTTCACAATTCAGTTTCATAAATCCACGCCAGTGTATGTGTCAGTTTTCACATGGTAATGCAGGCTCAGTGCAGAAATATTCATATTTCAATCTCTCAACTTAATGTCAAGCATTTGAACATGAAGTATTGTTTATAATGTTCACATGATACTGTCAGCTAATTGTACACATACTCAGAGTTCACTGTTTCGTAAATCCATACATGTGTAATGTGTCAATGTCCATTGTAGACTCGGTGTATATATATTCACCATTCTACACAGTCTCGAGTCTTCACAAGCTTTGTCTGTCTTCTGCTGTATGAAGTGGGGTCTGCAAGCTTTGCTTGGTCCATTGCTCTATATTATCCAGTAAAATCCGTGAAAGGTTTAGTGTGTCACAGCATACTATGACCAGATCAATCATGACCCATAGGTATGAAAAGGTAGTTTACCTTAGAAAAGGAAAGACATACCATGGGTAGACATACCATATTGCGCGAAATTCAAGTTGTGCTAGCAGCTACAGCAAAGGTGTTCATCACACAAGGAACACACGATCTAAGCAGGATTGATGTAACTGAAGCAACAGTATGCCAAATATCACAATTTTCTCTTAACTGGTACAGTTAAGAGAAAATTGTGACTTTTAAGAAAAAAATTTGCAAGTGGGAATTTACATATTGTTATTGAACAGTAAATAAATTAGAAACAATTTTGATTGAGTAAAATGTTGAGATACGTTGCACATGCAGTAACACCAGAACACCAACCTACACCTACTGCTAACATCGCTTAGCAGCAGCTACAGCAGCTGACCTTATGTTACTGATGTACCTAGGCATGCCAACTGCACTCATGTGGACACCGTCTCTCGCAAAATTTACCCCCTCCGACAATTTCAAATGGTGCCATAAATTAGTTTAAATTTTTTGCAATTATTGTACCCATTTTATTTTTGAAAACCTGGTGGCACTATCAAAATCAGGTCCGACTTCAAAACGTCCACAATCTTCTGGTATGCGGGTCAATATCTCGCATACTACTACCTGGGACACAGAGGGTATTGTAAGCAGTTCACATGCGAATGCTACAATACGCTCTGCCAGGTCCTCATGCAGGTACACAACCATTACCTAAATCATTTGTTCCCATGTCAACCAGAACGACAGTTGGTGCAATTATCCACACTGCTCTCAGTTCACGAAAGAGGCGATCCATGGTAAGTCCCCCTTTCCCTCGGAAAACGACCTTTCCAAACATATCGGCAAGGTCAAGATCTGGTCGATAGTACCTGTGCCGCTCCCCACCTACCTCACCGACTTGGAACACGTGGTGCATCCTCCTCACAAAACTGTACCCTATCACCAACAAACATGGCTTCTGCATATTCTGGAAAGAAAGATTGCACAAATCGTTAAGTTTGCGTGCCTATTCCCTACATTTTTAGAAGTGCAGTATTACCACACTGTTCTTAGTGCACACAGCACCGATGTTTTATCAGTGTTGTGATTCACGACAGAAACCACGAGGAGGTGACAGTGTGAACCTTCTGTCTATGTATGTGAGTATGCGAGGATGTTTGTATGAGTGTGCGTTTGAGTACATGACATCATAAATAGTATATAATATGCTATACGGATATATTATAAGCTGACCTAGGATACTTATATATTATACATTTATGCTATACATCGTACATTATATATATATTTATGCATGCTATATCCATGTCACTATTAATAAACAATCAACCTATGTAAATAAATATTATATATTATGCTATATATTGTACATATATATAAGATAAATAGTATTTGCCTTAACTTTTAGTTATAATTTATTTACTCTGTCACATGCTGTTTGAACCAGGATCGCTCTGGTACAGACATCTAACAGAGTTATATATATATATATACATATACATGTATATACATATACATATTAGAACTGACACAGCTTGATGCTGAAGTGGCTGACCTTCCATCCCTAATGAACAATGCTGATGATGTCATTACATTTTCAAAGCTGTTGTAGAACCAAATCTCCCCAGATAATATCAGTGATGATTTCACCAGGCTTCATGTAGCAAGGTGTTTTCTCTCTCTCATATGTAACCTTATATTCACTGGTCTTATTCATGAATTCGACTATTTGACCGTAGTACCAATCTCTTTGGGCTTCATCAGCCATTTGGTGTGCAATGTACATGCCAGTCAGGGACTTGGGGTCTCTAATGTTGTCACTGAGATCTTCAGATTCCAAAGGAAGTTCTGCCCCTGTGAGCTTACCTAGATGTTCCTTAAGCTGATCAACTGTAGCATGCGTGAATGATATCTGATCAACTGTACATTTCAGAACTTTGGACCAGATGTTGATTTGTGCTTTCAAGATCGACTTGGCACTGGTCATCGAGAGTTTCCTGGTTTCATCGTCAATTTTACCCGGGGAGATCCACAAACCACCGTGCTTATATGCCAGCTCAAACCACTGCTCAGTCTTTTTACGGGCACTGTTCTCAAGTTGGTGAATTCTCTGGCGTGAGAGTCGGAGCTTCCCTTTGGGCTCTCTTCGTAGCTGTTCCCTTCTTTCTTTATTGGCCTCGGTGTTTTTCCTGGCTACTTTCCTGGCATGGTCTGTACACTCATGATTTGCTACATCGTCCCGCTCAACTAACCAAATGCTCGTTTTGTTCACTTGGAACATCACTTTTGATTCGACGTGGCTTGGCTTGGCAATTTTAGCACGGTAGATGATTTGGTCAGCTATAGCAAAGTTTCTTTCACCGCTGATGTTTGTTGCACTACAAGACCTGGCCTGATGTTGTAAGGCCTCGCTTGGGTCCCAATATCGGCTGCCAGGAAGCTGATCCTTGAGTTGCCGCTCAATGATGTTAAGACAAGCCTGATATAGGTCCTGCAGCAAAGTAACAGTTTTGCAATCGCTGGATGTTGGCTTCATGAGACTATCCAGGACAACGTCATCCTTGATGGCTACATCAGCGAAGACTGATGGTGGGCTGGTCTGAGCCTGGCATCCTGTGACCATGACTGACACTTCCCTTGGGCCTCAGCAAAATACCTATTCATGTCAAGGATGTTGTTATCTTGGTCAACCAACCGCATCCAGGGCCCAGTCAACAATTTGCTAATGATACCAAGGGCCCGTGTCGTCACATGAAGCACATCCAATTTCAGTGCATTGATTTAACAAGATTTGCCATCCAAGCCAAAGGCCCAGATGGCAAGTGGACAAGGAAGCCATTGGCTTATCGAGAGTCCAACAATGTTCACCTACTTATAACCCGTCCTCCTGAGATATGTGTCAACCTTGTTTTTAAACATATTCACGCTGCTAGCAGTTTCACAATCTGTAGACAATTTGTTCCATTCATTTATTGTCCGCTGTGCGAACGAGTGCTTCCTGATGTCCAATCTACATTGATCCTTTACTAATTTTACCTCATGTCCTCTAGTTCTGCTATCCTTCTTGAGTGAGAAAAACATGTTTCTATCAATATTTTCATACCCATTCAATATCTTAAAAACTTCAATCTGATCTCCTCTTAACCTCCTTGTCTCTAGAGTTGTTAAACCACATTCTTTCAGGCGTTCTTCATAACTAAGGTCTCTAAGTTCTGGAATCATTTTAGTTGCTCTCCTTTGTATGCGTTCAAGCGTACCTATATCCTTGTTACGATATGGTTTCCATGCTTGTATACAGTATTCTAAATGAGGTCTAACTATTGCTTTATAAAGAGGTATAATTAACTTTTTTCCCTTGTATGTTATGTTTCTTCTAATCAATCCTAGAATTTGATTACCCTTTGAAGCTGCAATACCACACTGCTCTGAAACTTTCATATCAGCGCTTATTGTAACTCCTAAGTCCTTTTCTTTTACAGTAGTACCCAGAACAGTATCTCCCATTTTATAGTTTACATTCAAGTTCCCATGTCCTGTATGTAGGCATTTACATTTCCCAAAATTGAACAGCATCTGCCATTTCTCAGACCATTTCATTAATCTGTCTAGATCGTTTTGTAAATGTTGTTTATCACCATCAGTATTAACCTTTCTAAACAGTTTTGTGTCATCCGCAAATTTCAGTACGTTACTTGTTATACTGTCGTCCAAGTCATTGATATAAATTAAGAAAAATATAGGTCCTAATACTGATCCTTGAGGTACCCCACTCAAAACCGATTTCCAATTTGAAACTTCTCCATCTACTACAACTCGTTGTCTTCTGTCAGTCAGCCATTGTTCTATCCAGTCAGTTATGCTATCCCCGATACCATGGGCTTTTAATTTAATAGTAATCTTTGATGTGGCACTTTGTCAAAAGCTTTCTGAAAATCTAAGTAGATAATATCTACTGGCGATCCCACGTCTATCCTTATTGGCTACACTCTGCTGGACTGCGTTTGCTGGAATGTGTGACCTGACAAAAAAGTCCTGTAACGAGGTGTTGTAGTGATACAGGAGGCCACTGTTGAGGAAGTACAGATGAAAACGGTTGCCTATGTACTGATTGTAAACGACGGACCTGTTTTGTGTTTCTGCAGTTGGAATCCCTGTGACTTTTAGGTGTTCACGAAGAAGATCAGCGCAGTTGTACAGCGGAGCTTATCTGCACACCATAGCAATCCCTTTGTCGGATTCTGTTCGAAGGGTGAATGGATACTTGTCACTCTTTTTCAAGTCTTTTATGTTGTTCGTGACCTCAAATGACTTTCTCACATTCCTTCGACATCCCATCAACTTGTAAGTTCTTTCCCAAGTTTCTGTCCCACTATACGATCAACTGCATCGTTGGTCTTGCATCGATCCGTCATGGTGTTTACAATGTGGGATTTGATGTCAACAGAAGATGATGTTCCGGGCATTGCTGTTTCGATAGCGCCAATGTCACGCATTATCGTATCCACGTACTCAACTGCAGTCCCACCTCCCTGTTGGCTGAGGCCTACCAAAAGGGTTTGCTCTTCCGTGGCCGACCGTTTTCGTTATTCCATCATACTTCACTGTCAGATCTGTTTGACCTGTCAGGGCTTCGGCAATCTGCTGGCGAGCAACAACTTTCATTTCTTTGCACATGTTGTTATTCGTGCTGTAATTAGGGAGTGGTCCCTCCACCTCAGCACCTGTGACGGTTTTCACTACAAGCCTGATTGCTGGTGACACATTTGGCTGAGAAACTACCAGGCTTTGTAGGTGGTAGCTTGCCTGGCGAATTTCAGACCTATAGGTTTTCCTGTCCTGCTTTGTTGTTATGTGACCAGTTCTATCTTCGATGGTATCCTTGGCGGTGGCTGACTCATTTTTACAGTATTTGACTTGTTGACTTAATTCTGTCACCTTATGCTAAGTTTGACGCAACAGGTTGGTACACACTATTTTATAATCAGGGTTACTGGCATCATACTTACCTTTGAATCGCTGACTTTGTTTACGTTTTGCTGTTTTTAACCTATGCAATTCATCACGCAGCTCTTGATTTTGCATTTGTAGTTTGGACACATTTTTCAGTTTAGCTTTTGCGGAACGATACTTTGAAATCCAAGATGCTATTGATTTATCCTTACATTTTAATGTCTGGTTTATCGTTTTTCTGTTGAACAGTTGCATTCGATGTTTTGTCTTCAGATTCTCATTCTTTACCTTGATATATTCTGCTTTTACAAAGGCCAATCTGTCCTTAAGTGTCTGATTTTCTTCCACTAGTTTTGCTGCCTCTACTACTTGTTCAAACACGGCCGAGATTGTTGCTTTTGGCTGCTCTTGCTTGCTGTCAGGATTTTTAACTACACACTTCTTTACTTTAGTAGGCAACTTCAACTGATCTGCCAAATATGCCTCCAATTTAACAGGATCTTGAGCTCTTTGCATTTTAACGCGTCCCACTTTCACATTCTTAAATAATGTCCGCAAGTGTACAAATGATATGTGATTATGTTTTGCCCATATACTGAAACAAAGGCAACCTTTATATCTGACCACGAAATGTTCATCTTCTTTACTTTCTCATTTGCCATTAGACAGAAAATCTCATAAACAACCTGATGCGTCATTGTTTCTGGTGTTAACTTTTTTACTATGCTAATAAATTCATCCTTTGAGGTAAATTCTATTCCTAGCAGTTGACAAGATGATGAAGAATGTCTGGCCATGTTTATTTTTAAAGATGTTAACTGACCTAACTTATCCACATTTATATTTTCATTGAAATTATGTCAGCAGTAAATGTTTGTATGTGAATATGCAAGAAGTTTGTATGATACAGTAAAGTACTGTATTGTAGTTTTAATGCGTTTAAGTTTATAATTAATACTGGTTTAAAAAAATTACTGGTACAATTTATTTACTACTAACTTAATAAACTTCAATCATACTTACACCATACTTACGCTATATTAGTGAAAATGTACAATTTCAAAACAACATGCAAATAATGCAAATTGTGAACTTATCTTTACTATACACTTATCTTTGCTAAAAAACGTAGCTTTACTGTTATCCTTCAAATGTATTGGGGAATCCTAGAACATGAAATAAAGAGTATAAAAATATACATTATATATATACATATATATATCGTATTAGTACTGCATATATATATATATATATATATATATATATATATATACACACACACACACGCAGTACTAATACTATTAATTAACATGACAGTCCTTACACTACAAATAATAAATGATAATTCCAATTACTAATCTGATATATTCCATAAATATATATATATATATATATATATATATATATATATATATATATATACACACACATGGAGTGCATAAAAAGTATGTGTAGAAAGAAAAGATAAATAAATATGCACACATGTAACATTTAAAAAGAATTGCTTAACAAAACTCTCATTTACCTCATTTATTTATCAACTTTGAATCGTAATATAAGGGAAGGACACCCCAAATAATAAATGTTTGATTGTGTATGCATGCAGAAATATCAACACATAATTGTATGTAAAAGTGCAGATGGCATGGACTTAAATGTTGAAATATTGCTTTAAAATGCACCTAGCCTAGGGCCTAGGCCACGCACAAACGATTGCGTGGATTTTGAATTGCGGAAAACGACTTGACCTAAAAATTACTAGAAAACGATGTTACAGCCTACGGCTATGTTCCCAGTTTCAGTGATAACAGTTGAAAATCTATTAAAAACTAACTTAATTTACTAATGTTGAAGCATGATCTTTAATTACTTGTTCACAATAAGCCTATAGTAACAGTAAGGTTGTTTGCACAAAGTATTTAATGATTTGCATGGCGCGCGTCCATCCCGCACCGCTCCCCAGGAACCTGCGGCCGCGCAACGATTAAAGTATACCAGCGACGCAAACCTACTTTTAAACGCTAAACAGCGCGCGCATAGCTAATTTTCCGAACGATGCTGTACTCGGGCTAACAAACCCACAGTCATAATACCCACATTATCGTAATGCTGAACTACTGCCGATTTCATTTATTGACATGCTAAAGTTGTTCGATGATTATTTACCATTATTTTTAACTACTATTCACAAGGCAAAAGTTAACACCAGCTTACCTCGGTCAATGTCAATCCAAGAAGGCCCGCGAAAACGTCACATGTTTCTTCAGTCTTTCATTGGTTGATATATGCATCAGTCAAGGTCACACGTTCGTTTGCATAATGTTATGATTGACATCAAAAACAGGCGGAGCCTAAGATGGAGGTCACATATTCTGGGTCAATTCCTACGTCCGAATTTTCCGCAGCGCACCTAGCGGATTGTAATATACCTAAAAGGCCAAATCCTAATTTACGGTGAGTTTAATGTTTGACCCTTGATTTTAAATTGCACCAGCACATTGCATTACAAACAGTTTAACCACACCTGCACTTGTACATTTACTCATGCGCGCACAAGCACCTTTCACGTTGTCGTAACCCAGTGACGGTAGTGAAACAACGGAGGAAGAACTTGTCCTTTGACGGGATCCCCTTTTTACTTGCCCCGTGATATGTTTCTGCTGCACCTCGATAGATGGCAGCACGCACATTTCCAGAGTAGCGTAGCGCTTAACAGACGCTGTTTGTTATCGATCCTGTGCAGCAAAAATCAACTAATCTCCCGAGCTATGCGATGTATGATAGTAACATGGATGTGCATTTTACAAATAGGTACGTATGAAGATCGTGCATTGTTGAAATAATCGACACGGGCGCCGGAATACTGGCGTACCCAATCTTGTTATGTTGTTGGCTGTTGCGTTCGAAACGCTTGAGCCTTGGCAAGCCGCAAGGCCAGGGCCGGGCAGGGCAGGGATTTTATTCTTGTTGCTGATATGATTACAATGGTCAGTGAATGCAACGGGTAACCTAACTATAGTAATATGAACATGTAAACAAAGCAAGACTGTTGATGTAGCTTTAAACAGTCAGCTAGTTACAGTAGTAGTACTAATAGTTAGGCACTTAAAAAAAAAATTTAGACATCATGATAAAACATTGGTAATTATTTTAAATGAAAGGCGACATGTAAAGGAACCAAAAACTGTTTATTTTATAAAAGTATCTTTATTAGATCCAAAGATATTGCGATTTTAATATGGTAATAATTCAAAAAAATGTTGTATCGTATAAAGGCAAAATACTCCCATTTTTGTGTTTTCTTTCAATAAATGTATGATTGAAATGGCTTAACTTTTTTATGTGTACATACATTTTAATAATTTTTTCAGGAGTTGCAAGCACATTAAGTAGGGTCATAAATATCCATAGTCCAGTCATGTATCATTAATAGTAACTGCAATAATGCAATTAATATGTCAATATCGGCTAATGTATGCGTGAAGTCAACTGACCGACACATTTTGATAAAAGGCCTTAACTCCCATGATTATCTCGATATTTGTATAATTTGTCCAGGGTTTACAAACTCGTTAACCAGAGTCATAAATATACATCACACTCATTTCATAACTCAGATGATGCAATTAATAAGTAAAAATAAAAAAGTACATAAAATATTTTAAAAAGTACCATTACTAATAATCATTAATAAAATTTGTTTTGCAAAACAAATATCAAACAGATTGTATTTGCCTATTGACTTTGTAATGAATTCAATTTATAGAAATGTAAATAAGTCAAGATTTTGGTTAAATCAATCTCTCAATCGGTGTCCAACTAAAAGAATCAAAATCAGATAAAATTTCACAAACTAGTGGAGCTGAAACACACCCCTGCGTATGCGGGAAAATATTTCGAACACAGACTAACTAAGACCTCTTAAAGAGGTGCTGAACATTTTGGATGGCGTGCCGTGGATCTATTATCTGCTAAACTTAAATGGAAATACACCAGTGTCTTCTAATCAATGTATTTCACCTTAATTTTGGTGCAATTTTAATAAAAAACAGACAGACATATAAAGGTACTTACAATTAACCAATCTGCCGCGGTAAGTCACGGAAAAGAAGGGAAACAGCCGACAATACAGGATATAAAACAAAAGTAGACCCCGGGTGCCGGGAATTGGCGCGGCTAAACTGACACGATTTCTTGGACACGCTGCGCAACCACTCAGCGAATTTTGTTGAAGTGCCTATAATAGTAGTGTGCATAAGCCATAACTTATGTTAACATGTTGAAGCTGAGATAATGTAGTAATGACGAAACCCGAAAGCGCATGCTCCCAGCCCTCGCATCAGGCTTAAGCCTTAGGCTTAGCTTCATAGCACTGCCTATTGTATTGGTAAGTTACTGTACTGTTCTAAAGTCTCAGCATATGTATGTCTAAGACTTTAAACCGTATCCAATGCTGGATTAACAATGTGGGGGGAGCCTGGTAGAAACCTTTTTGGTGGGCTATAAGAAAGTCGGAAAGACAAAGATTGAGACGTGTGGCACCATAAACTGGGATGACTTTGGCCCATTTTTAATAGATCGCTTGGAAAACATTTATACTTGGTGATAAAGCAGTGAACCAAGGCAAAGGGCTAACACTAGCCAACCAACTGTCCCTAGATGAGTACTACTTTGACAGCAAAATTGTTCCATGGGACCATGGAAAGGTATTCAAATTGTATGATTTGTGCTGGGCCATAGTCACCCCATAAGTTGGGGTGACTTTGGCCCAAATATGTGTATGTTGAATAAGAACGTTGGATGTTGCATAGTGACTACATATTATAAGCTTGGAACCTTGGACCCTATATAATGGGTACATTTTTACAGGGAGTAAACCATGGCCATCTCAGGTGCTGGGTGACTTTGGCCCAGTGCACAAAAAAGTATTGTCATGAATCCTGGGTCCCCTGCATGCATTCCATTAACCAAAATGGTGGTATTCGTGTAATGCTACATCACATTTCTAGAGAATCTAAAAACGAGTTCTTTTAAAACAAAGTTACGCTGCAATTATAGATGGGCGAAAGTCACATCAGTTTAAATTTCCCAAAGCACAAAATGTAATAGAAGTGGAAATATGCTATGCTAAGTTTATATTTAGTTTACAACTCCATGGAATCTTAGATCCTATTACTGTTCTTTAGAAGGTTTTGGACTGTGAGTCAATGTTTTGTCCAGCCCCTATGGCCTGGGTTCTCTACATTAAAGTTACATACCATTTATCTTTCATAATTTTCTCAGAACATTTACATTTAAAAGAACCAAATTCTCAGAATTGCTTGTAAAGGTGTGTACCATTACATTAATACCACCATTTTGGCGAATGGAGTTCATGCTGGGGTCCCAGGTGTCTTGACAACTTTTTTTTGCTTTGGGCCAAAGTCACCCCAATCTGCAGTACTGACTATGGAGGTAAACACATATCTTAGGCTTAAAGCCTAAGCCTAACTTAGGCTTATTGTTTATTCAACTGTAGTTGAGCATAGGCATTCACATACTGTTGTCAATGATGGCATACAGACATACATACATACAATAAAATACAGCGTATGATGACAAACAAGGAAATACTGGATTGACGTAAATCAGAGGGTATGCTAAAACAAGTTTTATAAGATGTACTACGTAAACGCTTTGTCACATTGTATGGCGCGCTAAGTGTATGGGGCAGAATTGTCAAGATTAACCTAGAACTAACCAATACAATTTTGCACTGTGGTCTGACCTCATTATCTGACATTCTATCAGTTTGAGGCGTTGTCACAGTGAAGATAGACTCTAAGCGGCCAGTCGGATGGATTATGATTGATTTAATCTGGCAATGACTCTACCACTTCCCTAGAGATATCTTAGTTGGGCAGACACAGATAATAAGATTAACCGGCATGACCAGCCAGATGGTGGAGATCTGTAGGAGGGAACGGTACAATTCCTGGTTGGTGATGTGATAGCGCCTGGTCAAACTGAAACTATTTCGGAAGTTTAATTTAGCCAACTTTTGCAACTTAGTACATGTTTGACTGTTTAATATTGCAGTTGTTGGTGACCGATTGAAAAGAAAAATGTACAGAAACATCCACAGCTATTCTTCATGTATTAGACTTCTCAATGGCACCCGCCAGATTGGCTGCAATTGTAAGTTGATGTTGCATTACTCATGAAACTATGGGCATGCATGCATTTATTACATGCCTACTGATGTACAATTTATCATTTTCAACTTGGGGTAAATTGTGATAAATGCACTTATGCAATTACAAAATTTGCCTACAACAACAAGTATGGACAGATTTTAGGTTACAACAAATGGAACAGCACCAGTTATATATATATATATATATATATATATATATATATATATATATATATATATATATATATATATATATATATATATATATATATATATATATATATATATGTTTGTTAACAACTTCATTGATAATTTTGATGCCCTCTTGCAACACAAATATTTATAGTTTTATAAAACATGTACATATGATATTGAGAATGATTTCATCAAATGTATGAGCAATTGTATAAATATTTGTAAAGGACCCATGTGGTCTAGATGGATGATTTTATGATATCTTATTTATTAATATTTAATTATTTATTATATTTTAACTTATTTACATTTTATTTGAAAGCATGTATTTTTAAGCCTGAAATTTATGACAAGTGTCCCTTCAACAATCATAATAATTAACTTCTATAGAGCCTATATCCTCAGGCCCCTGATCTCAGAGGTGCAACAAAACAGAATCATTAAGCATAATCGTGAACAGGGACACACAAAAGTCATTATCAGAATGCACCAGAATCAAAGTTAGATGGTGGAAATGCAATTTGGAATAATATGTCTTGAGTTTTTTTTTGGAAGGTAGCTATAGTTTAATGATGTTTTCAAAGTAATGGGGAGTTCATTCCAGACCCTATGCATGGCCACAGAGAAAGCACATTTGCCCAAGTTAAATTGAATTTTAGGAACAATATGTTGTTCCTTGAATGGATAGATGATCTGGTTTCTCAGTTACTAATATTAAACATAATTACCTCTCAATATTCAGATCGAATACCAAGTTTCTTGAGAGGTAATTATGTTTAACAATAAGTTGTTGTGGAATGGATGATATGAGCTGCCTAGGGATATTTGAAAAAATATAGGAGACTAGTCAAGTAGGGTGGTTGTCGTGTAGATAGAGCACAGTATGTAAGAGTGGACAGTTTAAAATTGAAGCTAGTGTAGCTGTTTAACTTTAAGTAGTGGTATGATGGTGAACTGACTCATTGGTGAGTGATGGTGAACTAACTCATTGGTGAGTGATGGTAAACTGACTCATTGGTAAATGATGGTGAACTGACTCATTGGTGAGTGATGGTGAACTTACTCATTGGTAAATGATGGTGAACTGACTCATTGGTGAGTGATGGTGAACTGACTCATTGGTGAGTGATGGTGAACTGACTCATTCATGAGTGATGGTGAACTGACCCAATGGTGAGTGATGGTAAACTGACTCATTTGTGAGTGATGGTGAACTGACTCAATGGTGAGGGATGGTGAACTGACTCATTGGTGAGTGATGGTAAACTGACTCATTCTGCATGTTAGTTTATAGCTTTCACTTCACTTGTTGCTGCTGTTTCTGTCCTTCAGCTGCCCGTGGAGGCAATGTCGGTGTGCTGCATCATGTCAAAGAAGAACGTGATTTGGCTTGGTTGATAGACAAGGGACCACATCAACCCTACATAGTTCTACTTACAAACAACACCTTCACAAAGTTAGTTGAACATCAACAATTTGTATCTTGCATTGATGTTTTGTTATTATTTCTTATTTTAATGTAACTATTGACCATTTTTATATAGTTTAACTACCAATGGTATTTATATATAGTTAGTCTTTTTATTGTCAAATGTAAACACTCCTGAATAGGGTGTTACTCTGAATATGAATGTATAAATAAAGTTTATTGTTATTATGTATAAAATGCTTTTCAAATTGTTCATCCATTGAATGCACATGATTAGGTTGCAGTTGAGGGTATTGATATTTATTGTGTGGTTCACTATTTTATTTAACGCTGCGATGTCAGCCTTAATTTGCCAAGAAGTCTTGTTCTATTTGGTTCATCATATGCATTGCCTTTATTTGAACATCTCTCAATCGTGGTCTTTCCTTGGTATTGGCCATTCATTTTAGCTGCATTTTACATATCATCATTTGCCTTGTAATTGCTGTACATAATGGCTAATTGTCAAGCAATTCATTTTCAGATTTAATGTTGGTAAATATTTACTGGACAACAAAAGTTGCTAACAAAAAAGTATATAAAAATACATTCAAATGCAGAAAAGAATATCAATTACATACAAGTCATCGAGTTAGTAAGGAGATTTTTAGTAATGACACAAGACGCATGCGAAATGCAATTTTTTCCAAAAGATGAAATAACTTTTTGCGAGTAAGTCTGGGTTTGCCGAGTGGATAGATATATATATATACGAGGCCGGTAATCACAAGGTGGCAGAAATGGTATCGGCCCCGATATAGCAGGTGGTTGGTCAGTAGCGGGTTTGTGCTGGATGAGAGGTATTTCAAATCCAGTTGCCGTTTCTGTATTGCACAGCAAGCAACGTTTGTTTCCGCTCCATTTAAAAATACCACCCACCCTCCCTACTATTCCTTTAACAGTTGTTACCCAGTTGCTATCTAATAAATCAGGTCATGCATTATGTGTAGATACACTGTAAAACACTGAAGACAGAGAGGTAGTTCACAAAGTTTCTGAATTTTTGTATGCTTTTCCGTTATAGTTTGGTACAAGGTTTTGCATTAACGCTTTTCCCTCCACTGAGTTTTCAGTAGTGTACGCAGGGTTTTTAGTTCGGGTACTTTTTACATTTTGTGTGGTTGTTTGGACCCACCTCTCGGTGTGATGTGTTAGTAGTTATTGGTTGACTAATGTATATATACGTAACGCCTTTATACATTATGTGTTGTGTTACCATAATTTTCATTATGAATTGTTCATGAATGTTTGGGTAGTTAGCCCACTTTTTTATTTATCATGTTTTGCTGGGGGGATCGAGTACCCCAGCCTTTCTGTTTGTATATGTATGTGTATGGTTAATCCACTTTGTCATTACGCCCCTACTATGGAACTTGTAGACAATGGGGTGACCCCCCAACAGTCAGTAGTGGTATAGATAGTATTGGTAGCGGGTAGCTGCTAGGCATAATTTAATAATTATTATGTGTAAACACCTTTTGGGGGCCGACATGCTTGCTGTGATTATGTGAATATGTATCTTGTTATGATGATGTATGCTTGCCTAATTTCCGGCTCATTAATTAATACATTAAATGTCGTTCTTTGGCCTATTTCAGTCTCACTAACTGCTTTGTGTACAGAGCTCAAATTCTACATTAATTCATTACTAGGATGGTTGGACAAAAGTCTGCATACCAAATACCATGCCAGTTAGCAAGGAGTAATCTTGTAACACTTTAAATATACTATAATTTTTATGCATAGAGAAGAATTAATGCATTCTCTGATTGCATCTGCTTTGAGAGTATCAATTTAGACTAGTGGGGCGTAGTGGCTCTGCGATTAGAACACCAGACTGTCAACAGAAAGGATTGAGGACTCTACCGGCCCTATATAAAATGTCATTATTAACATACTATTTACATTTCTGTCTCTACAGGAGCGTGGTGAGCAGATTGAAACTGTCTGGGAAGGTCAATGGAATGCTACTTGTCAACATAAATCAGACAGAAAAGCCCACTCATTTCTCACCGGACAAAACCTGCCCAAATAGTGACTATGGTAATGATGAATTATCTTATGTTATTTTTACAATATATGTTGTGTGTAAATTATGAAAAATATACATCTATTCTTGCAGTGAATTGCCTGCTTAGTTTTTGATATAAAATTCACTAGAACGAGTAGAATAAGTAAATAATTTGCTACATGAGAGACATACTCTGCAACATCCAACTTCTGTACACAAATAAAATGTGGTGACCCCCTCAAGTGACAGACACACCAACATCCATACACAGGTAAAATGCAGTGAACCCCCTTGAGTAGCAGACACCCCAACATCCATACACAGGTAAAACACAGTGAACCCCCTTGAGTAGCAGACACCCCAACATCCATACACAGGTAAAACACAGTGAACCCCCTTGAGTAGCAGACACCCCAACATCCATACACAGGTAAAACGCAGTGAACCCCCTTGAGTAGCAGACACCCCAACATCCATACACAGGTAAAACACAGTGAACCCCCTTGAGTAGCAGACACCCCAACATCCATACACAGGTAAAACGCAGTGAACCCCCTTGAGTAGCAGACACCCCAACATCCATACACAGGTAAAACGCAGTGAACCCCCTTGAGTAGCAGACACCCCAACATCCATACACAGGTAAAACGCAGTGAACCCCCTTGAGTAGCAGACACCCCAACATCCATACACAGGTAAAACGCAGTGAACCCCCTTGAGTAGCAGACACCCCAACATCCATACACAGGTAAAACGCAGTGAACCCCCTTGAGTAGCAGACACCCCAACATCCATACACAGGTAAAACGCAGTGAACCCCCTTGAGTAGCAGACACCCCAACATCCATACATAGGTACAACGCAGTGAACCCCCTTGAGTAGCAGGGCACCTATTCTCAAGGCTTACAAATTCATAATTCAAGTTTTTCATAAATATGGCAGCAAAACTCCCCTGGGGGGGTCACTCACAGAATATCTAATACTAAATCTAAGATAACACGGCAAATTTGGCTGAAATTCAACATCGATTATGTAATACTTTCATAAGCCAATTCAGTATGTAGCATGCCTTTCAAGAATACAGGCTCTGGCACCCTAAGAATGTGTACTGAGGTAAATCCGAGAACCACCATCAAGTGGCCACCTCTGGGTGTGTTGTTTCAGGCATGTACAAGAAGAGTGCCATAGCCAACTGTCACAACATCTCTTGGAACCCTCAAGGCAGCGCACTTATGTTTGTTGACTTCAACATCCCAATATTCCTGCTCCATTGTCAGCAAGATGTAGACTTTCTCATCGACAAAGTTTGTATCTTCATTCCCGTGTCCCCATGTTGCAACTAAGGGGTTGTGTAAATATAAAACATTCCATTAAGCCAAACAAAATTATGATGGTGGGTGGGCCAAGGGTCCACTTGGATTATCACAAAAAATGGAAAGGCATATTTTAAAAGTTTTTGTCCCTGTTGAAATTTTGCAATAATTGTTTGTTTGTTTGTTTAAGCTAGAACTTGTATATTTAGAGAATGAGAGAACTGTAGAGAGGTATACTTATTGTGCCTGTGTTTGCCCCCAGTGTTACCAGCGGCACAATGCTCCGAGAGAGAATGGTGATCCAAGGTTGTATCCTCTGTGTGCCATGCAGCTCAAGGTCGCAATGGACGGTGCCAAGGACACACCGACCTGCATGAGGAGAAGCTTTATTTTTAGCCTGAGCCCTCGTAAGTGTGTTTTACTGGGTAGATCTGTTCTTCGTATATTGCCCTGGTTACGTGTAATGATATGACAGAAAGAAATTACAAGTACTGGAAGTCTCGATGAATATGTCAGCTTTGCAAGTAATTTATACATTTTAGATGTGCAAAGTTCAATGCAGAGTTAAACACTGTCTTTGTTCATATGTTTGGTTTGCAACAACACAAGTGGTTCACAGTTGCACATTTGTTCCAGATGACTACTGTTCACCACTGGGAGACCACAATATTTATTCATTCGTTCATGAACCGAAGAAACTCGAACCAGATTCGGTTGTTGTTCTGTCAGCCAAGGTGCGTGACTCTGCGTGTATAATATTGAATTTAAACAGAATGACAGAAAATACTACAGCAATAAAGTTTAAAACATGAAGTGTAACACTGTTAATATTTATATGTACTTTGAGATCAAAATATTCATAGAATTTGGGCATTTTAATTATGCGAAAACCCCGAACTAGTTGTGTATCAGTTAACCAATTAAATTCGCTTCCATTTCTTTTAAAGGGACTAACAACAAGGCACTAGCTAAAATGCTTTTTCGGTGTGTACACAAAGTTTAATATTGTATGTACAGTAGTACCTGCCTCCGATGAGTGGACACCTGCTATGGCGGGACACTTTCTCAATGTACGGACTGTTTTACCATGTTAATGTCCCTCTGATGAGGGGACACCTGGTGAACGCGGACAGCGGACATGATATTTTGGTTTTCTGTCCCTGCTAAGGCAGACAGTAATCATTATTTTTGTAATATTGTTCTCGAAATATTTTATTTCCAAAATGGCGACGGACAAACAGCACAGTGTGTAGTGGGAAAAACGTTATATCGCAAATTCGGATAAAAGGCCGTTAGTCATGGACCCCGATTTTTTGCCGCCGGGGAAATACCAATTGGGCCTGCTTATACCTACTTAGAACTGCTTTGACAATTCTCAAGAAACAGGTGAACAATGTCAACGACAATGAACGACTGTCAACAAGTTGTTTGTTTGGCGCTGCCGCCGACATCAATCCCTGATGTTGGCTTCGCTTAGGCGGTTTGAAATTGCAATCTAGATTCACAAACACGCCTCGCATAAGAATCAGATAAACAGTTTTAAATGCAATTTAGTATGCAGTACTAATATGATACTGGGATAAAAGGCATGCCTCCAATCTAAACGACGTGAAACCAACATGCCAAAGGCACTACCGGTGCGCGAAAATACAAATTTGTCATCAGAATATGAAACGACGAATCGATGCTAAGTGCATCATAAATTTATACTTCGGTCGAGATCAGTTGAAAATCGAGGTGAAATGATTATTAATTCTGCCTATTGTCGTTTTCTATGTTTAATCAGCTTTCATACTGCGTGTATCAACTCAAATACCTTTTTGGCTGCTCAAATCCAGGTCATCATACGATTCGTAGGCCTATTAGTTCAGTACATCGTCATCATAGTTTCATAACGGTATACGTACATGTATTTTATTAAGTTAACGATTAAACAGGGCGTAACATTTCAAAATAATACACGTTGATAGTAGTTGACTCGTTTAATAAGCTCTATAAACTGCATATTGCCGTATAAGACAGCGCTGCAAGCACACTGTGGCTTCGACATCGTTCTTGAACTTGGAGCTGCGGGCGGCGATTGCTGTTGGTTAGTAGCACCCTGATGGCAGATATGGGAACACCTAATGCGCCTTATTTCAGCCCTCCACTCCAGCATGCCTGTCCCTCCGATGAGGGGACACCTGCCATGTAGGGACACTTTTGCTTGGATACAGAAGTGTCCGTTGAAGGCAGGTACTACTGTACTACATGCCAAAATAAAAAATGTGTAAAAACTTATTTATGAGTAAAATTAGACTCGCCACTCGCAAAGTGAGATGGGATAGCGATAACATGGTTTTGTGACGTCAATGATGATATGAGTTTACATTCAGTCAGTGATTTCTATGCAATGCTTCATTATAGTTTCACTCACGTTACTATAGCGAGTGATGGCGATGTAAATTTTCCAGAATAAAACGTATAATGTAACAATTTCACTAGCGGCTATTGATACAGCAGAATCATCTTCGAATTTGGCTCTTTCGAAGCAGTTTAGCGACGTCAGTAGCCTTTGAACTTATTTACTTTCTGGCCGAACCATGGAAACAACCATGTAGAGCCAACAAGCTTCTCCTCATATGTCTACCATACATATACACATGTCATGTGGTCAAACAATGTACTCTTACTTTCAAAGAAAGATCAAAATAAACGAAAATTTGGCATCTATGCCTAGCTTCGCAGAGCTTTTGTTTTTGTAATTTGTTATCGTTACATGGAAGTAAGAGTAATGTTTGACCACGTGACATGTGTATATGTATGGTAAATATATGATGAGAAGTTTGGCAGCTCTAGGTGGTCGTTTTTATGGTTAGGTCAGAAAGTATACATCGCTATAGCAGGAGTAGCGCTGATGGGTGGCCCAACTGCCATGTTGTTTCAGCTTGGTGATTTCGGTGACTGATGTGACTCGTAAGATCTACTCAGTTCTAGCTAGTAATAAATTAGCCTTCACTTTAAGGGTTTGTTATTTCTGTATTTGTCATCAAAGGGATGGAATGTTTAACTATAGATATTGTTGAAGTACACTGCTTTGTCTGTTTCATACAGTGAGCAGGTGTGAATAAAAGACCATAATATGCAGGTGGCTCCGTTGTATTCACAATACAATAATCGCTTATCCCTGTCATTGCTCTGTATTTAATTTAATTACAAACAAAAACTGGGGAGAATTTCCCCTGCTGAGTTGAAACGCACGAAAATCTGAAATATATTGTAACAAAATAGTATGATAATTGTAATTTAATTGATTAAAATTATTCAGCTGTATATAATATTATATTTTTTTGTGTAATATATTATGATATAAATTTTAAGGATACAACGAATTGTATAAGTTCTAATGATTGTCTTGTTGACTGCATGTTAAAATGGAAAACATAGCACCGTATGTGGTTACAAAGTAACAATTTCCAGTTAATGTAAAAATAAATCAACAAATGAGAGAAAAATAGAATGCTTTATTAACAGAAAGATATGCATTAAACTACATGTGCTCGCTACACAATCGTTTGGGCCAAAATCACTATGCCCATTGTGCTCTGCAAGCAAAGTTACCAGAGTTGCTTCCACTACTGGGAATAATGAGGGCACATCACCCTCTTTCAAAGAGATTTTAGCACCAGGATAACCCAGGGCTGCACCTTCTCTGGGTCGGATCGCAGTCAAAACAAGTTTTCTCGAAGCAGGCTGTGCTTCATTTTTTTAAAACAAAGTTGGCTTCGTAGGGAACTTAGACCAACTACGTGTTACATTATTCTTACTACTGTTTGCATTAAAATTAAATGCCACACATTAAAACCATCATGATGCTCGCTTCTAAGCAACTGCTATCGCTGTCAACAGTACGGTGAATTAATGGAAAGTCCCAGTCTCGTTGCACTTCCTTATCATCAGTGACATCACGTTAAAGCTTGCTGTTAAGTGCACGAAAAATATGCATAATCGAGGCAGGCCGGTAGAACAGAGTATTATTTGGAATTATTAATTAATGGAATTCTAATTAATTTTTCGGTGTTGTGGAAATGGAAATATACAGCAAGATGTAATATAATATGATTTCAAGCAATCATGCATTGTTTTTATTCCTTTTAAGAGATGCTGCTGTTGTAGTTGGATGCGTTCTCCATGTTTGAAGACATCGTACCAGCAGGTGACAGCACCGTCACAGGTCTCGTTGCACTACTTGCAGTGGCTGAAGCCATCGGCAAAGTGAAGCGTCACTTATCAGAAAACGACCGACCAATCGTCTTCATACTGTTCAATGGGGTAAATGTGAATGGCCACTTTGGTTGACATGTCTTAAGCAAATACTTAAAGACTGTCTTTAGCCCCTTCCCAGGAAAAGTGCCCACAGGCTCCTGTGCCTAATATTTCAGCAAAGTGCCCCTAAGGCTAATGAATTTGATTATTAATGAACTTGACCTCATGCTATTGTGAAATAAGCTAATCACATTTAAATATGTCACCAGGTAAATATGATATTGAAGGGATTGCCATCATGGTGGAAGAAGTTTATGTTTAACGAGAGTGAGTCGAGTTTATCAAAATGGTTGCTTGGTGGTTTTGATTTAGATGATCCGGTCCATTTCCCATCAGTTTTATCGATGTCAACAGCATCATTTGTACCGTCTGTGATGTATTATTGTCCGATGTAGAGACATGATAGACACAGAGATTAGAAGATGGCCACCCATCGCCTTCATGTCTCAAAATGCATGAATTGTTATTCATCAATATCAGCATCATGTTCAACACTATCAAGGGGGTTATGAAAATATTTTCATATATCTTGCAAAACTCATTAAAAGTGACTAGTTATGATGTATTTCCAAAGGAACTGATTAAATGTCACAATTGAGAAATGTCATATCTTGTTCATAAATGTTCCTGCAGTGGCCATGTGTACACAAAATTAATAACCATTTTTGAAGTTGCAGTAGAAACAGATTTTCAAAATTAACAATGGTATCATAATGGTGTTTATACAAATAATAACTTGTTGTAATATGTATTTCTCACAGGATTGCTTAAGGTGGCTGATGTATGCTTGTCTTGAATTGAGTAGTTTCAGTAGAAGTTTTTAAGATAAATTAACCATTTCTTCACACATACTATATAATATTCCAGATTAATAAAATTTTTATTTTTTTTATTTATTTGTTTAAACGATTTTTTATATTTTTGTAAATATGAAAAAATAGCCACAAAATGCCAAATTATATCGTTTTGGAAAATCCCCAAAGAAATAAATGACATACATATAAGTATGGCAGTGTCACTGATAACTTTGAGGAAAACTTTGGTTAACATAAACGAATTTCGTCTGCTACACCACCATGAATAAGTTAAGCAAAAGTTTAATGACAGCCTAAAGTGTCAGTGTATTTTTGACACAAACCCTTCACCAATCGTAATTCTAATTCATGTAATGTTGCCTACCCGTAAGACGCATTCATACACCAAAGTAAGTATTATACTCTTTCTAAAATATTAAATTAAGCATCATTTCCTGGTTGTTAGTGGTGACAGAAATATTAATATATCCGCGTATCATACATGAAATGTAACGTTTTTCACTGGCGTTTTATGTGTTGTTGACAAAACATAAGGGCCTTTTTGATATTGACATGTCCACTTAATTTGGTGCCACAGTGGCCCTTGAATCTGTATATTTAAAACATGTTGTCATCTACAATACCTGGTTACACCAGCTGTCTGACAAACATGTTGTCATCTACAATACCAGGTTACACCAGCCATCTGACAAACATGTTGTCATCTACAATACCAGGTTACACCAGCCGTCTGACAAACATGTTGTCATCTACAATACCAGGTTACACCAGCCGTCTGACAAACATGTTGTCATCTACAATACCTGGTTACACCAGCCGTCTGATAAACATGTTGTCATCTACAATACCTGGTTACACCAGCCATCTGACAAACATGTTGTCATCTACAATACCTGGTTACACCAGCTGTCTGACAAACATGGTGTCATCTACAATACCAGGTTACACCAGCCATCTGACAAACATGTTGTCATCTACAATACCAGGTTACACCAGCCATCTGACAAACACGTGTCAGGGCGTGTTTATGATCACTTCGATTCGCCCGTTATTTGTGGGATCGCCAGGTCACATATCAAATGGGCGTTTCCATTATAGCTTCAAAGGCACAATAAACTATGTTAGCGCTGATATTTGCTGGTAGATATAGTACTGATGTGTGCTGGTTTTTGCCTTACATAATATAATATGCTGTTTTCACAAAAATCTGAAGATTCTTTTGCGTATGGGATCAGTATTCGAAACAACTTTAAAACAATTTCATCTATCAAGTACAAACAAGTTGTTAGGAAAGTTGGTTTGAGTGAACTACTCACTAATATCGAACGACAGAAAAATATGTTTCTCAAAGAGAAGTTAGCACCAGAATTTGCCTTGAAAGAAAGATTGTCTTCGAAAAAGCCTCACTGTACGGTAATATGTAACAAATTAAATATAAAAAAATCATGAGGCCATTTGATTACTTTCCTGTTGCAATTATATGAACAGTTGCGTTCATTTTTTCAGATATAGAAAAATTTGTCATATTTACAAAATGCACCGATGTGTCATACCAGTAAGGCCACCTGTTGATTAATGTTGAACTAGATATTCAAAAATATGTCTCAAAAACCTGTTTTTTGCATCTTTTTTCTGGATTGTTTTAAAATTTGTCAGACGTGTATACTCCCAGGACCGATATATCATTTTATATCGGACTAATGACGAATCTAATTTGAGATCCAGCGAGATCATAAAATGAAGCAAAATCTCCGCCAGTGACATATTTACAGGAGTCGTTTGACTACATTGGCTCCAGCAGCATGTTGTACCAGATGAGAAAGAACAACCTTCAGCACGGCTTTCAACTGAAGCACATCTATGCATGGCTTGAGCTTAATCAGGTCGGCATTGGCAACCAGACGTGGATACACAGCGATCCGCTTAGTAGAAGATATTCCAAACTCGATGCTCAGGTAAATGCAGTGTTCCCACAGCTACAGTGATGGTTACAGGCCAGTCAAAATCCATCCATAAAGAGTTCTAGGAATGAGGATTGCGTGTGACGTGTAAATTATATTCGAGCACTTTTCCATCGGATAAGCGAGTAAAGTCAATGTTTTCCATACTACTGCATTCGATTTATCAATTCATTGCAGTGAACAGACACTGAATAATTGCGTATCAACACAGTAGCTATTCTGCAGAACGCACCAACATTTCAAAATTAGTGATTGGTCTGGGTTGAAATTAAGGTATCTTGTAGGCAGGTATCTTGTTTTCACGAATTTCACACTTGAAGTAAGTTAATTGATGTTTAATATGCTACCAATTTTCCAAAGTGCCCAGGAAATGCAATAATAATATTTATTTATAAAAATATTTTTAAAACTTGCTATTTTTATAGATTAGATACTTGTTGAGTTAAAACAGTGCCTCCATTTTCCAGGTGATGTTTTGTCAACATACAATGTAACTGTGGGCCTCACTTCCATGTTGTATACTATTGACAGAAAACTCCACAATTTATGCTTTCAGTTTGACACATCTGTGACTGACTTGACAATGTATAAATATATGTATACCACTGCCGTATTACTCTCAGCATAATTAAGAAACATTTAAAGATACATCTTTTTAAACAGCATAATTAAGAAACATTTAAAGACACATCTTTTTAAACAGCATAATTAAGAAACATTTAAAGACACATATTTTTAAACAGCATAATTAAGAAACATTTAAAGACACATCTTTTTAAATAGCATAATTAAGAAACATTTAAAGACACATCTTTTTAAACAGCATAATTAAGAAAAATGTAAAGACATCTTTTTAAATAGCATAATTAAGCAACATTTAAAGACACATCTTTTTAAATTAGCGTATGAAAAATAATGTGAAAGGGTCACCTGTGTTTTTAACAACCTGTTCTATTTTATGTTGTTTATTTTTAAACTAAATATAATAATAATAAATATATGCAGTTTTATGTAGAGCATCTGAGAGCATTTATGGATTCAGGCACTGTATTATAATTTACTAATCTATATTGCCTGCGTCTGTGTGTCTGGAGCCCGAGCTCAGAGGCGCAACAAACTAGAATCATTTAAGTGAAACAAAATTCATGGTTTGGGGGCTATGCACCTAAAAGATAATATAAATTAATTATATAAATAATAATAAAAACTAACCATATGAAACTAAAATCACGAATATCACACCAGTGGTTTATTCGGAATGTGTCTAAAAGGAGAATCCGGTCGTTTCCCCAAATGACCGAGGGCTGACATGTTAACCAGCACGACCGATAACCACGTGCGGTGCTGGATGCATAGTTCTATGAAATCAAGGTGACCTAGACTAAAGTGACATATAAAGGGAGGCCAGCATACGCTGAACCAATGTAGTCTAAAACAAACGTGTCATTTTGTCTAGATACTAGTTTACCGTTTAGTAAGCAAAAGCCAAGCTATGTTACATAAGTTGAGTTTGGACACAAATAGCATGGTCATATCCTATTGGCAAGAATAGGAATAGGTATATACCAATATGTTTTCATTTCATGAGCGAATATTGCATGAATACTGCACACATGACAGTGTTATCTAACAATATGGTGCAGGAGATGAAATTAAGATGTGTGTTCAACAAGATTTTCCTAGTAGACCACTGGCATGATATTCTTAATTGTAGTTGCAAATGATTATGCTTTAATAACTTTTGTAGGTGCATAGGCTGAAAAGCATGAGTTTTGTTTCGTTTTAAGTATTTACAAGGCTCGATTTTAATGGTAGTCCGTCATTCCAAGCACCCTAGATTTTGTTACAACTATATTTGTCACATGTTGATTGAACATCAGGTGATAGCTGCTGTGCTTCATTAGTTGCTCCATCGACAGGTGTAAGCTAGTTATTATTGTTACTTGAAAGGTGACCAATCTGACTGACCTATTGCGGTCAGCAGCCTACGACGTGGGCCTGGCAGTGGACGAGGCACCAAGTGACCAACCTCTGCCGCCTGCGTCCATCCAGACATTCCTTGCAGAGAACTACTTCCCAGGCCTGGTCCTTACTGACCACAAGGCAAACTACTCAAACAAGTTAGTCTCAGTCACAGTGAGCAGTCTTCAAAGGTCTTCAGTTGCATCTTGCATTATTAAAAGGAACTTTTAAAGAAAGATCTTTAAAAGATCTTAAATTTGATTTCATGTATTATTCAACAAAAGTGGAATGAACTGTGTTTCCATGATGCTTCTAATGTTACTGTGTGATCACAAAATAAATAAATTGCTCTTATAGTGGGTGTTTGAACGAAAGTTATTTGCTATTTTCTATTGAATTTATCATAGAAAAGGTTTGTGTGTCAGGTTATACATGTGAACATGTTTGTGTCGGCGAGTCAAGTACTGCATGAACATGTTTGTGTGTCAGGTGCTACATGTTTGTGTGTCAAGTACTACGTGAACATGTTTGTGTGTCAGATACTACATGAATATGTTTGTATATGTGTGTCATGTACTACATGAACATGTTTGTATCTATGTGTCAGGTACTACATGAACGTGTTTGTGTGTGTCAGGTACTACGTGTGTGGCTGTATGGCTTGTGTGTGGTGTGTGTGTGAGAGTGGTGTGTGTGTGTGGTGTGTGTGTGTGTGCATGCTTGTGAGAGGTACTACATGAATGTTTTTTTGTGTGTGTCAGGTACTTCATGAACATGTTTGTGTGTCAGAGACTACATGTAGTACATGAACATGTTTATGTCTATGTGTCAGGTACTACAACAGCCAGTATGACACAGCTGCTCAGTTGGACATTAATGCCACTGTCGACCACCTAACGCTCCTGGCCACTACTGTTGCACAGACGCTCTTCGAAACAGCAACTGGTATCAAGCACACTGCCATACAGGCCAATGTATCTACGGTAACCATTTAAGGAATACGCACATAAATTTTCATTGGTTAACTTAAAGACTGTTTTAAAGGACATTGTGATATCAAATTTATTAGTATTTATAACATCTTGGTTACTTAAAATTAACATCCATACAAAACATGTTACTATCTTTCATGTCTTAATGTTTTAGAAAATACTTGATTTCGCAATGAAATAAAATATATCAACAGCAATAAAGATTAAAACATGAAGTATAACATAGTTAACTTAGATAAAATTTGAGATGGAAGAGTTAAGAGAATTGAGGCATTTATACATTAATTTTGAAACAAGACTACTTTACACACAGCGTTTATTTAACACTGGTCTGTTTCAGATCAGGTGATTGGTCTGTTACTGCAGAGTAGTCTTTTGTATTTACTGGTCTGTTGTAGGTGTGTGGTCTCTTGTACAGTGGAACCTCGGTTTATGGTCACCCCGGTAATACGGTCACCCCGCCATTATGGTCACCCTGGGACAGTCCCAAATGATTTCCACAGTAAAAGATAGGATGTTAGTCCCGCTAATCCGGTCACGTCACTATTCAGGAATACGGTCAGTAACCCAGTGCAAAACGTCGAGATTGCCCACAGATTAATCCGGCACTTATAATAATAATAATAATTAGAGCACTTTCAGAGCGCCATGGATCCAGGTGACCCTGTTCAAAGGCACTGACACAAATAATAATAATAATAATAATACAGCATTTTTTAAAGCGCTAATTCCCACTATATGGATCAATTCACTTTACATAGTATAAAATACTATTCACATGGTATAAAATACTATTTAAATATAACATGTGTAAACACTGAATAAATAAATAAAATTACTTTAGAAATAAATAAAATAATTTAGAAAACCTTAAAATCTCGTGAGAATCCTAATGCAAAATTAATGCATATCACAAATAGTTCATCCATGGTGTCCATCACATAATATTCTCTTTTTTTACATATATTTGAAGTAACTAATAAAAAGGTGTCTTTAAAGACTTCCTAAAAAATTTTAGCGTCTTGGAATTACGAATGTCTGTGGGCAATGAATTCCAAATTCTAGGCACTGTTGTTCCAAATGCAGATTCACCAATGCTCTTCTTAATGATGCATTGGTGCAGTGTTGGCGCATAGTCCTTGCGTAGACGCCCATCAGGAGTTTGTATGTGTAAAAGTTTGGCCAAATAAGTCGGCGCCAAACCATTGACGCATCAGTACACCAACACGAGCAGCCAGTGTAAGCCCCTTAAGACTGGTGTTATGTGGTCGTGCCTACTGGTGCGCATAATTAGACTAGCAGCATTGTTCTGTACTCATTGCAGTCGAAGTATCTGTGATGCCGGAAGGTTAACCAAGAGCGAATTACAGTAATCTAGGCGAGAGATCACAAGTGCATTTACAGTACTTTTGGTGGCTTCTGTTGTGAGATAGTGACGTATTGATGATAGTCTGTTCAGATGATAATTAAAAGCAGCACGCACAGCTGTCACATGATGTGTCATCGTCAGATGTTGATCCATATGAACTCCCAAATTTCGTTCGCAGTCTACTGGTGAAATAATGTCAGCTCCAGTGGTCATACAGCAAACTCCATATAACTTGAGATGATGTTTTGATATAAAATAATCATCTCAGTTTTGTCATCATTTAACTTTAGCATACGAAGATTCATCCATCGTCTAACTTCCCTAAGGCAGTCTGTGAGACACCTCACTGTTACCACTTGGTCGCCCGGCACAGCTGTATTGTAGGATGATAGTTGAATGTCATCCGCATATTTGTGGTAATGTACTCCATTTCTTCTGAATATGCGCTGCATTGGCGTGGTGTACAGAGTAAACATAACTGGCCCAAGGACCGAGTCCTGTGGTACACCACACTGTAGAGGAATATGCTCTGATGTTGTTGATTCAATCTGGACGCGATAGGTGCGGTCTTCCATGTATGTCCGGAACCAAGCTAGTGCCGTTCTACGCACACCGTATTCATCTCGCAGAAGTTTCAACAAGTGTGCATGATCGATAGTGTCAAATGTTGCTGATAGATCTAGCATGACAAACATCATGGCATGGTTCCTGTCATGAGCTCCTGCGATGTCATGCTTTACTCTCAACATGGCTGTCTCTGTACTGTGCAGCATCTTGTATGCAGACTGGTATTCTTCGTGCAGTCCATTCATGGTTAGGTGTTCTGTTAGCCGATGGACTAAAAAACATAGCAAATACAAGTTCATAGAACATAGCACTAAAAGTCGAATCAATTTGATAGTTAAGAATAATATGCGCATTTAAACAAGACAGTTTTCAAGAGTCTTGAAGGTGCATAGAGAGTCACATTTTCACATCTCATGGGGAAGACTGTTCCACGGGAGAGGAGCAGCAATGCAGAAGACACGATTACCATAATGGCAGAGATGTGAACTGCGTACAGTCAGAAGACAGTCTGATGAGGATCGCAACATTCTGCAGGGTTACAGTCAGTCACAGTCGGGAATCCAAGATTTGGTGGCTGCAATGGTAAGCAGCCACGGGCCGGCCACCTATCCATCAAAGGCGATTGCAATATGAATCCACATACTGGCATATGCATGTTTATAGAGTTAACTTCAGAAAACAATGCAAGAAACAAGACACCAGTCATTTTAGTTAACACTTTGAAGGCAAATTCTTAGGCCTAAGCTTAGCGGCTGAGTAAATTTTATTGAAAAACATGGCGCTGTCGACTTTTCGGTCATCTGATGTAGGAATAATTTTGCCGCAATCGAGCACGCTAAATGCCTTATGGTGTTACGCGAAGTTACTCCATGTCCCATGATGCTTCAGTTCCCATATTCACTATTAAGGTCACCTCGCTATTAGTCACTTTGACTCAGTCCTGTGGGTGACCATAATACTGAGGTTCCACTGTATTTACATGTCTCTTAAATGTGCGCTGTCTCTTGTGTTTACTGGTCTGTTACAGTGCATGGTCTCTTGTATATGCTGGTGTGTTAACTGTGTGTGGTCTCTTGTATTTACTGGTCTGCTACAGGTGCATGGTCTCTTGTATTTACTGGTCTGCTACAGGTGCATGGTCTCTTGTATTTACTGGTCTGCTACAGGTGCATGGTCTCTTGTATTTACTGGTCTGCTACAGGTGCATGGTCTCTTGTATTTACTGGTCTGCTACAGGTGCATGGTCTCTTGTATTTACTGGTCTTCTACAGGTGCGTGGTCTTTTGCACTGTTTCTTGACGACACCACAGTGTGAGTTGTTCAACCGGACGATGAAAGAAGCAGAAAACATGGATGAACTAAGTGAGTGACACTGCTCTCAAACTGAGTAACAGGCACAGTGGCAATGTGTGAAACAGATATCTATCTTTTACACACACATTTTTTTCTCACAATCAACATGCATAGATTTGATAAATAGTACAATTAATTTTTTTCACAAAAGGTACAAAGTCTGATAGTTTTATTGTAAAATCATGTTACAGTATAAAGTTTATTCTGACATCTTTACCTCCCAAATGTATTCTAGTGAACCATTATATTTTATAATTTGACTGTTATCTGCTTAATTTGATTGTTTTAACTCAAATAATCGTGTTTTGCATGCAGAATGGCAAGTTTTGATGTTCATGAAGGGGTGTGTGTTGGACAGGCAATACAACATATGAGGTCAACTGTGGAGTGTTTGTTGAACAGACAATACAATGTATGAGGATAACTGTGGGATATTTATTGGACAGGCAATACAATGTGTGAGGATAACTGTGGGGTGTTTGTTGGACAGACAATACAATGTATGAGGATAACTGTGGGGTGTTTGTTGGACAGGCAATACAATGTATGAGGATAACTGTGGGGTGTTTATTGGACAGGCAATACAACGTATGAGGATAACTGTGGGGTGTTTATTGGACAGGCAATACAACGTATGAGGATAACTGTGGGGTGTTTATTGGACAGGCAATACAACGTATGAGGATAACTGTGGGGTGTTTGTTGGACAGACAAAGACAATACAATGTATGAGGATAACTGTTGGGTGTGTGTTGGACAGTCAATACAACATATGAAAATAACTGTTGGGTGTGTGTTGGACAGGGAAAACAACATATGAAGATAACTGTTGGGTGTGTGCTGGACAGACAATACAACATATGAAGATAACTGTTGGGTGTGTGTTGGACAGGCAATACAACATATACATTCTACTTGGGTTCGATCAACACTGGACAGAATGCACTGAGTATGTTGGCATGGCGTCTGATAACATACTTCCTTGGTGACCACAACATGACGGTCAGTGAGGACCACTGTAAGGCGCTGGAGAAGGACAAGGTAAGCGAGGCTGTGAGTCTACAGAAGCTAACAAAATCTGCCTTGTCTACTTCACTATGTCTCTTGCACCTTCCAGTGTGAAGATTAAAAACTCACAGCCTGTCCCATCGTAAAGGTATGTTCTTATATAGCACGGTATCCAGTCCGTGAGACTGTACAAAGCAGTTTACGCTTCACCCCCCTGGCAGATTTGTTCATTCTAATGCCATCTTGACCTCTCTGGGAAGCATTAAGCAATGCTGCAATTACTGCATGAAGACTATTCCTTCACATACTACCTCTGTCTGTAGCCAAATACTCATTAATACAGCTTAGTGAACTGATGTAACGTGGGGTGAACCAAATTGCCAACGTTTCGAAATGGCGGCAAGAGGATTTGAACCCGGGTTCTCTCGACTGAGAGTCCAACGTTCTAACCGCTACGCTACCGCACCCCACAGGGCAAGGCCTCTTTCAAAGGGCAGCTTTTCTGGCACTGACAGGGGTTGTTCAATAATGCCATGTTGTTACCATTCACAGAAGATGTTCAATAATGCCATGTTTTTATTGTTCACAGAAGATGTTCAATAATGCCATGTTGTCACCATTCACAGAAGATGTTCAATAATGCCATGTTTTTATTGTTCACAAAAGATGTTCAATAATGCCATGTTTTTATTGTTCACAAAAGATGTTCAATAATGCCATGTTGTTATTGTTCACAGAAGATGTTCAATAATGCCATGTTTTTATTGTTCACAGAAGATGTTCAATAATGCCATGTTTTTATTGTTCACAGAAGATGTTCAATAATGCCATGTTGTTATTGTTCACAAAAGATGTTCAATAATGCCATGTTGTTACCATTCACAGAAGATGTTCAATGATGCTGTGTTTTATTGTTCACAGAAGATGTTCAATAATGCCATGTTTTTATTGTTCACAAAAGATGTTCAATAATGCCATGTTGTTATTGTTCACAGAAGATGTTCAATAATGCCATGTTTTTATTGTTCACAGAAGATGTTCAATAATGCCATGTTTTTATTGTTCACAGAAGATGTTCAATAATGCCATGTTGTTATTGTTCACAAAAGATGTTCAATAATGCCATGTTGTTACCATTCACAGAAGATGTTCAATAATGCCATGTTGTTATTGTTCACAAAAGATGTTCAATAATTCACAGATGTTCAATAATTCCATGTTGTTAATGTTCACAGAAGATATTCAATACTGCCATGTTATTATTGTTCGCAGAAGATGTTCAATATTGCCATGTTGTTATTGTTGACAGTAGATGTTCTGTTCAATAATGCCATGATGTTATTGTTCACGGAAGATGCTCAATAATGCTATGTTGTTACCATTCACAGAAGATGTTAAATAATGCCATGTTGTTACTTTTCACAGATGTTCAATAATGCCATGTTGTTATTGTTCACAGATGTTCAATAATGCCATGTTGTTATTGTTCACAGATGTTCAATAATGCCATATTATTATTGTTCACAGAAGATGTTCAATAATGCCATGTTGTTATTTTTCACAGAAGATGTTCAATAATGTCATGTTTTTATTGTTCACAGAAGATGTTCAATAATGTCATGTTGTTATTGTTCACAAAAGATGTTCAATAATGCCATGTTGTTACCATTCACAGAAGATGTTCAATAATGCCATGTTGTTATTGTTCACAAAAGATGTTCAATAATGCCATGTTGATAATGTTCACAGAAGATGTTCAATAATTCTATGTTGTTAATGTTCACAGAAGATGTTCAATAACGCCATGTTATTATTGTTCACAGAAGATGTTCAGTATTGCCATGTTGTTATTGTTGACAGTAGATATTCTGTTCAATAATGCCATGTTGTTATTGTTCACAGAAGATGCTCAATAATGCTACGTCGTTACCATTCACAGAGGATGTTCAATAATGCCATGTTGTTATTGTTCACAGATGTTCAATAATGCCATGTTGTTATTGTTCACAGAAGATCAATAATGCCATGTTGTTATTGTTCACAGTCAATAATGCCATGTTGTTATTGTTCACAGAAGATCAATAATGCCATGTTGTTATTGTTCATGGAAGATGCTCAATAATGCCATGTTGTTATTGTTCACAGAAGATGTTCAATAATGTCATGTTGTTATTGTTCACAAAAGATGTTCAATAATGCCATGTTGTTACCATTCACAGAAGATGTTCAATAATGCCATGTTTTTTATTGTTCACAGAAGATGTTCAATAATGCCATGTTGTTATTGTTCACAAAAGATGTTCAATAATGCCATGTTGTTAATGTTCACAGAAGATGTTCAATAATTCTATGTTGTTAATGTTCACAGATGTCCAATAATGCCATGTTATTATTGTTCACAGAAGATGTTCAATATTGCCATGTTGTTATTGTTGACAGTAGATGTTCTGTTCAAAAATGCCATGTTGTTATTGTTCACGGAAGATGCTCAATAATGCTATGTCGTTACCATTCACAGAGGATGTTCAATAATGCCATGTTACTTTTTACAGATGTTCAATAATGCCATGTTGTTATTGTTCACAGATGTTCAATAATGCCATGTTGTTATTGTTCACAGAAGATAAATAATGCCATGTTGTTATTGTTCACAGAAGATGCTCAATAATGCTATGTCGTTACCATTCACAGAGGATGTTCAATAATGCCATGTTGTTACTTTTCACAGATGTTCAATAATGCCATGTTGTTATTGTTCACAGATGTTCAATAATGCCATGTTGTTATTGTTCACAGAAGATCAATAATGCCATGTTGTTATTGTTCACAGAAAATGTTCAATAATGTCATGTTGTTATTGTTCACAGAAGATGTTCAATAATGTCATGTTGTTATTGTTCACAGTAGTTGTTCTGTTCAATAATGCGATGTTGTTATTGTTCACAGATTTTCAAGTACACGTGGATGCAGGGGGAGATAGTGGATGAGGCTACTCAGGTGCGCCAGGGCATCTGTGTCAAGGGCAATGTGCACTACTTAGAGGCTGTGTCCCCCGCCTTTCTGGTCGATGGTCAGTAAATGCCACATGTAGCTTTCTATGTGTTATGCTTTGGTCACAGCCGGCAGATTTGTGGTCATTCACACCTAACTAAATTTGAAAACATGTCGTAGTGTCTTGTATCCTTATTGAATGCTTCTTCTGTACTTTGTGTATTGTACCTTTACTATTTGTACTAATATTTGAATCTCAATTGAATGCTGATAGCCTGTCTCAGGCCAAACGAGTAACTCACAACTGCCTTTATTTCTGTGCCGTTTAAGTTTTGTTTTGGTAATTTTAACATTTTTATTGAGCTATCATTTACAATACATTTATTTATTTCAAAGAAATTAAGATTGCCCTATCAAGTAAGGTTAATGTATTCTGAAGAAATTTTTCTCCAGTTTGGAGAGCCAAGAGACAAAATTAAATTATGGAGTCAGTGGGATTATGTTAGATTATATAAAGTCTCTGAACACTGAGTGTTGTAGACTACGACTGGCAATCTCGACGCTATTCCACCTGGTCCCAGAGTATGTGGGGCCACGACGCTATGCTTGTACGAGTGTTCTTGCTGCCTAGCTTCAAAACAGAGGTGAAACAGTCATTTTATTGTGTACTACAACTAGCCATCTATAGGAACCAATGCAGAAGTAAAACTCATCAGAAATAAATTGACAAAATGAAAACTGGATAAAATCTAGCCAGCACTATACATTTTTTATTATTGCAGTAGGTAAAAACCGAGAGAATTTTAATTTTATTTGTGACATTTTGTACAATGACGTTTTGGCCAGTAAAATTTCATCCAATGATGTTTTCTTCAGTGATGTTTTATCTGTTGAACGACATTTAATCCCTGACACACAAACATGTTCTTGTAGTACCTGACACATGCAAAAACATATTCACACATGCAAGCACGCACGCACGTATGCAGTAGTACCTGACACACACACATGCACGCAGGTGCACACGCACACACATTTTCAGTGATTCATTTTGTTCTCATATGTTCACTTTCCAGATGTTGACATTGACTCTGGGAATTAGCCTTTTCCTACTCGGTCTGGTGATAGCCATTTACATTAAACAGAATGCAAGCAACATCTTCCCAAAAGTGAACAACCCAATTTAGTGGCCCCAGACGGGGGCACACGTCAGAAGGTACTCTCTCTCTCTCTGTTCTCTCTGGCTAATCGAGGATAATCGAGACCTTGAAGTGGGAGCATTACAGACTGGTTGTATGGAGTGAGTCTCGCCTGGAGTATGGATGTTTGTGGATAGATGTATTTACTGTAATGTGCTTTATAATATATGCACGATACTATGTTACTTTGAATATTACACATATCAGTCGCAACCAGACCTGGGTTCGAGTACATTTTCACGAGTACGAGTACATTGGTGATGGCTGAGTACGAGTACAAGTATGAGTACATTACTAAAAGCTGAGTACAAGTATGAGTACACTTTTATGAGTATGTTTAAGAGTAAAAGTACATGTTGTATGATATAGTAAATTATTAGTAATAGCATATTTTAAGAATAAAACTTGTTAATTTATATAATTCAGGAACAATTGATTATGCAAAGGCAGTTGATCAGACATGTGGCATGATATATATATATATATATATATATATATATATATATATATATATATAGGGGCACTCTGATTAACCCGCATTTGAGTCACTGACATACTTGACACACGTACACTCACATAAACCAATCATTACATAGGGTTACCATCTCAGTAATACCTAACCAACAAACCTCAAATGTTTCTGAAATGATTTCAAAAGAGTGGGTAATTGCTAAATCTGCTCAGTGTTAAGCAAAATAAAGCAATTACCAAGAGATCTGAGGCACAAAACCATTTCTTGTATATCTGCTCTCTCAGACCCTAGATGTAGTTTTGCTAGCACCTGACTGTTAACTGCACTTATCATCTCAGCACCTTCTGGTTTGTAGACTATGTAGAGAGCTTGATCTGCTCACTACAAAACACTTACCAAGAACATGCTGTGCAACTAGATTCACAAATCAGACAGTGTAAATGTGGGTTTACTCTGCATAGTACACAATAATATAAAACAGGACATCAGGTGCATAACCTAACAATAATAATTTTATTTATTATAATAACAAATATAACCATTAGACAAGTACTTTAACAGACTGCATTTATTAGTCTCGCTCCAGAATTACCCATGTAATCAGTGTAGTGAGTCTACTAGTGAGAAGATTTGTCCAAACTGGAACAAAGTGCTTGTGTGCTAATTTCAATAAAAACTACCGGTGTTATGTGACTTGATTCACCATAGAAATAGACTCGGTTAGTTCTCAACACTGTTCCTTGTAGGAGCAACATATGCATTTTAAGCTTAACTGATGAATGGCTCCTTCATTACGGACTTCCTGGCTTAATTAAAGGAACACAGTCCACAAGTTTCCCAAACTAAACAGGTCACTGGTCACCTGTACAATGCTGTTACATGTGGCTGTAGGGTTTGCCCTTTGTAGTAATTAAAAATTTCCCCATGGAGAATACATGTTGGTGATTAGGATGTTGAAGACTCAAAGTTTACAGTAAATTTGATGAAATATCAATGATACCACAACTGATGTAAATGGGTTGCGGTCACTTGCCCCCCCCAGACATTTACCCCTAGGACACTTGCTCCCCCCGGACATTTGCCTCCCCCCCGGTATGATAGTTGACAAGTCAAAATCAGTTTGCAGTTTTATCATTATTACTACAATAACATAACATTCAGTGACAAGTCGAAGTCACTTTAGCCTAATGCAATGGCCTATCCCCTAGAGTGTGTATGAGATGATCTTGTCACCAGTTGTCTTCCAGGTATCATTGATAGTCAGATCAGTGGTGGAAGATGGGTTCTTGGGGTGATGCTTCTACGAACAGTGTTGGACAGTAACAAGTCAGAGATCAGCTGGTTTGGAGTGCCCCTGGTATTAGCTGCCTTAGTTTTCAGGTCAGTATTCACACTAGGGGAATGTGTGTGGAAGGTTAAAATACTACCTGTACACGTATATGTACATGCAATATAGGTGTACAGGCAATATGGGGATTTTTGGCATTGAATGTACAGGTAGTGCGGTACGTAGACTAATATATATATATATATATATATATATATATATACATACATAGATGCATTTAACGAACAATAGTTAATTTTTTAATCATATCTGATTAAATATGATTGTGCACACGTGACAAATAAAACTGTGTTAAAACGAATTGGATTTGACTTTTTCCTTAGCCTAGGATTTAAAAAGTTGGAATTGGAATTGATAAATTGGAATTAATTTTTTTAAAGGCGGAATTGGAACTGATTTTTTAGAATTGATTGGAATTGACAAAACAGAATTGACCCCCATGCCTGATATACTTCCTTCATATGTATAGCTTGTACTAATACTATTGTGGGTTGCTGACACTTTCCCCCTCCCCCCACGATATTCATTACAGTGTTATCAATCGACTTAGAATAAAATGTAATTAACACATATCTTTATGAACTTCCGGTTATTACATGTGGGGTTTAATCTGATCAATAAAGCAAATTAATTTTATATAATTTTGTCGTATTGTCGAGTTACAAGAATTCAGACAGAAATTTAAAGTGTCATTATAGAAAGCAGACATGTAATCTGACAGTGTTCAACTGGATAGATGACGATGCCTTAGTTTCCTTTCCAGCTAGACATTGGGTGAAATACATTTTACTTGAAAATATTTAAATACTAAAAAAGTTTTTGTAACTGCATTTGCACTTAATCACAATGAATTTATTTGTATATTTAAATATTTCCATTGCACTATAGTCTATACTGTCTTTTGGTCGTGTCCCCCCCAGCCTTACGCTTGCCGCTTGGTCACAGACTCAGACGGTGTTTCATTTAGAACACAGGAGTCTGAGACTTGTTATGACTGTCAATAAATAATAGCAAATTATTTTCTTGAATAATTTTGCCTAGTACGTACGTCATGGCCCATGTTATAAAGCTGCTTTATATCATGTGGCGCTTATTGAGTTATTGTTTGGAGTACGGCCACATTATGTCTGACCACGTCGAAAATAAATCGGTGGATTGGAAAACACTCGTAATTATATCAAATTATTAACACTTACTCGCACTTTATTGTATTCATACATTTCGATTTACTATGGGTCATATATATGCTGACGTTGAAGCACAACTGTGCTTATTGAGGTGGAACTATATTGTAATCGTAGTGATAAGTCATAATGGTAACAGTAATCCAATTTACTAACCTGGTTTCGGCTCGTCGCTTCCTACGCATCGCTCTGCCCTCTGATGTCTGCTGTTTCCTGGTCGAAGAATAGTATGTAGATACATGGTCATATGTGAAAAAATCAATCTAAGATGGAACGGCAAGAGTGATCTTTAGCGGTCGCCAATGGCGCCCAAAAATAGCATCGCCATCGGGCGACTTAAATTTTTGACTTCAGTAGCCCGCAAATATTTACGGAGCTGCAATATTTTAGACCCAGCAAAAATAAACGGAATGTTAATAAACATCCCATAAGTGTTGTCCTAGCTATATGTTAACGATAAATCGTATGTTTGTGACACGTTTGACATTGCAATAAATGTTACCAAACCGTAGCCAAAACGATACCAATACGGCAATAGGGAGAATTCATTGTATTTTTAATCAACCACATCACCGCTCAACATGTAACTGAATGGACATTCTACATTGAAATAATAACTGATCATGTTAATAGTCTTAGTGCCGCGTGGCAGCACTTTTATATATACTAGCAAAAATGCCTGTCCCCAGGATGGGATTATGTGGTAGTTTATACGTAACAGTCATGATAGCAATGCGCGCCTGGTTTCTGCGATTGTTAGAAGTTAAAATTTTTTATACGCAGCGAACATTTGATTTATCGTAAAAAAACACTAATAACCCTTGATATATGGGGTATTTCGAAAAAATAAAGGCGTTATGTTTCATTCATGGGGGTCGTAGATTAATCCCTGAAAGTTTGACGCCCGAGGTGCAAGCCGTCTAGGAGAAAAACGTGAACATAACCACATATAAACATACATATATATAAAAACACGCTATCTCGATAATAGTTAGATATAATTATCTCCATGGTGCGTGGGGCGCTTCTGGTGAATTAATCGTGAACCTGGTTAACATTTCTCTAGGCTATGGTAAAATCAGGTCCTGTAAAAAATCAGCAAAACTGTTCAGTTCACTGGACCTGATGTCCTGTGACGCTTGGAGACTTTTCGCGTAGACTGTTGGTGTACCATGTTATGAAAAAAAAACAATCTGTGTATACTGTATTTTATTCCGTATTATGTATCACATTCTATTGATCCTACCTTGAAAATAAATGTTTCAAAACTGTTTGTTTGTAATGTTTTTTTTATTTTTCGTTGATGTCATTCATACATTCTATCTTCAAAGTATTTACTTTCTATCACCAAACTATTGATTAGCAAGTGGGCTACCATGGAAGCTGTCGGGCTACTTCACTTTGCAAGGTTGGTAGCCCGACTGGCTACCTTCCATGACTTGCTAAATCTCACCCCTGGAACGGTGTCTTTGACCAAGAATGACATCTTGATGCTCACCGTCTGTCCATGCTCATCACATACGTCTTTTGTCTTGTAATCTGCATCGGAAAAGTGGCCTCTCGCAGAGCCTGCGGCTGGCGGACACGCCAATTCCCGCATTTGCAACCACCTTTTCCGCTGCAAATCCTTCCTCGGAAGTCGATAAAAAGTTTTTTCCTTGCATTTGTAGTACTAGTTGAAATATCCAGGAGCCGTCCAGTGCACGCCAGTTTTATTTTTTTTATTTTCCATGCGTTTTATGACGTTTTTCCGAGAGGTAATGCATCGTCGTTCATATTGATTTACTGTGTGAAGGCGGTGTCTTGGAGCTGGTACTCAAACCACTCTGCCACTGAGCTCCCCCCCCCCCGCAGGGCAATGGCGCCGCCCAGCGTAGATAATGGCAAAGTTAAAAAAAATATTACAAAATTGCTGTGGTGTTGCGCCCATCATATAAGGGTGATATATACTGTAAATGGTATGTCATTATGTTTGGGCTATGGTTGTTCGAGTGCTGAAATCTGAAGATAAATTTTATGAAGAGATCGATGATCCCGATATGCCAATTCACTAACAGTTACTTCATCAATTCTATAACAAAAATTATTAGAAAAGTTGTTTGGAGTGAAAAAATTACGAATATATACTATTATATTAGCTCAGCCTTAGGAGCTGGTTTCACGAGACTGCGTAAGTCCTATTTACGACGTCTTAAGTAGAATTGGTTGTATAGTTACGTTAATATAATATCAATCTTAGTTGAGCGTAAATTTACGCCGTCTCATGAAACTGGCTCCAGGTAGAATTTATCAGTGGGTTGAATTTGATGGTGGGTTGAATGTCGCGCGAGTCGAGGAAACCGGCGGAATTCGACCTATATTTATGGCAAGCCGTACAGACAATATTTTTTTTTATTTTACCACTTTGTTCCAATTATTTCAACTTTTTATAACAACAAGGCTTGACATAGCACTTTATAAAACACATATACTTGTATTGAATATATAACGTTAATGTAATACATTTTTGCTCGTATATTTAACACATTTTAATTATTCCTACTTTTATGACAAGACTGGCTTGCCATACGTCTATCACAAAAAAGGCTATTATTGTCACATGGCCAAGAACGAGATACGCGTCAGCAGACGCGCAATAATAATGCCTGGTAAGCATGCGAAGTCGATTTTTGTCAAGGTATGTATGTCATAAACATGTTCCATGTTATATTATATAGCAAAATATATTTTAATGAGACAAGACTCTGTTTCGTTATTGTCGTAAACAGACGCTGTGACGTCTCTAACGCGATATCAAGCGAGATTTCAATGGGTCGAAAACTGGCGTGGCTCGAAAACTGTACCGGTAACAATAAGTGCATTTGTCATATGTGTGTACTACAGACGCTCCCCGTTCAAATTGGCGAAATTTCAAATAAAAATTTCTATATACCTGACCAACTTTGCGCCCGAAATAACTCTCCTCACGTTACAGAAAACGTCTTCAGCTTCAGTGAAGCATCTTTTTGGTTTTTATCTTTGAAAATTAATATGTAAATCGGAACCTTTTATCAATCTTTTAAAGTCGATCTTCCGACCACGCGTAATCTGCATGGAAGTCGCTTTTGTGCGATCTTATTGGCTATAAGCGGCACGTGATCATCGTTAGCAGCGCCTCTGCTATTTCTGGTAATTTCGTTACCCACTTTGCCTGTGTCTTTTGGAAGAGACACTAAAAGCCGTTAGTCCAAACTCCTGCCATAGCCCAATATTGGCTTGTTAGGAGCATAATTACTTGAGACCTGAGATGTACGTCACTAGCGAGACAACGACCGACGGGTAATCGTTTACTTACAGGTGCTTAATAAATTCGATTTTTTTTTGCTAGTCTCATTTCAAATAAATTTTGCGAAAAACCAAACCTACCTAATATCCACTGCAACATGCTAGCTCGTTCGTGCAACTTTTGAATGTAGTTTTTGTGAAATCATCAGAAAAACAATTAAATTAGTTAATGGTTGTTCAAACATAAACTGAAGTGATAATCGAAATGCTGAAAAATCACGATTTTCTTCCTTGGTGAATTTTTGTAACTTTGTCATGTGATCGGCCAGAGGATGGAAGTCACGCCTATGATCAGCATTGACCCACACAGTGTTTACCAGTTTGGATATCCAACTATTTTGGTCCATATATATATAAGGACTAAAATCAATTTTTTCGACGATTTGAAAAAATGGCATTTTATTAAACAGACTGCGCACATTACTTAAGCTAGTCACACACGTGAACAAGTGAACCGGATTCTCGATGCGCTGAACCATTTGATGAATCAGCTTTAACTAGCCTAAGTTACACGGCTTCCTGTCGACGTCCTTACTTGTATTTTTGTATCTCAATGTGTTCATTACATCATTCCAAATCACTTCCGGTACAAAAGGGGCATATAATGGTATAACATAATGCTTTTTATGGCACTTTTCCAACCTTTATACCAATTTTCCCCATATCTTAAAAAATACACCACACAGAGCCGTAAGTGTACTGTCAAAATATAGGTTTTCTGGCAACGATTTAAAATATTTTAGTTTTGACGTCCTCCGACATTCATATCCACATTTGTTTTGACTTTGAATGTCGGAGAAAGTCAAAAGTAAAATATCTAAAATCGTTGCCCGCGAAAACCTATACATCTTTAAAAATGCGACGTGTGTGGTAACATTTGCTATGGTTATATAGCCAGATATCATAGTTAATATATTATCTAAGTATTTGCTGAGTTTCATGTTGTCATCATAATTAGTTTACATATCTGCCGTACTGCGTCTGGCCAACCACTATGTGGCGCTGTAGGTTGAATCCGCATTATATCAGAACACATTCAGGGTTCCAAGTAGTACATGTAAGCAGTGTCAAAATTGTATGAACAAGTGCACACTCTTTGTACTTATCCACCCAACTATTATGGGGAACACATTTGAAAGATGTCGTAGGGTGTTTGAAAGCAGCACTGTTGTGACAGGACTAAAGTACATTTAAACGTTTACACGAGCGATTTTGGCACCGATTTGTTGTCTTTTAGACAGATTTCTTGTCTACACATTGCAATTTGGATCATGACACTGTACCCTCCCGCTTTGATCGAAAGTATTGATATTTGTACCTGCTGCCAGCCGCTTATTAAAGACTAAGTTAGGTCACCACTACCAGTTGTGCGTACAGGGGGCGGTAGGGGTCGGACCTGATGCATCCGGTGTGCGTACGTTGAAGGAGTTTTCACATTTTTAAAAATCGTAAATGATCCCTCAGCAGGACTCGATCAGACACAGAGGGGGGCAGTCGTAAATGAACATCTTTCATGTATCGTGTGAACAGCACATTGGCCGTTTCAATGAATAATTAATACAATCAACGAGGTTATTCTTATCGTCGTCGGTGACGTCGCGCGTAATCGCCACTTTCACACACGATTATCGACAGACAGCCCGTGTGACAACCCCATGTCTCCCTGCCAGAGTGATCATGATCACGGGTGTGGTCGGGGCTTGTTACGGGCGCTGGTCCCGCGCATCGTTGGCACACTGACTGTCAAACTGGCAATGGACCGCCCATTGACATTTGAGCCAACAAACGATTTGCTTATGAAAAGTATACATGGGCACACAACCAGACACATCATAGTAATAGCAACCTTGAAGCATTTAAGCCAGACGTGTGCAGGTTGGGTTAAAATGCTAGATGTCTACCATGTAATTTTTTATTTCGAAGTTAATAAAGACAGTGTGATAATTCAACGTGATGACCAGTTGAATTCTTATATGAGATTAAATACGGTTCCGAGTGTGCTTTCATAGTTGTTTTCAGTAAAACTTGCTGCGTTCTTTTGAAATCGTCTAATCTTGTTTATGTGCAATATGTTTGGGGTCCCAGAAGACTGATAGGTATGACACATTGGGGATTATCAGATATCATGCTGTTACTGTTACTGTTAACTGTTTCAGAACAATTTAACATATTTCGTCCCGTATTTAAATAAACCGCAGCGGCATACATAATGAAAGATTTATCAATTTGTCAATTATTTCCAGTGTATTATAAAGAGGTGTCCCCGATATAAATTTTAATGACTAGAATTGCTTTCATCAGGTGCCCTAATTTTTGGGAAACACCTTTTTCAGTGTTTGGATCCTGCCAATATCTCTCGCATGTTCCTCGACACAACGTGGCAGCTCTGGTCATAGACACGATAAGCTCTAAGGAAATAACATACAATGTAAAAAGAAATGATGTGTCAAACTGTGGTTAACTGCATGTCTTCATGTGTGTTGCTGTCATGTTGCTGTGAATTAAGCTCGCCATCATTAAAGTTTATAACGTTATTAGATATTTTGTTTTTTGTAGAAAAGATCGAAAAAGGGTTATTTTGTCCATGAGACGACCAGGGTGTGGTACGCGTGTAACATGTAGGTAAATTATTTGCCATCATAACTCATCCACTCTGCAATATGTTTCAGAATGTTGGCGTTTGACTGAAGCAGATCAGAGATAATTTTCAACCTTCCACACAACATATCTTTGAAACGTCATGCCAATTTTATTGCCACAAAAGATTTCTAAGAAAGAACTTCAGAAACTAACTGCTCAAATTAACATGGATGACTTTTTCACCAGAAGAATCGGCCACGTTTTAACAAAGGATGATGACAATATAGCCAAAACAACTGTGAGGTAAACCCCGAAGGACAACGAAAACTAAGTAGACTAAAGAAACCTGCGAATTTTGTGCTCTCTAACGGTGGTTTGACGTACCAAAGTAGAGGCGAAAATAATATCATTTAAATGCACCTATTTCATGTTCCATGAGTTCCCACAATAAAATTTATCAACCTGCTCTTTTGAATAAGCGCGTTGGCGTAGATACGCGATTGTTTCAACGCACGGCAAACGATTCGTGCGAAGTACGTGTCGTACTTCCGTCGACAATCTCACGCGATTTCACATTTACCTTAGTGGTATATCATGCAACATAGGCGCCACGGGTTATTTCGGGCAGCCTCTGTTCTAATTACAATGTAACTAACCCCAACTCTGATTGTAATAACCTATCAACTGAAACAGCGCTTCTGAATGAGCAGTTGAAGGTCAGTGACAGCCACAAAGGGGTGGTACGGCTTCTACTGGATCTGAGCGAAGCTTTTGACATCGACCGATATAAACTTGCAGCTTACATGTTATTATGAAAACACGGGCAACATCATCTGTTGGGTCGAAGGAAATGCCTGTCATGGTTCGTTGCCTATATCCACCACAGACAATACAGTGGTTCAGCTGCCCCTGAACATCCAAGAGATCACCAAATGAACTGCGGCTAGTCCAACAAGGGTTTATTACTGTTGACCAGCCAGCACGTTCTTCAAATTAGTGGCTTACATAACAGTCCAAGCGAAGTTGGTGCTTCTGTTGACGCACCTGACAAGACCCATTTGTGAAAGACCCCACTTGGTGGCTTGCATGGCTTCGGATTCAGTACACATTATTGGCCTATCACACACGCACGCACGCACGCACGCACGCACGCACGCACGCACGCACGCACGCACGCACGCACGCACACACACACACACACACACACACACACACACACACACTGTATGCTTGATGCGGTGTTGCGCGTGACGTTGACAGCTAGTCGGGACAAAATATGTGAAGAAAGAAAAAAGTGTTTCAATACAAACACGAACAAAAACAAAATGTTCTTTGTGTGTACAGGAACGTGGTGACTAGCAGGAAACAGCGTCGTGCACGGGTAGCATTTCCCTCATGGCTGGCTCGGTGACACTCTGAGAGGTTGGTACTGATCGAGTGATGTGTATAACAGCAGCTAGGCGATGGAAGTATATTCCATGATGCAATACACTTCCTCTACCTTCACTATGATAATTGAAAGACAGAGCTTGAAGCTTTCAGGTTTATGTATTAATTGTTGAAATTACTGGTTATTTATTTTAACTACGTTATAGCGAATCCACCTACGTTACAATATTGTGTCATATTATATATTTTCTACATATGAATTGGTGAAATATCTCTGTACTGCATATCCTGTTTTAGATATTGTGTACTTTTTTTTCTAGTTCTCTGAAATACTTTTATTGTCGCTGTTCACACGAATCATGAAAGATATTCATCAACGGGCTATCTGTCCTGTGTGACTCTTCGGGTCTAGCTAAGGGACCATCTACAAACAATTTCGGCTTTAATTCTCATTATGATGAAAAGTTAGGTTTGTGTATAAATGTTAGTTTGGTATTGTATATTATAGATATGATCTGTTCCATTGTTGCACATTTAAATGGAGCGGCAATTAATGTATTGGGGCATATATTTATTACTAGTGATAATAATTAATGGTGACAGATTCGTAAATTTCAGATTACTCAATACAGCCGCTTCTGGGGATAGCAGCATGATAAAGCGCCGTCGTTGTATAGGATTTCTCTTTGCCCCTTATTTGATATGTGTGCTATATTTATATTTGTAATAGTAATACTTTTACATATATGGGCCAAATAAAGAGCATGTGTCTGCTTTTCTGTTGTAGGCGACATCTTAGGTTGACCACTTCTGGCGGATGTCTATAGCTATGATTGAATATGCATAATTCAATATCAATAAAATGGATTAATAATATTATTTATGCATTTTTTATCATGTATGCTGGATCATCACATGAATTATTGCATATAACAAACATTCTAATGAATAAATATTTTTAATATTTTAATTATTTCAGCTAAATTTAGATTGAACATGTTTGAAAGACACACACCACAAATTCGTCTTTTTGGTCATGACATAGTATATAAGCAAATAGTCATTCCTACAGTAAATAGGTTGAGAACTATAACACACAGGGTTATGTCAGTAGTCGAGTAGGAGACTACAATGGCTTAGGGGTCGACATACACTCTCCATTGAGTAGTTCAATAAAGCAACCAAAAGAGATCCTGTGTTGTGGAGGAGGTCCCACACTAATTGCCGGAGCCCAAGGCAGAATGGCAAAGCGTCACTCGCTTCACTGTGTTCTCTTCTTTTGTCTGTGCATTATTTTCATCTTTTGATTTACATGTTAAATTTATGACAAACTAGTGGTACAATTAGTGTTACATTGTAACGCTTTTATTTGGGAATCTCCTGGCATTATACGAAAACGAATAACAAACACACACGTATATATATATATAATTATATATATATACGTGTGTGTGTGTGGTGTGTTTGTGCGCGCGCGTATTATTGTACAGTGCAGTGTGTGTTTGTATGCAGTGTTGTGGGTGTGTGCTTGTGTGGAGTTGTTTGTGTTTGTATACATCTGAATGTGTATTGTTACAAATATTGATGTCGACAGAAACCACTGGTAATACGAGGATGTATCCCTACCCAGCTATAGGCCTGGTTATTTTGTTAAACGTTGATGGGCATCGCACATTTAAGAGAGCTGGAATTTTGTTTTTTTTACTAAATTTACTCAGAATGTCATTTATATTGTGCCAGTGATTGTGAGGATGTTTAAGAATTTTTAATGGTTCCATTTTCTTATAATCAGACAAAAAATGACATGGCTGCAGTAAATCTCAAACAATTCAATCGATATGTGGACGGTATTACCATCGATTTTAGTTGTCTTACCAACTACAGCAACGCGCTGTTACCGCTGATAGGACGCAGCTACTTGGCAGCTTTGTCGAAGTGGCCACATTACAGGAATCAGACACGTACAAACATAGACTGCGTTTTGTTTGTCTTAAGGAACTTAGACGAACAGCCGATTTTGTGCTTGCTTAATGACTGTGGCCTCTGCTAGGTAGACGCCCGTCGCTCGAAGCGACGCAAGTAATGGCGGAATGTTGACTTACGTTGGCATGTGGATGCCAGTGTGTAGTTGAAGTCGGCGATTCGTTGTGCTTGTTCGGACTTACATGATTTTTTTTACATAACCATAGGGCTATGCGTTAATTGCGACTGTTCTTCTTAACATTGGAGCGAATCCTTCAAAACTGAAGATTATTTGCTTCTAAGGATATATAATATTAACAAAGTTGTATCCCTGCCAAATACAACTATTTAATCCACATAACAATTCACACTCGCCTCTATGAATATCAATATATCCACTGATCAACACAATTCAAATTTATTGTAATTATTTACAATAAATACAGAGCAGAGTAAAATCCTATGTAGTAACGTAAAGGAACAATAGGGGAATAGCATTTTTGTAATAAATACACAAAATGTGCACGTGTAAAAAACTATTCGTGAATTATGCAGACATTTCCCAACTATTTTCTTTAAAATGTCACCTACACATTGAACCTGTATCAAGACACATGCTGTTTGAAATTTATGAAAATTACATAGCTATTTTTCTTCAGAAAATCTACATACAGTGCTATGTGTGTGTTTGCGTACAGCGCTATGAGTGCGTATGTGTGTTATCGTACATACAGTGCTGTGCATGTTTGCGTGCAGTGCAGTGCAGTGCAGTGCAGTGCTGTGTGTGTGTGTGTGTGTGTGTGTGTGTGTGTGTGTGTGTGTGTGTGTGTGTGTGTGTGTGTGTGTGTGTGTGTGTGTGTGTTTGCATGGATGCGGAGTCGTTTGTGTTTATCGAACTTGTATTAAGACATATGCTGTGTGAAATTTAAAAAAATTACATAAAATAGTGAACACAATGATCACCACATAAATACAACCATTGTTTTAAAGCAGGAAGTCCGTGTCTTGAAAATTATCATTCTTCAATTACACATAAAACGTCTTTGTTACTCTCACAAGGAACAGTGCCAAGTATTGCTGGGAGTGTGCACGGAAACCATGTACCTTTCCAAATGTGTATATAGCATGGCCTCCATCTCCCAGTCTCAGTAGACATACACATTCTGTACTAGCAGCACTGAAAATAAGCATCATGGGCAGTAGAGGTGGAAGACCTGTAGATACTATATTTTAGAATGTCATTTTTGTAACTGTTTTTTTTAAGTAAAAATATATTATAATTGAGCAGAATCAATTATATATTCCTTCTGGTAATGTTACACTAGCTTTTATTGCAATACAACTTTAAGTACAATCCCTTTGAGGGTTTTTCCCACTATTGGGGTTTTTTCCCAGGGCGGTATTTACCACCTGGTAAAAATTGGGGCAGGAAAAATGCGTCAACCCTGTGACTAGCTCAGTCAGCATCTCCATGTATTCATTGTTCAATAATTTTGTTTAGTAAAAAACAACGTTTCTAACAATTTATTTGCACTGAACTAATTAAATAACTGTTAGAGATTTAGAATATGGATATATTGTGCAACAGTTTCTTTCTGGTCCAGCAACAAGTAGTTGTACAACAAAAGATATCAGATGTTGCTCAACAGAACATCATGTTGAGGAAGCTTGTGTGGAACTTTGTTGTTGACTGGAGCGTTGCGCAAGTTTATCTGTCACATTTTTCGCCAATTCAAAGTATGCCTTGGCCTGGAACAAAAGAACATACATTCCAGATGTGCAGCAGTTCTGCTCTAGTGATACACACACATACATATATATATATATATATATATATATATATATATATTAACAAAACCATTACTAATACATAATAAACAGTATTTGTCCCAGGTTCTCTCTCTATGTGTGTGTGCGAGTGCGTGTGTGACTGTGTGTGCATGTGTTTGCATGCGTGTGACTGCGTGCATGTGTGAATCACTGTAATATGGGCCATAATAATAATGTCATATTCATCATAATGTGATAATTATTAGTTTATTATCTATACTACAGAATAAGCCCCACCAACCTGTGAACTTTCAGGGTCACTCATGACTATAGGCTGACCGCTGTCCGAAGTCTCTCGGATGGACAGATGCAGTGGAATATCGGCTGGAATATCACAATTAGATAATATTTAGGAAAGGGAAATTAGCAAGAATAATGACAGAATGAAAGTAAGTAATATTGTCAGTATGGTTGGTGTCAAGGACACATGGTGGTTAGGGGTGTCAAGGACACATGGTGGTTAGGGTCAAGGACACATGGTGGTTAGGGGTGTCAAGGATGCATGTATTTTAATAGAAATATAAGCACAACAAAACTGATCAAGTACAAACACTGAAGAAACTTGACCACAACTGCACAAGTGTATTACGTCGAGCACAAGCATAGTTTAGGTATTGTTAAAAACAGCAAAGTTTTCAATCTACAGCTTCCTTAAAACTGTTCAATGTGTGAGCTCCAGTGTTAAATATGCGGGCTCGTTTTTAACGTGCAGGCTCCAGTCTTAAATATGGGGCTCTCAACTGAGAAAATACAGGTTCAAATACTCTTGCTGCCGTTTCAAAGCTTTGTCAGTTTTGTTCATCCCACATTGCCACAGTTCACTCAGTTGTATAAATGAGTACCTGGCTACAGATAGAGGTTGATACCTGAACGAATAGTCTTTGTGCAGTAATAGCAGTGTGACTGAATGTTTTCCAGAGAAGTCAAGATGGCATTGGAATGAATAGGTCTGTACAGTGTAAAGTGCTTTGAACAGTCCCAAGGACTGGATACTACCTATATAAAAAACATACCTTTACCTTTTTATCTCTCTAAATGTGTGATTAAATTTTATTTTCTCTTCAAATATAAATCTTTCAGGAATTTAATATGCTCATATTATATAAAGCATAATATGTCAAACTCGCATAACAAAAATGGTAAAATTAATTATTTTAATAAAACCACATTAAAATTTTTTTTTTACAATATTAAATATTTGACCCACAAGGATTAACACAATGTCCTTAAAACTTGGCAACAATTTTCATTAATAATTTATATATAAAACAACGCAAAACAAGTTGTGAGAATTTTTAACTATCTGACACAGTTACAGCTACATCAGCAGCAAAATTAGCAAAACTGTTATCAAAAGCCAAATTTTACCCACAAGCAGTAATGTCATTTCAGTAAAAGTTGACCAATAATGAAGTGCCTGGCAAAAAATCAGGGTTTGCTATCTTAAAGATAAAGGAGATGTGGTCGTCTAAAAGAAACATGGAGACGAACAGTGGAGAAGGAAATGAAAAAATGTGGCCTGTCTTGGAACACCAAATGGGCTGCAGACCGACAGCAGTGTCGCTCTCTTGCTGATGCCTTATGCGCCACCGGGCACGAAGAGGACTAATTAAGTAAGTACAGTGTAAGTATCTTAAAATCTATTTCGGCTCTTACTTAATGCTTTTTACAAAAACATGTCATTTGTGTTTGTCATTGGCCTAAAGGACATAGTTTCAATCGACATGCAGTATAACTTTTGTGTTGATTTCATGTTACGACTATGATGCGCAGACCGATGCGCAGTCAGCTTGATTTCAAGGTAACCTTAAACTATTCACACACTACAGATCTGAACATTAACCAACCTGATTTGTAGTGTGCTAAGTGAATGAATTAGACTACTTTAAAAGACAAGTTATGTTATTATGTACCTAACAGATCCAGAGACATCTCTTCAGCAAGCTTTGCCGCACCATCCTGTCCGAAGATGTGTTCTCTGTGTCCACATTTAGGACATTCATACACGCTCATGTTTTGCACAAGCCCTAGCACGGGGACGTCGACTTTGCGAAACATCTGTGCACCCTTCCGTGCATCGAGGAGGGCGACGTCCTGGGGCGTCGACACAATGACGGCTCCTGTGTGCACAGTTTCATAAGGTTTGATCTGCACAGTGATGTTATTAGCAAAATGACATCTAACATGTCAACACAATGTTGTCTGTCAATCTGGTCTTCATCAGTTTACATGAGGCAACCATCAAAATCAATGAAAATCATGGTAGCCATTGGCAACCAGGCAAACACTATTGTGAACAATACTGTTATGGCCGCTTCCTGTTCCATCACCCCACATCTTCCAAACTCCTCTCATTTCATTTCCCATTTTCCCATATTAAATCTTCTGCAACTCACATGTACATTATCAGTATGTATTCTATACGTTTTTTTTTTTAGAAAACTTGGACACCGAAGTTGTGATATTGATGAGCAACATATAGAAATTCCAAGAAAGTCATACTGACTTAACATGTGATTATATCACTAACTTCCACACAGTGGCTCAATAATGTTACCTTTGGTAATTATGTTGAAATCTAGGCACATTATTTGTGTAAGAAATATTAAATACACGATGTGCCTACTAGCTCTATGATGAAATTATTTAACACCACATGATAGTAAAGTTATTTATATGACAATCTTCATTATGGTGAGCTTGTGATATATCCTTCTGCACATATCACCTAGCTAGCCTAACGAATAATCTAACTGGGGTTATAATGGCCTCATATACACACAGCACTTCAAATACACATGAAAGATGGTGACATAAGTTTGTATGTTCCAGTTTGATGGTTTGTTACACCAGCACATAGATTCCAGAAAACCACAGAATTATTCTACGTAAATGTCAACCGAGATTTAAAAAAAAACGATGACACAGGTGTCAATATCCGCTCATGGAAAAGTGGGAGTGTTCTCGAAAAAAACAGGAACATGCTCATGAAAAGCAGGAAACATTCTATCTTATCCTCTGCCACTCAACTATTTTTGTGTTTTTCACTAATTTCCTCGTTTTTTAACATGTTGTGTTTATGGGTCGCCATTTTGATGTGCTATTCTCATTCACAGCAAACACGTGTGAAAAAATATGAAATCATCTGAGATCAAGTCAATGACTTAGAATGTTTTATAAAAAGCAGTGGAGCTAAGAAAAAAGTGGTATTTCACACCCAAAAGCGGTAATGTTGACACGTGTGCTATGGATTATTTGCAGCAATGAAAACATGATGTTATGTGAGTATAATGGTAAAGGTACATGCTGTTTCCAGTCCTTGTGACTGCTCAAAGCACTTTACACTTCACCCTCTGGCAGACCTGTTAATTCCAACACCATCTCGGCTTCTCTGGGAAACATTATATATTAGAGACGTAACTAACCATCAATAGGGATGTTCTGTGCAAGAGTGAGTTGTGCATCTCCCGTCCCTGGTGGCATGTCTACAACAAGGTAGTCCAACGGCGCCCATTCCACCTACCAACACACATCACATTATCAGTCGCACTCAGACCTAATATGACACAGGTGCTACCTAGTGATGTGCACAAAAATGGGATCTTTGTAGTCAACCACTTGCTTGAGACTGGAGATGACAGTACACGCGTTGATAGGTGCTGCCATATGTAGGGATGATAATTAAAATTGTCCCTTTTTTTGTGTAAGATTCCCACGTTCGGTACCCATCTCATAGTCTGATGAAATCCCCCATATTTTAAATACTGCTTAAAAAGTTTGTATTACTGTTCAAATAATTTTTTTTTCTGTTGCTTCATAGCTATTAATATCATCCTTACCACTGGTGGTGTGAAAGGTGTGATTTTGTATTGCAAAAAAATCGTACTGCAATTGCTTAAAAATATAATAATACAGCTGAAACAATTAATTAGGTCTTCATAAAACACCAATTGTGTAGGGGTCATTGATTATGACTATCAGAGTTGATTGTTTATCTCTTAAGCCCTGCCTCAGCCCTAGGGCTATTTGTTCTATGCATGACCACATAGTACCTGTTTTAGCATCCTCTGTATAGCTGACATCACCATCAGTCCTCGCCATACAATGGGACTTCCTTCGTCCGTCATGAAGCCCATGGACATACTACAACAGGGCAGAGCACATGCAATGGAAATATGCGATATCTAAGCTTTCTTTATTAGTGTACCGTTAAAGTTAAGTCGACAGGAAATATTACAATGAGTGTCTGGCATCACCTGTTTGACCCAGCTTTATTTCTGAACTCCTCAACGGCCGATCACATGTGTCAACACTTACCTATTCATAAACTACAGAACGTACTAAAAGAGGACAAGGTCCACATATTAATTTTTAGTGTTGATCGCATGCTAAATGTAACCACCGTTCATCGGGCGGTGTTATAATGCAGTCCAACATTTTGGAAAATCAGCACTTTGTGGAAAACAGTTATCCATATGACACCATGGAGTTATTAGACAAATACTGTGTCATAACATTGCTACATCAATATATGTTTTAAACTGAAAAATTATCAACATCTTAAAGTATTAATTCAGGGACTGAGAATTAGTATGCTTTGTACGCATAGGTAAATGTTGAAAAAAGTGAACAGCGCCTTAATGAAACCACCCGGGTAATTTGGACTTGTACATCAGTTATCTAATACAGACTAAAAGTGTTGCTTCTATGGTGATGTTCAACTTTCCCCAGATATTTCCTATGTTGACACAAGTATACAATAAATGAATACCACAACAACATAGAAATAATTTGGGATAAAAACGTCAACTCAAACAACTTTGAACAAATACTGTCCTCACTAACCACAAATTAGAATAGCATAGCGAACTATAAATGGCATATATTTCTGAGTGAATTGTATCATAAGAAAATTAAATAATAAACAAATGTAACAAAGCAAATTGTGTCATGTGAACACCTACCATTTTATCCCAAAGTTAACCAATGGCTGCAAAAGACCTTCTGAAAACATAATAATGTTTACATGTTAAAATAATGTACAGTTCATTATATATATATATATATATATATACCATATATATACCATATATGCATATATACATATATATATACCATATATATATATATACCAGACTTATTAGCAAATGCATTTGAATATGCACCATATGTGTAATACCATATATACATATATATATATATATATATATACAGCTGTATATATACCATATATATATATATATATATATATATATATATATATACACACCAGACTTGTTAACAAATGCAAATGCATTTGAATGCGCATTTGAGTGAATTTTGAACATTTCAATGTGCATTCAAATGCCTCCGTGAAATTGTAAATGCATTTGCATTTGAATGCGTACCTTAAACATTTGCATTTGAATGCGACCCACAAACATTTGCATTTGAATGCGACCCACAAACATTTGATTTGTCAAATGCACAATCAAATGCATGTGTAATTCTTTGAATAATTATTATCGCTAGATTCACTTTCACAACATGCCATTAGAAAGTGTTCTGTAGTAAGCAGTATCCTCAGCAGATTATAAAATCATTGCCTGACCTGTGAATCCAATTTCACAAAGTTGTCTATAAGCTGATGGCTTCAGGGATTACCTGTTCAATGAAACAATGCAGACAAATGACTCCCTTGTGTTGTGTTGGCACTGTTGGGGTGGCAGCTCATTAAAGGGAGTAAACATTAGCAATGCCAGCCCTAAATATTTATAGCTATAGAGAGTGATTAGTGGTAGCTGTAATTATCCACCAGGTTATCGTCCCAGTGACTTCACCAGTGGACAGTCTATTTTCTTGGGTTCCCCTTCCATTCTGGCCTACCTGAAATATTAGCTCTTCATTCCCTGCCATAGTTCGCAGTAAACTATCAATTGTCTATACCTCCTTTCCATTTCCACCACTTCTGCAGGCCTGGAACTGTGTGACTCAATGTACGACTCTACAGACATGTTCATGTAGTGGGACTGGTATGTAGTGGGACTTCTACATTTATTAAATAATTTAATAATGTGTTTGTATGTTAATAAATAAAACAAAATGTTAATATAAAGCCAAAACATTCTAAATTAATTCAAATGCAGTTGCAAATGTGTAACCAAAACATTTGCATTTGAGTGTGACCCCAAAACATTTGCATGCATTCCTGGAAAATGGCATTTGCATCAAGTGAAACATTTGCATTCAATTGCATTGACATGCATTTGTTAACAAGCCTATATATATATATATATATATATATATATATATATATATATACATATATACATATATATATATATATATATATATATATATATATATACATATATATATATATATATATATATATATATATATATATATATATATATATATATATATATATATATATATATATACACTGTTACTATGATAATACAGATATTCATTGTGAGGCTGCGTTAGACATATTACAAACATAACTTGTTCATTTGTACAGCTTTTACCTGATTGGAAGGTTGATTTAATACACCAATGGCATTCAATTAATTTCATAAATATAATTTGACCATTATAATTATATTTTGAATACCGACCTTGCCAATCAGCACGCAATGCAAACATGATATTTGAGTCAAAACATTAAATTAATTTTGGTGGTCAAGATGATAGAATAGACACAATTTATAACATATATAATATAAATAAAAAAATCGATTTGACTTTATACCTTTAACTTCCACATTGAAACAAAAAGGTCAATAGACCTAAGTTCTCAATTGCTCAAGCAACATACTACTAATCCTGTCCACTGTAACATATTAATAGGCTTACGCTCGTTGACATAAACAGGTCCCTTGAGATTCATCATACGTGGGATGGATGGACCATAGACGTCAGAATCAAGAATTCCGACACTTTTTGACTGCAACAGCACATGAAGATAACAGCTAGTTAGCCACTGACTGCTAACTAGTATATATGGGTAGATATGTACACTGTTCAAAAGTTTATTTATGACAACATGATAAGTCCAAAGCAAGCAGGATTTGTTCAAACCACTAATTAAGAAATCCATTCTAAAAAGTATACCAAATTAAATGTATGTAAAAATCTTTGAGTTTTAACTGCAAAGAGTACATTTCATCAACAAGATGTCAAGTGTTGCCTAAATACTTACCTTGTCATTTGCACCGATAGCCAATGCCAGATTTACTGAAATCAAAATAGTTTTACCATACAACCTGGAAGTGTGAAACATTTTCAGTTATGATTACATTTGCAATTACAGCTTATTATTGGGCTACAGTCAATCATGACTACAACGATCCACTCTTTTTATGACACACAATTACTTCTTATCACAATTACAACCTAATCAGTGTTTACTCTATGTAATGTAAAACTGTAAATTAGTGATGTGTTATTCGCTGTGTTGTTGTTGCACGAACAACGATAAGTGCTACATGTTAATTGCCTCTACAGGAACTTAAGTTTATCTACATTTCAAAAAAGTCATACCTGCTGTAGTTGACTTTCCAACACCTCCCTTGCCAGATGCAACAACAATCACGTTTTTCACACCGTCAATGGGAGACTTCTTTGGCAGTCCCTTTGCCATCTTAGCCTTCTGATGCTGCTCAATATCACGTGCCGGGGCAGCCTGTAACAAGAAACAACTCAACACCTTGTTCTAAACTTCTTAACATTACACATATTTTATAGTTTATTAAATTGACATAACATATATATATTATATATATATATATTGCTTGCATATCCTGCATTAGAAAACATACATCATTCAGCTGATAATCGTGCAAGATAAAAAATTTTGTTAGTTTGATTCATATGCAGGTAATAAATTTTGCTATTGCTGAAATTATTGTCGTAGTTGTTAATGATTTGATAAAATAAGAAATTAAACCATTTTCAAAATATTATATTGAACTCATAAAATCTGAGTACATTGAACATGAGTACGGGTACATGAAAGAAAATAATTTCTAAAAGTACGAGCACTTCAAAATGTACTTGAGCACCAAATACTTTGGCCCAGATTTGTCCCCAAAGTTAACTCACAAACACGCACATTAATAAATGCAGTCTTAACATGCTGAGCATGTTGATGTAGAACAAAGTCAACGCATGTTATGTTATTGTTGTACAAAGTCAAAGCATGTACAAAATCAAACCATGATGGTGTACAAGTCAAAACATGATGCTGTTGTACAAAGTCAAAGCATGTTGTTGTTGTACAAAGTCAACGCATGTTATTGTTGTACAAAGTCAAAGCATGTACAAAATCAAACCATGATGGTGTACAAGTCAAAACATGATGTTGCTGTACAAAGTCAAAGCATGTTGTTGTTGTACAAAGTCAACGCATGTTATTGTTGTACAAAATCAAAGCATGATGTTGTTGCACAAAGTCAAAGCTTCACTTCGACAACGACGTGCCTAGATTGGGTCCATGTGGCGATAATAGAGGTATAAACCATTGGGAATGGTGATTTTCTTTATGAGGTTACCTGATAATCCCATTTCCCGAATGAAATTGCCCTAAATAGGGCTATGTTGTGGACCAAGTTGGATGTCTTCTCCCAGATGACACGTCGCTGCAGTAAACCTGCAAATACTCCTTTCACCATTTTCGTAAACAAGGTTGATTCCCGATGTTTCACTAGTCCTGCCCTCTACTAGAGTTGATGAAAACTACGACACTTTATTTCCAAATTTGGCTAATAGAGGTCAGTTTCTGTGTAAACAAAATCGTAGGACAAACTTTCCATGAATCTAAAGAAACGTTATAATGGCGGCCTGTGGTAAAATCAAATGTGGTATGTCCCCTATATGAAAGTACTGTCTATTTTATCATCATAGCAACAACAAAATATGCCCTGAACGATGGCCGGGGTGCATTTCGAAGCTGATGTATAATATGATGCAAGTGCTACATGGCGGGTCATGGGCAGTGGCGAGCGTAATTAACAATAATAATGCATGCATACATACAAACATACTTCCGAGTATTCATATTTTTTACTGTATATGTTTTAAGTCAACCTATATTATGATTATATTACCGGTATATACAGTACGTGTTGTACCAGTCTAAAATCCCCTCTGTCAAGACTCAGATATACACAATAAAAAAATTCCGTTTTAAATAAACAAATCCGGTTTTGTTATTTAAAAATGTATTTCCCATTGCCGCCATTGATGACGCATTCCTCGAAATTCGCGTGGAAATGCCATGCATTTTTTATTTTTCTCGTACTGAATTGCTTCTACATAGGTAAACGAATGCACACATACGCATCTGTTGGATGCAGAGGTGCGATATGCGAAAACTATAGCCACACACGCACGCACACACGCACGCACGCACACGTTTACCATATATGGTAGCTCAGTGTGCCCCGCGGCGAGTGTCATCCCATTGTGACGTCACCACAACCGGGAACCTCAAGTCTCAAGTAGTTATACTCCAATCAGCCCAACCTTGAGGTAATGCAGGAGTTTGGACCTATTAACGGCTTTCGAAAGACACAGGCAAAGTGGGGTGAACGAAATTGCGGTGGAATGGAACCACGCCGTCCTCTCGATCGATAGGCGGGTGCTCTAACCATTAGACCACCGTTCCCCACCCACTTATATCGCCATGCTTGCAAAACATATTGTAGTAGTAAGAAATAACGACTGCGCGTAATTATGAGGCAACTTTACACACTATGCGCATTTAGCCGAGCAGACTGGATTAAGTTCGATAGTTAACAAAGTTGTTTTCTCCAGTATGGAACGGCCTATCCCTGAGGTACTGCAATACCCGGGCAACCATCGTAGTAGTCGGAGCAAGTTTCTGCATCTTCTCCTTGTTCGACAAATCTTTCCCAGTTGAGAACGTATCAGACACCCCTCCGCATACTGATTTGTCGGTGGATATTTACTTCACACGCGGGCACGCGTTCTTGAACAATAATAGACAATAATGATGTGGGTTTTGAATTAGTATATAACTACAGATGCTATAATGTATCTATACAAATAAACTTGCTTGTGTTTCTTTTTATTATTTCTACGTTAATGTCTATACGTGTTTCGACGTTCAAAACCTCAAACGGTTGACAAATTGCTTCAGTTTTGGTCTTGTTACAACCCTTTGAACCAAATCGTCACGTCCATAAGGGTGGGTGCACCAGCTCTAAAAACGTAATTTTTGCATAGTTAGTCATTTGTTTATTAAAATGGTTTGTTGCTTATTATATTTGAAACATATATGGATGCGTATACTGGTTCTTTCAGGGTTTTTCACTTTGCATCAATTCGACCAGCTAGCTATAAAAATAAAGTTTGCTTTTGTGTCTTTTTTCTCACTTCTCCATTCATGTCTACGTATTTTGAAATTAAAAACTTGTAACTGTTAAAACTGCTTAACATGCACTGCAATACATTTACGAGTATGACACATCGGTTAATCTTCCTTTTTTAACACCGAGATAGACCAAAAAGTGTCGTTCTGTGATTTTTATTAGCGTAATGCGCTGTTGTCAAGACACCGTTGCCACACCACACATTGTCGTCCGTTATTTGCGTTGAGTTACCACCGACACCGTTGTATCAAAGTACAGCCAGAAATGTTTGCCTGAAGGAGTACCTCATAGGTGGCGCCATGTATGTTTTTTGCATCCGTTCCTTACATCATAATTTTATGTTCTGTACGTGATGCATGTGTTTTGTTGATATATCTCAGAGGAAATATAAATTGTTTTCTTTATGTGTTTACAGTATACCCGACTATACATGCGGAACGAAATTAAAAAGTCAGCAAGAACCATTCTTCAAAATACTGATAACAAATATGTTATCAGTATGTTCAATTATTAAACATAATTCGTTCACCTCTTAATATCCTGGTATCTGGTGTTGTTGTTGGGAGACCTTGTGTAATGCCAGCTCAGAGTAGCAACAACAAAGGCCTCAAATATGTGGGAACAACGGTAGTGTGCACTGGTCCGTAGAATTGCAGGAGCAAAGATGGTGGATAATTGGAGGATGAATTACATAAGATTGGGACGAACTTGAGCTTGACGGGAAGAATAGTAAGAAGCCGGATTAAGTGGGCTGACGGTTGGTGCGGACGGAGGCTGGCGACTACCAAAGCGAGCGGAGGAGATGAAGAGGCTCCAAGTCTACCGCTCTGACGGTAGAACAACCGCTTCTTATTACATTTGTTTGGAATCTACCGCTCTACTGCTACCGACCCCAAATCTACGGTCAAACCGTAATTTCACGGGTAAAAAGTTAAATGCACTCATTTCGAATCCAAACATACCGACACGCCACATAGAAGATGCACCAAAATTAAGTAAATATACCCTGAAACTGAGAAACCGTTCCGTCAAGAGGGGAACCCCTCTCACACAACCCCTAGCGACCGCGACGCCAGATCTACCGCCCTCACGTCTTGAAAAGCGTTAGATATACCGCTTGTTGTGCAATGTTACTTGTAGATGAAACAAAGAGGCTGTAGGAAAAAGGGAAGGCCACTTTTGGATAAAAAAACTGCGTTATGGTGGAGATAAGAACGGCGGATGAGAATCATAAAATGGATGGCAAGCTGGTGATAGAGATCGGTGAAAAATAATAACAACCGAAACAGTGCATATAATATATTAAAGCGAATCGACCCCTTTTATTAAGGGAACTCTGTGGAAGAAGCTGTATTGGGGAACACATATTTTCAATGTCACAACAATAATATAAATCTACTTCGTTTATCACTGAAATTACCATGTTTGTTTAATTTTACTAAATAAATTACTAAATAATCAGCGTTCGTATAAATATATACAATTTATGGAGAATACAATACATTATTAACCTAAAATATACAAAAACTTTTTCACATAAAAAGTCATTAGTTCATAAGTATGTTGTTATTCCAAAAAAGGGTATTCACGGTTATCGGTGATAAATCCATAATCCAGTTAAAGATTATATATAAACTACATTCTATCACAAACAGTTCACGTTTGTGCTGTTCGCTGACTACCCCACGCGCTCGTCCAAGAACGTCTCCACCTTGCTGTAGCGGCTGTGTTCTTGTGTTTGGTCGCCATCACTGCATCGTCTACGGCTCTCCCAGCGTGCTATTCGCCTGACTGGCAGACATATTAGACCGGCGACGCAGATGTGAGTGTATTACCACAACGGTATTTAGACATAATATGGGACGTTATTTTGATTGATTCTCCATATTATCGTGCACTTACGTCGTGATTTATACTGGCATATAATACAAAGTGTGGGTGAACGGCACGCCTAGTCAGGTGATGTATCTGGAAGGACCTAGCGTTATTTCCTTAACATGACCACCAGATAAATCATATTTTTTTCTTTCTTTTGTTGTGCATATTTTTATTGATCCATCCTTGTTTTTATCTCGCTTTTAGTGCAATGTTGCTAAGCTTATGCTTTGGGCCACTTTTCATCTTTTGATGGTATCACCAGTCCCCTGAATTTCAGTGTAAAAAATGCATAAAGCTCTGCATGCAACTTTTTTGTATGTCTTCGCGTCACGATCGGAGCGGCCAGGAGAACCTCCCCGCTCTATTTTATTTTATCCGGATGAGCTTCATTTACAAATATAATCGCACTTTCTCTCAGTTACCGTCTTCGCACCCTTGTTGGTGCACAAGGCCACTTCGTACGATTTCAAGCGGTGCTCTCTGCCATATTCAAATAACTCCATCCCTGTTGGGTTCTCGCTACTACAACAACTCCCCGTGTTGATTTTGGTCTTCCTCTTTTCCTATTACGACCAGGGGCCCATATTAATGTTATTTCTGTGTTGCTATTCGCATTTCTCCAAAGTATGTGGCTGATCTATCGCCATCGTCTGATTTTGATGTTTTCTTATATTGGTGGCATACAGGGGCTTCTATAGCTCTTTATTTGACACTGTCATTGGCAGTGTATCTTTTACATTTGCCGTAGGCATGGTCTTTGTAAAACGTTCAGTTTATTCTCATCTGTTCGTGTCATTCTCCACGTTTCGGCTTCATATAATTGCACTGCTATAACGACGTTGTTCTTGACGATTTTTAGTTATATTATCTTATATAGACTTGGTGGATTTCCACAATTGTTTCTCTTGGCCGGGTACAGTGGAAATGCAAGAAGAATACCACCGTTCTATTTTATTTCATCCGGACGGCCCTCATGTATAAATATAATCACAGTTTCTCTGGAACAGATTGGTGGAACTGACAAACGGAAAAATCTAGTATCAGTTAGAATCTACCATTGAAATCGAACAGTAGAGCGAATTACATATGGATAGTGCGAAAGCAGTTTGGCGAACGATTCTTTTTACAAACCGCATAATCTCGGAGGTGACCAATTGTATGTGCGTTATTACTGTTGACTCTTGCGAGAACACGACATAATGTTCTTATGTTGTCGCGTTGTACGTACCTGCTATCGGAGAACCGACGATGCTGGCGATACATTGGAAGAGAAGCAGCAGACCAAAGGATGTCGTCAAGTTGTGCAGTCCCAGCAGCTCGACGAGCACTATGGAGCGCAGGGTGATGAAGGCCGCTGCAACATTACCGAAACAATGCGTGCATGCGTGCGTGCGTGCGTGCGTGAGTGAGTGCGTGTGTGTGGTGGGGAGGGGGTTTGTGGGGAGCGTGATACGAGTGTATCACTTGTATCATGGTCAACCCGGCACTGCTCGCCTGGGGAAGAAAGTAGAGAAACTAAAACGTTCGAAGGGTTTCTCATCTGTCTGTTAATACTCTGTGGACCCCCCCGTCTGTGGCGTAGGCATATTTAGGATCTCGGGGGGGAGGGGCAAAGCCAAACCTTAGTCACCCATAATTTTGCCGTGTTACCAGGTAATGGCGCAACATGATATTCATGAAAACATCTCATCACAAAACCAAAGAGTGCAGTCATGGCTCAATGCTCCTAAAGACGACAAGGATATATTATTACGCTGCCCTGCTGTCTCCAAAGCTGGCGTGACGTGATGGTTGTTGACAGCGACAATCTAAGCCGATTTGTCTTTCAGTCTGGCTGACGTCGACTGGCGCCGTTACATAATGAAACTGCACACCCGGTCACATGTGCATGTATGTGTGCTGTTCCTTTACAAAAAAAGCCTTGCCTGGCACCATCCTCTGAGATAACTATTACACTCGAACCACATACACAATGTAGATAAATGGCAACGTCATGTCACACGTAACAGGAATTTTATTAATTTCAGCAAACAGTGTTTCTGAATCACTCGTTGGCGATATCTTCGTCGGGGCATTACGGAACTCTTTGTATTTTTCGGTGTCTTTGATCAGATCTGCCTGAAGCAGCTTATTGTTTGGCCGCATTCGTACCAAGTTCGCCGCCACACATTGTGTGTATCACCCATAGGCCTTTGTCGGTAGAAGTGCTCGAATTATGTCTACACGACACAATAAATTATCAGCCCACATCATAAAGATATTCACCGTCGGAGCCATACATCAATAATAATCATATACTGGAATTGTGTGTGAGTGTGCGTGCGCGCGCGCCGGTGTGGCAGGGTATCTTCCCCCTAGAGGGAAATATACCCTAGGGTATATTCCCCCATGCTGGATATCTTACCCCCCTTTATAATTGTGTGTTTATGTATGTTTTTATGCAAGAAAATTATAATTAGCAAATATGAGTAACAATAATATCTACTATGTTATTATTCTGCAAGAAAATTGTGTGTGGTTATATTTATTACGTTATAAATTTACGAATGAATGAATGATATGAAGTGATTCCTGAGTTAATCGAGGCACTGGGTTAATCATGATTGGCCACCTCAACAACAAAACACACAGCTTTTTTCTCAAGGCACTGAGTTAATCATGGTCGGCTGCCTCAACAACACAGCTCTCTTCTCAAGACACTGAGGTATCTAATCCTAGGAGCTGTTGCTCAGCATGGTAACACCTCATTGTTATCAATACAAGTTTCAAGAACTCAACTTTGTTTATTGGCTTAGGCGCGTTGCCAATGTATCATCGCAGTAAAGTTTATTAACCTTTGATTTAACAAGATTTCCATCCAAAGCAATGGCCCATATGGCAAGTGGACAAGGAAGCCATTGGCTTATCTAGAGTCCAACATTTTTAATCTATGTGTAATCTGCCCTCCTGAGATATGTGTCAACTTTGTTTTTAAACATATTCACGCTTTAGCAGTTATTTTGTTAGGTACCATAACCACACACAATACACAATAACTAAATCCTTTCACCCACTTCACAGAAAAAATAATCATTTGATCCCAAGCCTTTCAAAATGTCCAGTCGCCTAGTTAAGGGCGGGGTCTACAAACATCATATCACCAGTATCAGTATGGAGCCAAACGAAGAATCTGCTATCTGTCATTACATGATGAAATTTATAATCAAGACAACTTGGATATTGGGAGAGTGGTAAGATATCCAGGGTGGGGGGAAGATATCCTAGGGCATCTTCCCCCTGTAGGGAAGCTATTCGGGTGGGGAGACATACTATTACACCAGTAATGTAGCACAAGCGCTTCTGACAGTACCTCTACTTAAAAAGTACATACAATTTTTATTGGCTTCATACTAATATCGACATGTGATACAAACACTTATATCCAACCAACTGTATCATACAATCATGACACTAACACCAGTACAATATTCTAAATAGTTTAATTCCATAAACACGCCTGGAAAGAACACTGATATGCATAATAGTTTTCAGCACATTGCACAATATGTCTTTAGTACACATTTCAAGGGCATCTAGTGTCGACAGTAGCTCATTGATGCCCAGTGTCCACTCTACTCTGTTGGTCTTCATAAATGCTGGCAGATATAAACGTTGTACACTGCTGTATTTTTTGAGATCAGATTGCTCAGCAGATGCAGGACGGGATTCTAGGAAGCAACCCCATTTGATTTCATTTCCATCACCCTTCCGTATTCCTTCAACCTGCAATATCAGGGCAAGATTTAATTATTTATCCAAACTAGTGAAATTATACGAGACAGTTAACTCTGAAACAAACCCACCAGGAAGAATGTGATTCAACATAATATCTAAGTACAGTATTTGCAAGTTTTGTACATACCCGTTTATGCCAAAATGTTAACTGATACAATTCATAATGTGTAAAGATTGAATTATGCCAATGAACCTGCAGGAATTTCATTTTCATTAACAACTGGCATTTTTCTGTAGATATACATAAAACTCCTTGTCTTTTTCGTGTGACTGTCCAGTTTACACCTCAAAATAATCCTCTTTGAACAACAACATGAACAGGTAAAACCAGGGCCAAGCATGGACACCCATTAGTCTACCTTGCTACCATGTAGTGGTGCAACAGGACACGTATAAAAAAATTAAGCCAAAGGGGGCCAATGCCCCCCCAATGCACCACTGTTCAGACGAATTAAGTATTCTCACCTGAGAGCATTAACTTTGATGAAACCTCCAGCATCAACTGGGTTGTAGTCGCCTTGCACATCCATACTGAAACAAAATGTCAACCAAGTTTGACACAAAGTTCCTGTAAATGTCGTCACTATAACGAAGAAAATGCCAAAAAGTTTCAACCTCTACACAAGCCCCAAAATATGCATTTTCTGCACTTTGGCAACACATATGCAACAAACACATGGTAGACTTGGTAGTCACCTGGTAAATGTAATGTGCATTTTCTGTACCTCTGCAATACAGATGCAACAAACAAGCAATAACTACTGACATGGTCAGCTTCTCAACCAAACATACGAAAGCTGCACTGAACAATGGAATAGCAACTTGTTTGGAAGAAAACATCATAGCTGAATGTTGTTGCCGAATATCATCATGCTTCAACTATGGCATTGCTCTAATAAGGCCTATCATAATGCACATGCATTGACGACTGATTGACAGGTGTCTGTTACAGTGTTAAACTTTTGTCATGAGACTAGCAACGATTTTCCATTCTGTGGCTGTACAAATGGGTCAGCGCACATTACACAACTCCATGTGAATGGTCAGCAAACATTGTACATTGAACATTGTGACAATGTGATCATGGCATTATTTTCTAGAACTGCAGAAAAGTGGCATTTTCTGCAATTATAGATAAAAACATGCTTTGATTGTTTTGAGTTTTACTGAGTGACACTGCCCGACGACGTCATGTCAGAGACCAGCGCATGCACATTACGAAACATTTGTTGCCGTGAGTAAATTTTACGACTGATCCATTTTAAGATGCATCATCATGTGACTTGCAACAAAAGCTTAGCAATGTACACCTAGCATTAAAATGGCCACCTCGTCCACCAACCTGACCAGGTCTTGATTGTACAGTGAGGTGGGTGACTTCCGCCCTATTATGTAGACACCCCCTTTGTACAATGACAGGGTGACAGTCCCTTCAACGTTCTCTTGACTCTTAGCAATGCAGAATCGTGTGAACTGACATTCGGGGCTCTCCCAGAGTCCTGTGGGAAAAACGACACAAAATCTGCATGACATGGTCACGGGGTCTGATTCTTTACACAACAACTTAAGGGGCCATTCACAATTGTCGACATTTACGTATTCGTACAAAACATGCTTAGGTTGAGGGGATCAAGACAAGTGTACTGAATTTTTAAATGTCAGTTGCAAGCGAAATATGACCACTGTTGCATCATGCCACTACTATTGTTTAAAATCACGTAATCATTCAAGACGCAGCACTGTAATACAGCTCGACATCTCGGAAATTCACCACTTACCGTAATTTGACGAGCATAATACGCCCCCGCCTTTTTGCTCAAATCTTACAGAATTTCTATATTACCATGTATAATATGCACCCCAACTTTTTAGCATAAACCCCCGATTTGCCCATTTCCGTTAGCTTGGGTGAAGTACGAATTAGAGTGTCTTTAGGTTTAGCCTGGTCTACCTCTTAAGTCCAAGTAGCGCCGCACTGCATGAGCGTCTTCCGCCATGAGCGTGTGCTACTTCTATGATTGCTCACTCCACTCCACTCCACATCAAATGACATTATGATGGGCACAAATATTTAGTGTTTCAAAAACTTGCTATATTTAAATACTACCAAACTTAGGCGCCAGAATACTGACATACAGAACAATAAATCACTATTTAATTTAATAGTTTAATGTCAAATGATATTAATGAATTATCCTGCTTTCTGTACTATATATTTGATAATCACAGCAAACCTCTGTAGACTTGTTCAGCAAACTCATCAGCCAGCTTCTGTTTCACCCTCAGAAGTTCCCGGTCTAGGGCGAAGACTTCGATGTCCATGTGTGCTTGATACAGTATTGTGCCACCAGGTGTCTCGTAGATCCCTACCAGGAGTGTGGGTTATTATTACTTATAATCCTTCCATTATAATAATAATAACATATATTCGAGTCAACCCCTGTGACTCGAGGGAGTCAACCCCTATGACCCGAGTCAACAAATCTAGAATTTGCCAAAAATGCACGCACACCATCATATGAGTTTAAAGAACTTTCCCTCGGAGGAAGTTAGGCCCCTGACAGTGAGTAATAATATTTTATGCACACAACAGAGACCTACCTCGAGACTTCATTCCAATGAAGCGATTCTCGACAATGTCAATCCTACCCACACCATGCTTACCGCTGGATCAAACAAATTATTACAGAATTACTATTTTTGATGGCGAGAAATGAGTAGCAACCAGGACAAATCTAATGGCAAGGGAGCTTGTGGATTGAGGTTTAATCCGATGGTCTGTTACGTAGGGGGGTGTACTTCCCTCCCTCCAACAGCACCTTGCTAGAAAAGTGTTTTCCAAATTGTTTATCAAAATTAAATCTGCTGAAAATACCAGAAAACATCCATAATGAGTAATTTATTTCTGACAACCAACAGTACAAATTCCATTATTACAAAATTCAACATCATTTGTAATATGTAAAAAATTTAAATAAACAATAGATTGTTGATGGAAAGGGGTGAACAGAAGTGTGATACTTATCTATGGTTCACCCCCGACCAGTATAGCTATATATGACACAAATACAACATCTTACAATAAATATAAATGACATATCCATAACTAATAACTAAATCATACAGTGCCTACAACATATCACGTTTTATTATAATTAATCTTATTTTTTAGACTTAATATATAGAAAGAAGATGTAACTTTTAAGTTTTTTTTTAAATGCTTGTACGCTTCTGCATGCAACATAATGCATAGCTATACAGATACACATTATGTTGGTGCACTTATGTTGATCAATTTGTTATCTGTAATGCTATTGTGACCAATGTATGCGGACTGTAAAGTTACTGTTAGCAAAGGAGATATATATATGTATATATCTTACTATAACCAAGTTAGCGAGTATATATGTTTGTTATACTACCCCTCCTAGACACTTTAAACCTCAGGTGCCAAACTTTCAGAGGTTCATCTGCGACCCTGCTATTACCCTTTTTTACGAACAATCGAATTACCCTTCGTAGTTATTATGTACAATTGTTTGCAATGCTATGTGAACAATTATGTACAATTGTTCGCAATGCTGTGTGAACAATTCTGTACAATTGTTTGCGATATCACTAGACGCTACTATAACTGCCACTATTATGTCACAATTTTGAAGAGTTGGATTCCAAGAAGCTGTCAAGATATTAACTGGTAGCACCAAGTACCAAGGCATAGATGGATATTTCTGTATATCCTGAAATTTGGTTATCATAACAGTCACTTGTGAACTACCATGCTATCCCATCCGGAGAATGGGTATTTTTGTTAGTTGCCCTACTTTTGGTACTGCAATATGCTAAACATTTTTATTTATATAATTTGATGTCATCAGTTCAACTTAACACCTTAAGGACTAGAAATTAAACATCCTGTTGTTGTAAGTTGCTTCATCACAGGAAATGTGCTGTCCACATACCCCAGTTCATTCAAGTAGAGAAACAGCTGCAATGTGTCTGTCTTTTCTGTGTTGTCATTCAGATTCTTCACCCGAACTGGCAAACCTGGCAAAAAGCATCAGAAAATATGGTCACATGCTCGACGGAGAATACAATTGAGCCAACCCGAAAAACCTGTGGCGCCTCTGGTGCATAATATAAAGGTGAAATCATGTGAGATTGTCAACAGGAGGTACAACATGTAATTTGTGTGAATCTCTTGCCGTGCGCTAAAACAATCGCGTATCTACGCCAACACATGCTCAATTGCATTCGAAGTTATTCAAATGTCAGATCAGCTAATTTTTCGTTCTGATGCTGGCATTCTGATTTCTGTTTGATGTAAGTAAACATTGTTGGTACAATGTATTCTTTGCTTAAATAGTAATTTGTTAACTATTTGTGTTCTTGTCGTTGCCATGGATATATCATTGTTCCAACTCTTTCAAAGTTGCCAACATTTGAAAATGGGAAAGAGTAATGATTTTCGCGCGAATCCCGGCCTATGGCCCATATATATATTTCAATAGTTTTTCATGTTTAATAATACCCAAACATCATAGGAATTTGATATAATTACAGATTGTGTTCCCAAACTGTTAAAAAAAAAACTTATTTCAAGTATATTATATGTACATCATCAACGTTTCCAGATTATACTTTCCAAATAAATTTTATTTCAGGTATATAATAATAATATTGTAACACAATCAACATTTCCAGATTAGATTCAAAATAAAACATTATATTTCAGTTCTGTCTCATTAAAGTCACTTGTGAATGTTTATTTGTCTTGAAGGTTTTGATATGTGGCACTTTTAGCTGTAGCCAGAAAGGCACGAGAATGTTTCTGCTGAAAACACGTTATTCCTTTTGCATTGATGGACACTTTATGTACCAGTAGGCTGCTCAGAGTCTTGGTAGACATACTGGGGTGGAAGGCAGTTTTCGTTTTGGTAACGTTTCGCATGATTCCGGCGTTCGTGGGGGTGGTAAAACGGTGGATATGGTCCGAGCGAAAATTATTACTGGGAAAATTTACGATTTATCGTAATATTTCAGCGTATGGGCGTAATGGCGTAATGAAAGACAGAAAATCGTAATGATTCTGCAGAAATCGTAATGGTTGGCAGCCCTGCTCTTTAATTTAAAGTGCAAAATTATGCGATGTACTTCCATCGACACTTGACCCCACGATGCGCTGCGTTTATACACGCTCGCCATCTAGCAATCAAAAACATGATTTCCCAGGTTCCGACTACTCATGGCGACTTGCAAAGGCAGTCTTCCCTGTAATTCAATGTGCTGCAGTACAGGCACATAAAACATGTTCTGTTTTAAACAACCGAAGTCCACTAACATAATATACTCGTATGACACTGAGAGACGCGGTACACACGTGTTTCTGTTGCCAAAGAAGTTAGTGTTTTGTTCCACAAAAGTAAAAGGAACAGTGATGTCTACAATGGCTCGGCCACATTCATTGGAAGGTTGACAGTCATAGATCTCAATGCAGTCCGAACATGCCTATAAAATTTCAGCCCCATACATGCAAAACTGAAGATGTGAGGCAACCGACCGACCGACCGACCGACCGACCGACCGACCGACCGACCGACCGACCGACCGACCGACCGACCGACCGACCGACCGACCGACCGACCGACCGACCGACCGACCGACCGACCGACCGACCGACCGACCGACCGACCGACCGACCGACCGACCGACCGACCGACCGACCGACCGACCGACCGACCGACCGACCGACCGACCGACCGACCGACCGACCGACCGACCGACCGACCGACCGACAGACAGACAGACAGACAGACAGACAGACTGTTTTATAGCATAGATAGATATAAGTACCATGGGATATTTAGAACAATCTGGCAAAGACCCAACATGCTTCATATGGCCAGAGTCCACTGTATATCTAGTAACGTGAATATGAATATATAAAACAAAATTTACAAATATCTCAGAAGGGCGGATTAATCATAGATAACACATTGATGGCTTATAAAATGTATTAATGCCACATTATACACACTACATCACAACATTCAAATATCAAGTGTTCCAACTGTTTGCTCAACTAACATAAATCGACACTGGTGATAATGTACGAAAGCGAGACACATTCAGGTATATTTATAGGAAATTAAAAATACCAGCTGTTTAAATGATGAGATAAATGTTTGGTGAAACCCATAACTTCTGTTATATCTTAAACATACCATTCTTAAATTCAATCTCTAGCTTCTCAGGTTGATTGGGGGCTTTGGATGGGTCTGTGGTCATCTGGTAGAGATCTGCCGGTCCTTCGATGTTTGGGTCCTCAAGGATACCTGATTCATAGCTGCAAGAAGACAGCAATTTGGTGACATCTATACTCTATATTATACACTGCAAGACTCTGACACAGCACTGATACAGTACTGATACATCAAGAGTACTGCCAATAAAGACCACCACTAGAATAGTGCTGCCAGTAGAGGCCACCACTGGTACAGACCATCACTGGTAGAGACCTCACCAGTAGACTCCCACTGGTAAAGACCCATGGTCTTTAGCAGTTGTGACCACCGTTGTGACCACTGGTGGTAGAGACCTCTGCTTATAGAGATCCTAAGAATGCTGCAACTACTGCCACAAGTTGTCTAAAATGAGGTTCCTCCAACGTTGTGTAAATTTGAACAAGACCGAGGCTAAAGACAGAGAAATCTATGATACATCCCTACATCTATGACATGACATATGCTGTGGTAGCCTTTTTGAGCAAATCTAGATTTCCCTTGCTCTGGATACCTGGGGTAGAATATTCCACAATGAAGTAAATGAGGTTGCCAGTTGACTGACAGGTGTCAATCAAATAATATACATAAGGTTGCCCGTTTACTCGCAGGTGTCACTCACCTGATGTGCATGAGGTTGGCATCCATACTCCAAGGGCTCTTTGGAGTCACTGGCAGAGGTATATTGTTCTCCTGTAACGGTAAATTCAGTGATTAAACAACAGACATTTACACGTACACATCTGGAATTTCCACAGCATATGTTATGTCATAGGAATTTACAGTAAAAATCAACCAACCTTTGCAAATTCAAAAAGGTCCTGGCGACCTTTGAACCGATTGAAGAACTCAGGAAGTCGCCAAGGGGCGATTACCTGGAATCATAGAAAGAAAAAGAAATTATTACGTATTTATCCTAACATTCCACTTAGGGGTCGTTCACAATTGTCAACATTTAATTATTCGTGCAGAGTGTACTAATCCTCAGACCCCCCTCCCTTATACTAATCCTCAGACCCCCCTCCCTTGTACTAATCCTCAGACCCCTTCCCATGTACTAATCCTCAAACCCCCCATGTACTAATCCTCAGACCCCCCCTCCCGTTTACTAATCCTCAGACTCCCCATGTACTAATCCTCAGACCCCTGTGTACAAATCCTCAGACCCCCTCCCGTGTACTAATCCTCAGACCCCCCTGTGTACAAATCCTCAGACCCCCTCCCGTGTACTAATCCTCAGACCCCCTGTGTACTAATCCTCAGACCTCTCTCCCAGGTACTAATCCTCAGACTCCCCATGTACTAATCCTCAGACCCCTGTGTACAAATCCTCAGACCCCCTCCCGTGTACTAATCCTCAGACCCCCTGTGTACAAATCCTCAGACCCCCTCCCATGTACTAATCCTCATACCCCCTGTGTACTAATCCTCAGACCTCTCTCCCAGGTACTAACCCTCATACCCCCCGTGAACTAATCCTCAGACCCCCCGAATTGGTACTTTAAATAAAATGTTATTAATTTTACAGATTGAAAAATAAAAACATATCGATGTAACAACGTTATGACATTAAATGACCTGGTACTGACCTCTACTTTAGGGTAGAGGGCATAACAACCAAGCTCAAAACGAATCTGGTCATTGCCCTTTCCTGTTGCTCCATGGGATATGTATTTGGCACCCTCAGCTTTTGCTGTCTTTACGAGTCCTCTGGAAACAATCGCATCATTATAGATTAGGTGAATCTGTTACTAACAATCATAAAACTTCAGAAATAAACAGTGTGTGTGTGTGAGTGTGCACGTGCGTGCGTGCATGCGTGCGTGCGTGCGTGCGTGCATGAATTTTAATTGGAATTTTGTCCAATCCAATGATGAATTAAAAAAAATTGCATCTTCACTTACCCGGTATACATAAAATAACCTGAACATTGTTTCTATTAAGTGATCAATGCATGCAGGGCGACAAAGAGTTTGATGTTGGAAGACTACACAACTATGAACCTGGTGATAATTGGCCGTGCAAGAGCTGTGCCCAACAGGTAACGTCGTTCATAGATAACGTTCGCCTGAATACCAGCCCAGATAGCATCCTCTACGAACTCCTTCTTCATGTCAAGGATAATTACCTGCGAACAAATAATGGACGACTGATAAAAAAACAGCTTGGCAGTGAAAGATCAGAAACTAAAATAACAGCACTGCAGCCCAAGATTTGTAACTGGAATCAGTGAAAACCGTAACCATGGCTGCATAGCATTGCACGATTCTTGCTATCAGAAAATCTATTTGTAAAAATCAAGTAGGGTGTATTTACCAAATGCAAAAATTTTATTTTGATATTCAAATAATACTTTTAATTGGTAGCATGTTAAAGGAATGGAGCATTTAGTGGGATTCTATAAAGGCAGGCGGCAACCAAGCTGCAAATACACGTACATCCTTGGCACCGAGACTGATAGCTTTCTCCCTAGCTGCCTCAAAGTCTTCCGCCTGTCCCACGTCAGCCTGTAGGGAAAGGTGAATATAAGATACACTCACTCACTCTCACTCAACCCTCTTTGTTCCCACTGGAGCAAAAAGTGCTGTTTAAGAAATACTACAACTTGGCACAGAAAGCTGACCTGTACTCTAATCAGGGTTGAAAATAAATCATCATTTTAAAAATAACGATTGTGTGTAGTGTGTGTGTGGTGTGGTGTGTGTGTGTGTGTGTGTGTGTGTGTGTGTGTGTGTGAGTGTGTGCGTGCATGTGTGAGGGTTCTAGAAGTGAGAGAAAGCAGGGTCAGGGGGCTTCAGTCTCAATAAACCTGACCCTGACAAACTTACCATAAAAGCAATCACATCAAAGCCTTGTTGCTGTAGCCAGACCAGGATGCATGATGTGTCGAGCCCACCGCTGTAGGCCAGCACCACCACCTTCCTTGCGTCCCCACTTGCCATTCTGCAGTATCACACTCGGCTCACCTACGAAGTGACAAACTCAAAGGTCCAGTGGTGACAGGCACTATGGGCCAGTAGATGGCCATTTATACAAGACTTTATCAGGTCACACGGGTGTGCATTGTGTTGAAACACAATACAGCTGTCAGGCGTCTTGTTACAGTATTGGTGTCCCTTGATAAATTAATAGCAGCTGGACATCTAGTAAAAGCATCAGAATGTATTTAAGTGCAAGTATGTCCTATTTCTTCAAATGCATGTCAGATGATTCAAATGCAATATATATATATATATATATATATATATATATATATATATATATATATATATATATATATATATATATATATATATATATATATATATATATATATATTGCATTGCATTTTAATTATCTAACATGCATTTAAGGAAATACACAGTGACAGTATCAGAGCATAGTAAGAAATTATGTAAAATAAATATGCGTTTTAAACATGTTCATTATGTTAAAAATAATATATATATATATATATATATATATATATATATATATACTATACATATATAACATACTTCTCAAATGTTTTGTTTAATTACAATTAACATAATGAACATGTTTAAAATGCACATTTATTTTACATAATGTCTTACTATGCTCTGATACTATCACTGTGTCAGAATTAATTAAATGTAATTTAATTAAAATGCAAATACTTAGTAAAATGTGCCTAGAATTACATTTGACCATGTCTCTAACATTATTAAAAATAATATCTTATCTTGGACAAAAGTCAATCAGAATAAAGATAAGTAAAATATAATAAATGTGTTAGTGAGTGGACATCAGTAATGGACACTAGGGCCATGAGAGGAGCAGACATTGCGAGCGACCACCAATTAGTGCGATAAAAAATCAAGCTGAAACTAAAGAGAAAACAAAATAACAAGGCGATCAGAAAGAAATTTGATATAATTAAGTTACAGCAACCAGCCATTAAAGCACAATTCTCATTGAAGTTGCGGAACAAATATGATATATTACAAGACTATGACGAAACAGACAAAGAAGAAGTTGAGAAACAATGGCAAGACTTTGAGGACGCATATAAAAAAACAGCTCAAGAAGTACTGGGGTACAAAAAGAAAGGGCAAAAACCATGGATCAGAAAGGAGTCATGGAAGTTAGTAGAAGAGAAAAAACAACTGAAGAACAACATCGAGCAGACAAAGTCAGACAGGATTAAGCAGAATTACATGGATAAATATAGGTGTAAAGACAAAGAAGTGACGAAGAGCATGAGACAACACAAGAGGAAGTGGGTCGACCACCTTGCCATGGAAGCAGAGGAAGCAGCACGTAATGGAAGAATGAAAGAAGTGTATGACATTACAAAAACCCTCAGTAATGACAAACGTAAGACAACAAATGCAGTGATAAACAAATGTGGAAATTTATTAACGGAAGGATTGGACAGAAGGGAGAGATGGAAAGAACACTGAGGAAATCCTTAATAGACCTATACCTGATGACCCTGTAACAGATGTGGAGATAGATCTGATCATAAATGAATTCAGCACTGATCCAATAACAAAAGCAGAAATTAGAACAGCACTGAGGAAGATGAAAAATGGAAAAGCAGGGCACAAGGACAAAATTACAGCAGAATTATTCAAAGTAGACATGAATACAACAGAGAAATGGCTTGTAAACTTATTCAGAACATTTTGGGAACAAGAGAAAGTGCCAAAAACATGGAAGCAGGGACCGATCGTTAAAACACTGAAGAAAGGTGACATTACAGAATGCAGGAATTGGAAAGGAATTACTTTGACATCTGTTCCTAGTAAAGCATTCGGAAGAGTACTCATTGACAAAATAAGGAGTTAACAGCAAGTAGAGAGATGAACAAACAGGTTTCAGAAGTGGGAGAGGCACAGTAGAACAGATATTTATTTTGCAAAATATTATAGAACAGGTAGTGGAATGGCAGGCAACTCTACACATAACGTTTGTGGACTTTGAAAAAGTGTTTGACTCAGTGCACCAAGAGAATCTATGGAAAATCATGGCGAGCTATGGAATTCCATGCAAGATAATCCACGTGGTTCAGATGTTATACAAAGATAGTGTATATGCAGTGTTACACCAAGGTGAGGAATCTGAGTGGTTCAAGGTCAAAACCAGAGTTAAACAAGGAGATGTAATGTCTGGATTTATCTTCTTGGTGGTAGTGGACTGGATAATGAGAAACACAACAGCAGGAAACAAAACAGGGATAAAATGGAGCTTTACATTAAAACTAGAGGACCTGGACTTTGCCGATGACACAGCACTCATGTCATCATGCTACACACACATGCAAACAACAGGACTAAGAATAAATAAAAAGAAAACTCAAGTATTGAGGATAAACAGCAAATGCAAAAACAGAATACTAATTGACAATCAAGAACTAAAGGAAGTGGACAAGTATAACTACCTGGGTGCTAACGTCAGTAAGCAAGGAAGAGGCGGCAATGACATTGTTAACAGAATTCGTAAAGCTAGGGTATCTGTCATGAAGCTAAAGCAAATATGGAGTTCAAATGTATACACGTTGAAATCTAAATTGAGGTTTTTTAACACATTTATTAAACCAGTGTTGTTGCATGGAAGTGAAACATAAAAAAAATAAAGGCGACAACAGAAAGTTAGATAATTTTTTTTCAAGTGCTTATGATGAATCCTACAAATTAGATGGCCATACATTGTATCAAATCAAGATATTCTTGCAAAAACAAAATTGAAGACAATCAGCACCGAGATCAAGTTAAGAAGATGGAAATGGGTAGGACATATCTTATGAATGGACAAGAACAGCAAACGTGAGAAGGCGTTGACCTGGATGCCCGAAGGTAGAAGAAAGGTTGGTCGACCAAAGACAAAGTGATCTACTTTTGTAAATTAAAGACGCGTACTGTGGTGGAACTGCTGGAAAGAAGCCAGACGTGTAGCAGCTGACAAAGCAAGCTGGAGGAGATGCACTTCAGCCTGACAGCCTGGGCCCAAAGAGGCGAGGTGAGATGTGGTGAGGTGAGGAGACGTCAGGTGTGTGTGGTGTCAAATATAATACTTTATTCTAGTATTGTTTCCAAGTTAAACTACTTAAAAAAAATTACATAAAGAAGGTGAACTGAGGGTAAATATCAGGTCCCTAATTCAAGGACTGTGACTAAAATGACTATATACCATGACAGTCCTTTGATTGTAATGCATAAAGGCCTTGCACTAGTGCGCAGACGTCTGTAATTGGTATGTCACTTATTTTAGATCAATGACCAGCAAACACCCTCTCCAGGGACCTTGTCCCTAATTCAAACCTCCAGGACTGTGCAGTCATTCATATTTCACTGTCTACTGTCAGGGGTAAAAAGTATGTGACTGAGCAGGAGTTCATGTCAATATGATTGTTGAACAAGTGCAACACCCGTGAAATGACCACATTCACAGCATCCTGATCTCGTGTGTGAGTAATGGGCTCCTGAAGGGTTCAGCCTCCTGTTACGTTTCCCATTGGCGACCATGTTAACGTTTGGCACGATTATAAGAAAACGGGACCATCAAAAATTCTGAAACTTCTTACCTGCTATTGCTATCATCTCATTGACATGCTGATCGAGTTTATTCAAAGTCTCGTACTTGTAACTCATTTAAAATGCCTGAACGTGCCATACCCGTCAATTTTTACCAATTTCTGCATGAATTACTACGCACACGTGCCTTGTTGCGAAAAAACTGCCAAAAATCCTTCCGCCTATTGAAATCATCTAAAAATCCACAGTTACATTGCCAACATGTTCTACCGGCAAACTTGCCAATGTTCCTGGCTCAAATACAGTTATGTCAGACGATATGATTTTTTTTAAATAACACATATCCAAAATTACTGTGCCCCACATTCGTCTGTAACACACCAGGAAGTCTAACTGAGGCATGATCCCAAATAGGGAAGTTTTTTTTGGAGAAAGTGTCCAATTTTATATCAAGTTGCGGCACAATGTATATGTAAACCCAATATGGAACACTCCTGCTTGTCACGTCATTATTATTTGTTTCACAGCCAAATCAAAACAATGCCCTGCCCATAATATTAGCTGAAAACCAGTCACATAATTTAAATATAGGTCAATTTTGACACTTGATAAATCATTAATCATGTATACTAGATTTCTAGAGTATTGCGAACCAATGAAATCTACTTACTGTCTCTTTAAATATACCACCTACTTATTTTCAAATTAATATTTATATAATTGCTTGATTTTTAACCAAATATGGCGCAACTTTGTCAGAAAAGTGACAATTTGTCACATTTAACAGGATTTTGGGTGATTTCCATTGTGTCAGACTTGCTAAATTTTATTGTTTATGTGATTGCTTTCATGCTTCTACTTGATCGGGTACATGGCGTACTGCTTGATTTGGATACGCCATCATAAAGGGGTATCACATGACCAGATACCCATTGCGGCCACATTTGAAAATGTTGATATACGCAATGCTTCCAGTGGCTGTGACACAACCAAAATACGAATGTTCTGTCCAAATTTGCTACACAATATCACCAATGTATTGGGCCACATAACAAATATCACCAATGACTGTTCTAGTGCAAAATAGCTACCTTCTCCCTCACAAACTGGTACCATACCCCCTAATTTTGAAAAAAATTTCCATTTTGGCAGCCGGTCAGTGACATGCTATTTGTGATTGCTACAGCTGTCTGTCTTTGCAAGCAAACTGTTCACTTTTCCCGTGAACCTATGCCTTTGGGAATGGTTATATCTTCTGTAAACCACTTTGTGGTTAGGGTTAGCTAGGGAAGGGGTTAGCTAGATATGGGGTTAGCTAGGGGTGGGGTTAGCTAGAGATGGGGTTAGCTGCGGTTAGGCTTCCATACCTTCATCTCCTTGTGTCCGTACACTTACAAAGAACTGCACTCAACATGAAATGTGTACTGAGACGTGGTGAATAGACATTTATGAAAATTACCGTTGATTTCCCAATATAAAAATGTGTTTATGTTAAGCTTTTAGCTTACCATAAACTCTTTCGGGCAATTTGAACAGATGAAATTTTTTTTTATTTATTGACAACTATATATCTTATTAATCATCAAATAGCGTAACATATCAGCTGATGCACATCAAACGTTATAGTGCAACATTAAAATGTACATTTGTTTGACATTTTTGATATATAGTAGATCAGTTATAGGATACCTCCTAAAAGAGACGGTTACGAAGTTTAAATAATAGCGGCGCTTAACAAGTAATGCTCTTGTTGACTAAATGGAATCAATAAAATATATATAATAATATAATATTAACTAGCCTGACACAGACAATGTTCTAAGTAAACGCACGCTACACGAGGCAAGTTAGCAGCCGTTTTAATTTATTCGTGTGATTCTATGTTGGACCATGTAACTGTGCCTATACACTGTCACTGCACGACTGTAGCCACATCTGAGTTGGCAATTAATAGCTCCATATTTAACAATTCTTCCCTTTGTGCAGCCTGTCCACAGTACACACTCGTTGTTTGGTGACAGACAAAGGTTTTCATGCATTTAATCAGTATATTTTTGATAAAAAACCCTCCTCCATGTCTTTTAGATGGCTACCGCATTTCCGTTGCCATGGTGCCTATTTGGGTTCAGCCTCCTGTTACGTTTCCCATTGGCGACCATGTTAACGTTTGGCACGATTATAAGAAAACGGGACCATCAAAAATTCTGAAACTTCTTACCTGCTATTGCTATCATCTCATTGACATGCTGATCGAGTTTAGTCAAAGTCTCGTACTTGTAACTCATTTAAAATGCCTGAACGTGCCATACCCATCAATTTTTACCAATTTCTGCATGAATTACTACGCACACGTGCCTTGTTGCGAAAAAACTGCCAAAAATCCTTCCGCCTATTGAAATCATCTAAAAATCCACAGTTACATTGCCAACATGTTCTACCGGCAAACTTGCCAATGTTCCTGGCTCAAATACAGTTATGTCAGACGATATGATTTTTTTTAAATAACACATATCCAAAATTACTGTGCCCTACATTCGTCTGTAACACACCAGGAAGTCTAACTGAGGCATGATCCCTGAATATACAGTGTATGTGGATGGGGTGGGGTGGGGTGGGGTGGGGTGGGGTGCAGTGAGATGGGTGCAGAAGGTTGGCCCTAAAATATGGTGAGACTGTGGGAGATAGGAGGTTGTAACCTCTGCCACCAAACTGGGTCTAGATTACATTGCAATGTAATAAAAAAAATTATGTTACTATTACTTAGTTGTTTTCCTATTACTATTACATGCTGAAGGTAATGTAATATATTACTATTATGATTACATTTTAAGCTATTGCTATTACATTTTTTCATCGGAAATATTTTCTTCTGATTAAACATTTTGGAGTGTGTCTGGAAAGTGAGGGTGGTTTACATGACGAACTGCTAAACACAAACACACTGGTTGATATTTGTGCCTAACAACCTAATGAAATATAATTTTGATATATGATTTAAATATTCAATAACAGAATGTAACATGCTCAATTACTATTACACTGCTTTCTATTACTATTGCGTCATGTTCTGTTCCATCTATTATAGTACTATTACTTAAATATTTATAATCATTACTATTACTCTAAATATTATCTCAGGCCTGTCTTCCATGCACATTTCATCAAAGTTAAAAAGCTTAGCTTACGTCAAAGTTTAAAAATCACAGTTCTGCTAATGTGTTTTCCTCCCAAAATAAATGTTGCAGAACATCATCCTGAAATTACCCATTAAGGGACTACGCACAGTCCAAAAATGGTGGTCATAAGACTTGTCTCACAATCTTATTTTGGGTGCTAAAATTTGTAAAATATAAAAAAAGTAAAAATTTAACTTGAAGGAAAAATTAATCTGAAAATATAGTAAGTAAATACCTACTGAACCAAACTATTATTGTCAGTCACCCTGACAACAGATGGTAGCTATTTGGACATTGTACTGTAACACAACAGTAAAATACACAGTTCATAACCAGTCTCACAAATTCACTCAAATCCACTTATAGAAGTCATTTGAAAGCAAGTCAGTTTGCTGTGAAACATACTTGTAACCTCCTAAAACTAACTTCCCAAATATGAACTCACCTCTGCTGAAGTACCCCTACGCTCACCTATGCTAGTGAATTGCTAAAAGAAGCCACATCCAATTAACGTTATGCTCATTTTAAAGCCAGTAGCTAGTAGGGATGTTGTCCTACCCCCTATGAAAAGATGAGGGCTTTTGTTGGTGAGGGCTTTTGTTGGTGAGGGCTTATGTCCTACACTAGATTTCGGGTGCTTACCCTTGTTCACATCATGGTGCATTACTGACACAATTTGGATGTAAATGTTTAGTTCTTTTGCCAAAGTACTCAAGAATAGCCACTTACTGGTCAACATTCAAGTACGTTCTAAGACTTTAACCTTTTGACCATTGGTTGGTTTCACATGGAATGATGAGCGCCCTGGAATGATCCAGGTACTAACATTTATTATTTCATTATAATGACATAAGTTAGTTAAAACATGACATATATGTTATGTTAATATTGGGGGAAAGTGTAGAGCATGGTAGTCGACTAGTCGTGTAGTAGAGCATCAGACTTTCAGTCGAGGTGACCGGTGTTCAAAACCATGTGCTGTCATTTCGAAACTTGGGCAATTTCGTTTGTACCCCACATTGCCCGTGTCTTTCAGAAGATTGGGGCACCCTAAAAGGCGGGCAAGTAAAAGGTGGGCAATGCGGGCAAGAATTAACAAGGATGTGTAATAGTGCCATGCTCCCTCTTTACATGCGCTGTAGTTATTGTCGATTTTATTGTTGTTGCTTTTCGTGCGTGCGTGTGTACATTGCAATTTCTGTTATCAACAATTTAATAAATATAAAATGAAGGTTAAATAACAACTCAACATTTGTCGAATGTCAGCGATCTTTTGATTGTGCGGAGCTATCGCTCAAGTGTGTAATACTAGCAGAGTAGCGGTGCTATTTCTCATCGACTCGTCCTATTAATTATTGTCATGATGTAACGTGCGTGCGTGCGTGCGTGCGTGTGTATGAAACCTGTGATTTCTGTATTTGTACAATGTCAATGTATGCGCAAATATAAAAAGGCTGAATGCTTCAAACCTTTGAAAAAAATTAATAAAATTAATATTCTGACAATTCTTAGCTTGGTTTTATTGTTTTTATTTTGGCGATTGCCAACAAACCAGAACTTCATCAATGAACAACTGAAGAAACATGAATGACTAGGGTTGTTTGATTTAAATCATTGATTTAAATCATGATTTAATGAATTTAACACAAATAATTGTTTACAAGCATCGAGGTCAACAAAGTTTTGTATGTTTTTTAATACAAAACACAAAGTGTGCGCACTTGTGTAGCTGTATTGTCACCAGATAGAGTCAAATATTTTATGACATTGTGTATGTTTGAGCTATTCCCTTTCTGAATGCAGTGAAGCCACACAAACTTGTTTTCTAGATGAAGTTTCTTTTCAACACAGAAACCCTGAGTTAAAGTCCACTTATAGCCTGTGCTAGTTGTTACCAATTAAGTATGTTGACTCAGTTGTTTAATACTAGTACCAGTTTGTATTCTGGTTAGAGACCCTTAGAGTAAACAGAGAACTGGACAAGTGCTAATCCACCTTATAGGCAAACAATAATTACCACTGCTAGAGCCATAGACACACAGCATGATTTCCTTTCCAAAACAGATTGTGCAACTACAGGGGGTGAGGCCTTATGGACATTGTCTAATGTCTTTATATAAGCAAAAATCATGTACACTCTGTTAAGACAAGAATGCAAATCGATTTGAATAGAACATGTTTGAAAGAGTTTACAAATTTAAACATCCATATAAATATCTAAATACCAGATTTCCAAAAAATAAAAAAAATCTGATTTAAATAAAAAAATCCGATTTAAAAAAAAAATAAAAATCATGATTTTTTTCAACCCTGTGAATGACATAGAATATATGCAGTGCTCGATGAGCTGTGCACGTAGTTACAAGCTACATTCATTACAACAATACATTCACAATCTCTTCATAACAGAACACTTTTATCAAATGCCCAAGTGGAACACAACGATCTCTGTACACTGTCAGCTGCATTCGACACTCTCGATCACGGAATTCTGTTGCATCGTTTTGAGAACTTATTCGGAATCTCTGGAGCTGCTCTCGGCTGGATAGCATCATATCTCCATGACCGTTACCAGGCAGTGGTCATAGATGGCGAGCACTCTGATCCAGTTCTCCTGGAACATGGGGTACCACAAGGCTCGGTACTCGGCCCGAAGAAATACACCATGTACTCAAAACCACCAGGAGCTTATCACTTCTATGTGGATGACACCCAATTGTACATCTCGTTCAAACCAAAGGACGGTGCAGCTCAAACAGATTCCCTGGATCTAATTGACAGGTGCCTCACGGACATTGAAAGATGGATGCGCGTAAACATGCTAAAACTGAACAGTGAAAAGACTGAGGTTGTTTTGTTCACATCCAAGCATAATGCCATGCAGATGGAAAATGTTTCTGTGTTGGCGACATTGACATTACATCAGTGAATAGTGTGAAAAACCTGGGTGTTATCTTCGACTCTGCCATGAACATGGAGCAACATTTGAACAGTGTCTGTAGGTCTGGATACTATCAGCTCCACAACATTGGGCACATTAGGCGTTATCTCACAAACAATGCCACTCAATCATTAGTCAACAGGCTTGTAGCATCACAACTAGACTATTGTAATGCTCTGCTCAGTGGAATGCACCAGACATCAGTTAACAAGTTACGTGTGCAGAACACCGTGGCACGGATTGTAACCAGAACATCACGCTACAGCCACATCACACCAGTGTTGAAAAACCTGCACTGGTTACCTGTTAACTATCGTGTGCAATTCAAAATCCTGATGCACACATACAAAGCCCTACATGGACAGGCTCCAGGATATATATTGGACATGCTGAATGTGTATCAACCAAGAAGAACGCTACGATCCATGGACTCAGTGAGACTAGAAGTTCCAAGGGCTAGAACAGTTACTTACGGCAACAGAAAATTCCAGTGTTCAGCAGCTACGTTGTGAACTACGCTACCGGCTCACATTCGTGAAGCAAAAACACTGAACACTTTCAAGAAGCTGCTAAAACACATTTGTTCCTGGCTCATTTTGGTGGTTAACTCTTACTAGTCAGTTTTTTAAATTACATTTTAAAAACAGTATATACATATTCATCTTATTATATCCAGTTTTCTATAATATTTAATTTTTCTATCATGTTATCGTTTTTATGCTTTGTTTTTACTGTCTATGATTATTTTATTCATTGTGTACAGCGCTTTTGAGTAGGCTTTTATGTATGAAAAGAGTGCTTTATAAATTCGGTATAATAAAATAATAAGAAAACAGACAATGGTAATACTACTGCAATTGAATAAAGAATCATCACAATAAACACTATCAAAATGAGGTAATTATATCAATATAGGGATCATCACAATAATTTCATCCATTGATTAAACATTAATAACATAGAATGTATTGAGCAATCAAAGAGCCTTGCGTGTTGCTACAATCGATATCAAAAATACATTCACAATCTTTTAGAACTCTGGAATAATTTTACATATAATAACTATGACATATCCATCAATTATTAGTTAATCATTCAGCAAACATTTAAATAAAATGGCCTTGTGGCTCAGGTTAAAATATAGAAATGATTAAAAAAATAAAGATATTAATTACATTATTTTATTTTATAATGTACATAATCTAATATTTAGTCATTATACATTGTAATAACTGTTTACCTTTTTCAATAATTGTTTTATGTTCATATATTATACATTGATTTATAGTTTTTTGTAATAAATATTTTCAAACCTAAATGTACTCATATCATCTTAACAAAGGCATATTTTGTACTTATTGTAGGGCTGTTGGCATACTTTTTTAATGTTGTGATTAAAATGAAATCAATTATTATATTATTATTATTAACAAGACACGGAAGTGATCTAATCTGACAGCAGTGTTCAAGTCGACATGTAACTAGGTCTATAATGTTGCGTTAGTTCAATAGGAAAATTCAAATCCAATGACTCACACTGCATGACAAACCAATCGAGTTCAAACCAAATACTAAAATCAAACACAATTAAAAGACTAGCAAAGCCTCCAAATTCCTCACCTTGCTGTGTGGTAATTGTTTTCAATTTGACATGCAATAACAATGAAAAACTACACAGTTAGCCAAGTGATTTAAATCAATTCTGCTACACTCTATTCTATCTACTCTGCTCTGACCTGTTCTCAATTTACGATTGATTGTGCTTCTTATTAATATGTTGATCTATACTCATTCGAGGACTTTCAACTAACAATAATTAATAATGTTATTGTTATGAACACGCACGATTGAGAGATAGCGCTGTACAATTAAAAGATCGGTAACATTCGCCAAATGTCTAGTTGTTATTTAACCTTATTTTTATATGTGTTAAACTTTTGTAATGATAAAACACATCACAGTCAACAACAATTACAGCGCATGTAAAGAGGGAGCAATGCATTATTGCGCATACTTGTTAATTCTTGCCCGCCTTTTAAACATCTGCCATCTGCTTCTAAAATTGTGGAGTTCTCGCTAAAATATATGGATAACCCGCCAATAAATAGTAAAATCGTTGTGTCCGTCCCTGGCCACATGCCATGGTTTGGGCGACCCTGGGCCAGTGTATAAACACATCGTCATTTTCCGCAACGCCCGTGACATCTGTCACCGGCAGCCGAACAGCAAAAGAAACCTACCTTCTCTTGCGTTACAAAATTTCAACTGACAGTTGTGATGTGGCGTTGCGTCTTGCATCAGCTACCCTGGGTGTTTTTTCTATCTTTTGTTAGAAGTTAGAACCAACTCTTGCATCAGCCCACTGACAACACACACTTCGGCGAACAAATGTGGCGACTCAGAACGGACAATCCGGGAAATAATTGCCGCGCTCGTCTCTAGGGGTTAGACCACAGTTGACCTTCCTGCTTATTGTGAAACTGGACAGGCATATTCACAGGTTTGTTTGTAGACGATATTGACTGTCAAATAGTGCATATTTTTGAAAGTTTAACAGGTGGGGGATTTACGGGAATTATATATAGACACGCACGCACGCACGCACGCACGCACGCACGCACGCACGCACGCACGCACGCACACACACACACACGTTATGCAGTAAAACAAGTTCAAATAAAAAGTATATAAATACACACATCATATAGTAAAAGTGTACAATTGACTAATTCAATACTTAATCATTGGACTTCTGTAATAAATAAGTGTGAAAATAATTAACAAAAAGTAGATTATCTGACCTTGCTAAACAACATAAAAGGCTAAATATTGACGAGTGAATGTGTTCATCAAAAGATTTTACATAATTTGCAACAGTAACAGTAATGCAACAGTAATGCCTTTCAGACTTTGTTTTTAAAAATTACACCACAGACTTGAGCTGAGGTGTACATTGTACCACAGGACGAATTAAATAAAGTTGTTTTAATTGTGTTGCTGCTTAAGTGAAATTTTCTGGCTAAAACATCTGCCCAGGCATAAATACATCTTCTCTGTCTAGCAATATAATCGTGTCAGAAAGGTTATTGTTGATAATATGACCAAGGTATTTACATTTCCCAGTGTGAGGTAGTGTATTGTTATTAATAACAACACAGTGAATATTTTTCTTGTCCTAAAGTTTGTTATCAATAACCATACAGTAAGATTTGTTGGCAGTGTAAGTTATGTCAAACATATTGCCGTACTCGGCACAACAATCAGTTTTTTTCTCAGCCCAGAAACACTAGGTGAAAAAATGCAAAGATAATCAGCATACATCATATGGTTCATTATGGTGTCTGGACAAAGACAAAGTAGTTTATCAAGATTTACACTTAAGTCATTCATGTAAACGTTAAAAAGATGGGGAGAAAGGATTCCACCCTGTTTAACACCATTTGAAACAGTAAAATATGCAGGGAAGCTCTGACACCATCTGACAGTGAAGATTTATTTACTATTCATATATAAAACTTGCAGGAATATTGCAATTGATTATGTTCATATTATAGAAAGTATAATATGTCAAACTTGCACAACAAAAATGGTAAAATTAATTATTATGTATTATATTATTAAGTTGAGGTGAAACCACATTTTAGCTAAATTTTGACAATATTCAATGTTTGATACACTAGGAATAACACCACTTCAGTAAGATAAGATAAGATAATTCTTTATTGTCTCAAAAATGAATTGAGAAATTTGTCTTGGGTAAGAACGGATATGACTGCAATAATATATACATAAAACCATTCTATAAAAGCGGCAGATAAGTAGAGAGTGAAACAGACTAAAAATAATAGTAATAATAATAAAAATAAATACACACATAAATAATGATTAGACAGTATATACATTGCATACACATTACTAGTTATGCTAGGAACGACAAGTGACACTATTGCAGCAGGCATCATGAGTTGAGTTGTTTAATGGACAGTGGCACAAATGAGTATATGTATCTGTTAAGCCTGCACAGAAGAGTTCTATAGCGTCTGCCAGATGGCAGGAGCTGGAATTAATTACGTATGCTTTCAAAAAGTATTTTCAAAAGTATTTTCCCATTAACACCAAAAGCTCAGAGTCTTCGGAGAAAATACAACCACTGGTGGACTTTGGAGCACAAACAGTGAACATGAACATTCCAGCTAAGTTTGTTATCAAGATGGACACATAGGTATTTGTACTGACCGATCTGGGCAATTTCTTCACCATGGATAACAACAGGCAAGTAATCGGCAACAATACATTTAGCATCAAAATCATCTCTTGCGTCTTATTAACATTGAGTTTGAGGTGGTTGCTGTCACACCAATGTACAAAGCTTTCAATTTCAGAAGTGTACATACTGATGTCAGAATCAGCATGTAACAGACTAAGGATAGCTGAGTCATCAGAAAATTTGATTATGTAGTTGTTAGTACTGCTGCTGGTACAGTCATTTGTATACAGAATGTACAAAATCTGCGAACTGACACAACCTTGGGGTGCACCTGTATTTGTTACCAGAGTTTGGGAAAGAGTCTGATTTTTAGTTGCTCTTCGTTGTATTCTTTCTAGCATATCTATGTCCTTTTTACGATACAGTCTCCATGCTTGAATACAATATTCCAAATGTGGTCTAACTATTGCTTTGTACAGGGTTACAATTAGCTGTTTCTCCTTATACATAATAGTTCTCCTAATCAGCCCTAAAATTTGATTTCCTTTCGAAGCAGCAATACCACATTGCTCTGAAACTTTCATGTCAGCACTAAATGTTACTCCCAAGTCCTTTTCTTGTGTGGTTCTACCTAGCAGGCTCTCTCTCACTCATCAACCTGTCACCTTTCCCTCCCGTCGCCTGGCTAACTTGTGCTCCCATTACCTTCCCTCCTGACACCCTCCCTCCCGTCTCCCTCACTCCCATCGCCTTAACTGTCATCTCCTTGCCCCCCCGACTCCTTCGCTACTGTCTCCCCCACTCCCCTAGGAGACTAAGAGGAGACCAAATAGAAGTGTTTAAAATAGTGAATGGTTATGAGGATGTTGACAAGAATATGTTCTTGAAACTTAAAGAAGGCAGTAGAACCAGAGGACATAAAGCAGAATTAGTTAAGGAGCAATGTAGGTTGGACATGAGAAAGTACTATTTCTCACAGATGGTGAAAAATGAATGGAACAAACTGCCAAATGATTGTGTTAATGCTAGTAGTGTGTATTCACACTAAAAACAGAATCGACAGGTGTCTGATAAGGGCGGGCTACACATAGATGAGAAAATTGTTGGACTCTCGATAAGCCAATGGCTTCCTTGTCCACTTTGCCATCTGGAACTTGTTGTATGGGATGGCAGTCTTGTTAAAAACTTGTTTTCAAGGTAGTTGCCTACCTTAATTAAAGTAGTTGTGTTGGTGTTGAAATTAACAAACTGTCATATTATCCTTTACTAATTCTTGCATACCAGAAAGTACTCATTCTCACAGAGGACAGTGAATGAATGGAACAAATTATCTACAGATTGCATAACTGCTAACAGTGTGAATTTACACCTAGATTTTGAATTATTGGACTCTCGAGAAGCCAAGCTTCCTTGTCCACTTACCATCTTGGTGTTTTTCTTTGGATGACAATCTTTTTAAGTCTTGTTATATATCTCAGTTCATCTTCTGGTTTTGAGTTTCCGTCTCTGTCATTCTCTAGAGACAGTGACTCCACCAGAGGTTACACATTTACTTGCTGTATTATATATTTTACTTCCCCTGGCATAGACACCAGGTAGATGGGATCAACTGCATAAGTGTCTCATCCGAAAGACATAGTCAAAGTGGGGTGAATGAAATTACAGAAGGTTTGAAGTGGCAGCAGGTGGCTTGAACCTTGAACCCTGCCCAGCTACCGTGCCATGTTCATCAAAGATGCATTGGACATAAGCAGATAGTTAGGCAGATTTCCGGTGAAACCCAATGTATTTCATTTTATGTATCCCACTGGTGTGTATATTTTGTAGCCTGGTAGATGGCAACATAATAATAATCATACATATTAATATGGATCTATACAGAATTCCAAGTAAAAACACAGATTTCACACAAAACTGTCTGTTCTAATGTGCATGTCTCTCCTGTGTTTTGGTGTCTTATGACATGACTGTTCAATAAAAATTAATCTGAATATCATCTTAGCATTGACTTTTTGAGCTCAAAGACAAACTGGTCTGAACAATTTACAAACATGTCAAAAATATACTCTGCCACATGCAAAAAGACAAATGGATTGCAATACTCTAGCTGGCCGCTGTGACAAGTAACAAAGGTATTTGCATGCAACCACACACAGGTTAGTGAAGCTGAATAGGTATTCATCTGATCGTAAAGATGCTTTTGGAATAGGAATTTATTTTGGTATATAGTAGAATGTATTTCAGAAAACAATATGTATCTGATGTTTATAAGCAATTGATTTCACATATGACAAATGCAAAAAGCACAATAAAATCAGAACATCAATTATTTTATTGCCTATCACAACAACCTTTCCAAAAATAATTACCTCATGACACCATATGATGCCATTTTCTGCCTCAATTGCAGTCAGAGTAAAAAAATGGGTAAAAACGTTATCAATAACAAATAATCTTAAATACATCCATGTACAATGCTTAAAGCAACACTATTGCAATAACAAGTAATATAATGCCATTAATAATAGTTACATGACCAGTGAGTATACACAGTTGCCATTAATACTAGTTACATGACCAGTGAGTATACACAGTTGCCATTAATAATAGTTACATGACCAGTGAGTATACACAGTTGCCACTGATAATAGTTACATGACCAGTGAGTATACACAGTTGCCACTGATAATAGTTACATGACCAGTGAGTATACACAGTTGCCATTGATAATAGTTACATGACCAGTGAGTATACACTGTTGCCATTGATAATAGTTACATGACCAGTGAGTATACACAGTTGCCATTGATAATATTGACATGACCAGTGAGTATACACAGTTGCCATTAATAATAGTGACATGACCAGTGAGTATACATAGTTGCCATTAATTGTAGCAATCATTATAGAATGTTTAAACTAATGCAGATACCAAAAGTATTCCAAAGTCATCCTAAGTCATTTAATATCACAAACGAAACATGCATTGCTTACATGCAAGTCGCATCCTGTAAATACACCAAGTCGCATCCTGTAAATACACAAGTCGCATCCTGTAAATACACCAAGTCGCATCCTGTAAATACACCAAGTCGCATCCTGTAAATACACCAAGTCGCATCCTGTAAATAGACCAAGTCGCATCCTGTAAATACACCAAGTCGCATCCTGTAAATACACTAAGTTGCATCCTGTAAATACACAAGTCGCATCCTGTAAATACACTAAGTTGCATCCTGTAAATACACCAAGTCGCATCCTGTAAATACACAAGTCGCATCCTGTAAATATATCAAGTCACATCCTGCAAATTCACCAAGTCGCATCCTGTAAATACACTAAGTCGCAGCCTCATAAAAAATTTTTCCACATTCAGTAACAAGTTCCCATAGACATTATGCAATAATAGTTTTTGAGGTTAGTAAGGTGTTGAACACATAACATTTTACCCTTGTTTAACACAACATTTTACCCTTCTCCTACAAGACATGCATGTTCATACTGGCAGTGACATCCTGACATACATGTGGTTTCTTCGCACAAGCTGTTTCCCACGAATTACACATACCGTATAATTCCCAATAGTAGCGCACTACCTAATAGATGCACACCACCCTTTTTGAGAAGTGAAACTATGCGCATGAGATTGAGATTTTCAAGAGTGAAGGCATGCTAAACGCAAATGACATCTGTACTGCTACAGCTGGCGTCACCTTACGGCCTCTTTAGAAATAATTCAGTGTTTTTAGCCGCTAGTTATCACTACTGGCCAGGGTTGAAAAAATCACGATTTAAAAAAAAATTATTTTTATTGAAATCAGATTTTTTTATTTATTTGAAATATGGTATATAGACATTTATATAGATGTATATATTTATAAACTCTTTCAAATGTGCTCTATTCAAATATATTTGGGTTCTTGTCTTAACAGAGGGTACATGATTTTTGCTTATATAACGACATTAGACAATGTCCACAAGGCTTCACCTCCTGTAGTTGCATAATCTGTCTTGGAAAGGAAAGCATGCTGTGTGTCTGTGGCTGTAGCAGTGCTAATTACTGTTTGCTGAGAGCGTGGATTAGCACCTGTCTACTCTAAGGGTGTCTAACCAGAATACAAACTGGTACAGTATTAAACAATTGAGTCAACATACTGAATTGGTAACAACTAGCACAGGCTCTGAGTGGACTTTAACTAAGGGCTTCTGACTTGAAAAGATACTTCCTCTGGAGGACAAGTTTGTGTGGCTTCACTGCATTCAGAAAGGGAATAGCTCAAACGTACACAATGTCATAAAATATTTGACTACTAGGCTATCTGGTGTCAATACAGCTACACAAGTGTGCGCACTTTGTGTTTTGTATTAAAACATACAAAACTTTGTTGATCTCGACGCTTGTAAACAATTATTTGTGTTAAATTCATATAAATCAGCGATTAAAAAAAATCGGAAGTAAAAAAATCATAAATCAATGATTTTTTGGAGCGATTTAAATCATGATTTCAATCAATGATTTAAATCAAATGATTTAAATCAAACAACCCTGCTACTGGCGGCTTTCGCCAGATATCTGTGGAAATACTAGGACTAGCTTTTATTGCTCACTCACTGTCAGCAAAGTGTGTGAGTTTGAATTGTCTATTTAATGATGCTCAAAGAATCGAGTGGTGGCCGGCTGACGTTGTTTGTCTGGAATTACAAAAACCGTGAACGAAAATGCTTTTTCAATGTCTGTCTCGTGCGTTTTTGTAGTGTGTCGATCGAGTGTTGTTTGGTTTGGTAGATGTGTTGAAACTACATATTTGCTACATACAAAATAAACAACGCAACACCTCATTGTAGGCCTACATAAGTTTATTTAGCACCATCAAATCAATTTGAAGCACATGTAGATTGGACAAAATGCAAAGATATATAATAGGTGCGTACCAAAGCCGTCACACTGCGCGTCTAAGCCGTCTATAGGGAATAATACGGTATTAAATATGGATTTTGGGCCATATCCTGTATTTATAGTTTTGTTTCAAGAGCATATAATTGTCCTTATGTTCATCAAAAGAATATAAAATTGAATAACAACAGCAGTCAAAGCTCAAAAACATTTCATGTTTTGATGCTTGCTTGTAGTATTAAAAGCTTTATTTCATGACGGTGACCATGTCACATTTATCATGTGATTTTCAATGGGCCATCAATCATATCCACTCTTACATACACAGTTATATTTGTTTGCATCAAAAGCAAGCAGAAAACTAGGCAGATTTCAGACGAAACCTAGCAGATTTCATTTGATGTAGATTAATTCGTAGTCTGATAGATGGCGACACTTGATGGGAATGCTATAGGCCAATTAACCAATGAAACATTTTGTATCGATTAATATGGAATTGTACAAAATCTAATGATAAAAACTAGGTATTTCAACTCAACAAAATGATTGTCTGTCTTGCACGCCTGCATCTCTTCCATGCATTCCCTGTCACTTGGTGCAGCCTCATTTCCCTGCATATGGGTCCGTATGAAGAAGCCGCAAGGAGATGTTGGTGTAGAGGGGCTCTGTCTGCACGGCCACTAGCTTGTAGTTGAGGCTGTTGAGTCCATCGGTGAGATAGCGACTCTTACCTTCGTTGACCACCTCGTGTCTGAAAACACAAAAAGGTAAAGGTGCATGTTTATATAGTGTGGTATCCAGTCCTTGGGACTGCTCAAAGCACTTTATACTTCACCCCACTGGCAGACCTGTTCATTCGTACAAATATCCACCTCTGTCTGTAACCAGGTACTCATTTATACAGCTGAGTGAACAGTGGCAATGTGAATCTGCCAAAGTTTCGAAACAGCACCAAGAGGATTCGAACCCGGGTTCTCTCGATTGTTCTCTCAAGTCCAGCGTTCTAACTGTTACGCTACCGTGCCCCACAACAAAGACACTACATCAGCAGTTGACCGTCACAGACACTATGTCAGTTGCTGACTGTTACAGACACTATGTCAGCAGCTGACTGTCACAGACACTATGTCAGCAGCTGACTGTCGCTTGTTCATCTTCCAAGCCATCTCTTTGTGCTCGTCTCATTTCAGAATAATTTTGCGAAAAATCAAATCAATCTAATATCCACTAAGACACGCTGGTTGTTTGTGCAAATTTATTATTTTGAAATCATCGGACAAATGATTTAGTTATCTTTAATCATACCTGCATGGTTAAAATTCTGTGAAAAATGGGCAAATTATTAAAATGGCAACTATAGCAGTTGAATTAAACAATTGGCAAAGTAAAACAACCAATGATAATAGATTAATTAAGAAAAAAATTATGATAATAGATTAATTAAGAAAAAAATTATGACTTAAAATATAACAAATTTAAAAGGTGCATAAACATCATGTTTAAAGTTATGTTTGTAAATAAACAAGGTAAATATAAAGGACGTAATCATAAATTAAAACAGGCAAAACAAATTTTGGGAGGTCGAGGTGCTAGAATAGATATAGATTACACTACAAGAACAATCTGACATTTTACCTCGAAACTGTGATGTAGATGCGTCTCAAGGAAATATTACAAAGGTTATAAATTTTCTTCAGTATGTACGACCTGCAATGTGACTGCTGTATTTTCTTCCGTTTAATCACACGCAAAACTATAACAAAACTATGACGACTAATACTACTTAGCCACAAAGAACAGGTCTGACTGATTATGACATGTTTATTTGCCAATGTCTAGGCACAGATACTTACTGTTATAATTGTTTGGACACCATATTTGTAGGTCTAAATGTCTGCAGGGCATTTGATGGCACTAACTAAATCTACTTCTGTAATATGCTAGTAACAAACTGACATAGGTTATATCAGCTGTCTTTCTTACCGTCTTGGGTTTACGAAGCCATAGGGATGCCAGATCTCCATGTAGGTGCCATAGTCTTCATCAGCTCTGGCAGTGTCCAAGCCGTGGAAGTGCATCCTGATAAATGTAAATACAAGTTCTGGATATCTGAAGCAGCACTGCAGAAAATCACACAATACATTTAGATGTGTACACATTTAGATACGTACACATGATCGTGTTCATGTACACCGACAGATTCAGGGGATGCATCTGCATTTTTGTTTCTCAGAGGTAGGACTATTGTCAGCACGAATATGGATTAGAAATCAGGCATGCCTTGCCTTGCCACGCCACACACACACATGCGCACACACACACCCTCTCTCTCTCCTCTCTTTCTCCCTCAGCAAGGTAAGACACAATCCATACCATCAAAAACATTTCACCCAAAACAGGTGAGTATTGCAAACATGTGGATGTGGAGTTCAAAATAAAAAAGGGTGTGCAGCTGATAGCAAAGGCAGTGCAACATGGCCAGGTTCTATTATATAGTGATGATAATTTTACTTTTATATAGCGCAGTTTCCTTAAAAAGCTCAATGCGTTTTACATACAAAGCATTAAGTAAATATATCCATATATATATATATATGTATATATATATATATATATATATATATATATATATATATATATATATATATATATATATATATATATATATATATATATATATATATATATATATATACATAAATATATATATATATATATATATTATATACACACACATTTATATATTATATATATATATATATATATATATATATATATATATATACATTATACATAAAAAGGTTGTTCAGTTACTTCATCTGAAGATTTTCTCCTTAACCATGTTTTCCCTCCTTAGCATGTCTATCTGTTGACCACTTTAACATTGCATACTGATTTGGGTTCTGATACACCTCTGAGCTGAGGTTTCGAGGGATTTTAGCATGATAAAATTGTTCATACTGCATTGTCTGTGTCTCACCTCTTGTAGAGATCATCGTCTTCACTTCCCCAACCCCAGAACATGTTGGAGAAGCCGTTGATCTTTTGGAACTGTGCAGGAGAGATTGCCGTCACTCCACCAAAGTATTCCTTGTAAAAGTACTTCTCTGTGCTGTGAAAAACAAAGACACACAATCCTGATGCAGGTGTTTCGCAGTAGTTTTCATGACTATATTTGCATTGAGAGCAGCTTTCAATGTGTTGGGCCCGGACTCTGAGCTTGCAACTCGTCTTTTTGACCAACGTGTTTCTTACGTATTTGCCAGTATTTCACTTGAGAAGGTGGTTCGGATTTGGATATTTGTTGGATTTTCTGACATTACATGACCAGGTGATGATTATTTTGGTTCTTTATATTTATGCGTAGATCAGAAGCACTATTCCTACTGAATCGGTGTTATTGTAGCCTGTTTGACATAACTTACGTAGGTGTCAACGTCTGCTCACGGGAAAACAGTAAAAGTGGGAAACATAATATCTTTCTTTAGCACAAGTACTCAATCTTTTTACGGGTCGCCATTTTGACTTGCCGTTCTTTGTTCGCGGTGAACGCATGCGGGGTGACAAGCGAACCACTTGAGACCAGAGAAATAACATGAGCCTAGGACAGCCTTGTCCACAACAAACAGAACGACTGAATCTACTGTTAAAAATAGCTTTTTGAAAATTACAACACAGCTGGATAATGGCCCCAAAACTGTATGACAGGACACAGAGAAAACACCCGAAAGCAGAAATGTTGATGCATACATATATTTTATATCTGTGTGTGTGTGTCTGTGTGTGTATGTGTGTATCTGTGGTGTATGTGTCTGTGTGTGTCTGTGTATGTGTGTGTGCGTAATGTCACTGTGTATATGTTTCTGACAGTCATAATAATAAAATAACCACCAACTAGCTCACTTTCGGTATTCTTTGCCGACGTAGCGAACTCGTGCAATCATGTGCACTGGTTTGTCACCACATATGTACAGATTACGAGTATTCTCTGGGAATTTGTCGACATCATGCAGGATAATGCAGTCGTACATGGCCAGCTTCATGGCCTCGGTGTAGCCGACATTCAGCAGAGCTGCCCGGTTGAAATGTTTCTTATCCATCTACACAAAATACACACACACAAAAGTTCTGAAGTGTGATGAGTGCTGAACATCTGGGCTGTTTGGAGTATAACTACTTGAGACTACTTAAGACCTGAGGCACTTTAATATAAGCACAGTCTGGAGAAGAGAGAGACATGGTAGCATAGCAGTTAGCATATCTGTTTTACATGCTAGAGTTCTGAGTTCAAGACCCAGACCGGGCATGGGTATGTTTGATGTAAAAATCTGGCTCTCAACATTGTGGACTGTGTATCCCTCGTGACTCGGATGATCATGTTAATTTCGGTCCCGTCTCATTTAATTGGGATGTAAAGGAACCATTGAGAATAACCTTGGCAGTGACCACCCTCAATGCCAGCACATAAAGGTTGGCTTGGTGATAATGTTCTGAAAAAGGCTGGTAGTAGCCACACCATACAGACTAGTCAGTTAATAGAATGTTGCCAAATGCTGAAAACAACCTTAAAAAACAAGCATAATTGAATGTCTAATATCAGTTGCTCATCTTATAAGGGGTTAAGTTCTGACCACATAAATGCAGCAGTAACCAAATATCATTGAATACCTAAGAAACATCAGTTGTTTTAAAGTGTTTTGAGTGTTTAAAGGTGCTTAATCAATTAAATTTTGTTGCTAGTCTCATTTCAAATTAAGTTTGCGAAAAACCAAACCTACCTAGTATCCACTACAACATGCTAGCTCATTTGTGCAACTTTTGTATGTAATTTTTGTGAAATCTTCAGACAAACTATTAAATTAGTTAATGCTTGTTCAAGCATTTGCTGAAATAAAAATCTTGAAAAATCACGATTTTGTTCCTTGGTTAAATCTTGTAACTTTGTCATATGATCAGCGAGAGGATGGAGGTCATGCCCATGATCAACATTGACCCACACAGTGTTTACCATTTTGGATATCCACTATTTTGATCCTTACCAGATCTAACGACTAAAGTAAATTGTTTGGATGATTTTGAAAAATTTTTTTTTATTAAATCGACTGCAGATGTTACAAAAACTATTCACACACTACATATTTGAACACAAATTAACCAGATTTGCAACAGGCTAAATCAGTTGAGGAAGCAGTTTTAACTTCTGGCCACTTTTTCTGAAAACACAACTGTAACCAAATGTCACTGAATACCTAAAAAATTAAGTTATTCTAGCAAGCAATTAGTGCTCTGCCTCTGGCCACTAAGTCATGACTACAACAATAACCAAACATGAACGATCATCTAAAAATAATAATTTCTATTTTAATGCTGCCTCTACGTTTCATTTACTGACTTAATAGTTTGTCCAAAGATTACATCAAAACCAAATAATACATCTGCACAAATGAGCTAGCATGTTGTAAATGATACATAGGTTTGATTTTTCGTGAAATGTGCCTGAAATTAAACAAACGAAAAATCGAATTATGTAGGCAGCTTCAAAACCACGGGTATTGACACAGCACCTGTTCAATCAGGTAGACGGTGTATTCAAGAAGCTGAGCCTGCATGAATGAGTGGATGTTGTGGAGGAATATGCGCAGGTCTTCATCGCGGTCTCTGTACGGCACCAGTATGGCAACCTTCTGCTTCGGTTGACAGTCGGTTGGCCGCCAAGTCCCTCCAGCCAGAACCTGCGTATGTTGGGAAGGGATCCAGTCCATCTCATGTGCCTGCACATCCACTGGCAAAGGCCCTGAAAGTGGAAGCCAGAAAAGAATTTTGTCTAAAATATATGTAATGCCATACTACATTTATATTGAAATAAAGGCTGCAATATTGTTAACAAAATCTCATCTTCATCATTGTGTCTGATATTTTCGGTTAGACAGCATAAAATGAGAAAAATATCAATAGAGAGGACTCAAACAACTGAATTTTATTTCTTTTTTACCAAATTACTGCAAAGCAGCTAACAAATTTTGCATCTTGTAAATCTTGCGAGGGCTTGCCCCTGTGTTCTCACCTAAGCTTGGTGGTGGACTGGGACAGGGCTTTAGGGCATTAGCTCTCTCTGTCGGCTTCTGGTACCTAGCAGCCACTTCTTCATCGGCAGGGTCAGCTTTACAATCGCCATGACTACAGGTATCTCCCTTGTCTACAAACAGACATAATGAATACATATAACGTCATGTGTTAGACTCAAAACAATGGTAGCCACTATAGCCACTATAGCCACTATAGCCACTATAGGCACTATAGCCACTATAGCCACTATAGCCACTATAGGCACTATAGACGCTATAGCCACTATAGCCACTATAGACACTATACCTCTATAGCCACTATAGCCACTATAGCCACTATAGACACTATAGACATTATTCACAGCAAGGTCTGGAGATGTCTTGCATCATCAGGTAAATTATGTTTAACCACTGGATTAGCTTACCATCTTTCAAGCACAAACGTACAGAACAAACAATACAAAATGCCGTAAGGGAAGTGAATACAGGGGAATGAATTACTATAGGAAATAAACAGTGAGAATCACTATACAGTGCAGGGTCAGGATAATAACTTTTTATTTTTAACACAGGATAGTGTCCTGGCGGGACACTTGCTAGAACCAACCAGGGGAGAAAGTGTATTGATACAATTTTGCCTTGCAAAACGAATCAGTTGACAATTTCAAAGATAATAAACCAGCAGGTAGCTGCAATTATAATCAAATACTTGAGAGTGACACAAAAAATCAGATAATACAAATTAAAAAAGCAATACAACGTCCTTGACCAAGTGCCATCTGTATTTTGTTGCTTTGGTTAGCAATTTTGTAATGTTTGTGATGTTCAGCAAGTTCTTTTAGCCAAGTAATATTCTATCACATATGATAACGTTACAGTTTAACAACATAGCGGCAAGCATTTCCATGTGAAAGAAACATTTCAGTTTCCAACATGCATGATCAGCGACAGTCACAGAAGGGAGGATCATGCAAGTACGTGCAACGTGGGGAATCTAAATTAAATATTTTTACAACTCCACTAAAACAGCAAAACCATGCGAGATTTCATGACTTATTTAATTGTTATTTCTTACTAGTTATAAACAAGCCAGAGTTAAGAAATACACAATTACACACACTTCAAGCAAAGGATATAGATAGCCTACAGTCCTACATAGTAACAAAAAAGCAGGCGCCTATTGCTTGCAAATGTAGTGCATGTGGTGTACGTACAAGACCTCGTGCAGTGATGAAATGGAGATGTGTCGCACTAGAAAGTGGCAGAAACAGGAACCACTCTGTAGACATTCATTGCAATTTATCTGATGGTGCTGCAAGTCAAGGTACTTATAGACCCAAGGAGATATTCATTATCTTTGTTCTGTATCATCCCACATCTGGGTGTATCGTATTTATAATTTGAATATCTAAGTTTCATCTTAAATAAATATTTTAAACAAATTAAAACTACCCAAAGTATCATTTGTGGCTATGTGCACCAACTAGCAAGTAAAGTATCATACATACTTAACATTTTTAATAATCTATATTCTTTTGCATGTGTGAGACTCAAAACAATATAGGTGTTCATAACAGATACGTTATGTACACTTACCTTTGCCGATCACATGTGAGACACAAATCAGACATCCAAGCAACAGCCAGAATGATGAATGTGTAGTCGCCATGGTAACCAGTGTCTACAACAGATTTACATCACGGTCATCATCTGGTGCATCCAGGCATCCTTGCTGCCAGCATGGTCATAGTTCTACAGTACCCCTGACATATTTTAGGATACTAGATAATTATAAATGCATACCAACCTATCCACCAATTAATGCACTAAATTAATGATACTCTATAAAAACATAAAATGTGTTTAAGAATATCTGTAATTAATAAGTTGTATTGCTTATTTGGGCTCTTCTTGTAATCAGTCTCATAGAATATTTTATTTAACCCTGTGTATTAAAATTTTTAACATATAACATATTTGCACTTGACATTTTAAAATAGAACATATTTGTACTTATAACTAAAATAAAAAATGCAATGTATTTGATCCAGAAAAGGATATTTGTGTACCAGTATTATTATGATCTGTCAGGTGTCTGGAATGTATCAATTGTTCGTATGGCCCATATCACTGGCCCATATCACTGGGTGCAGGATTACAGTCCGTTTACATACTTCAGTACAATATGTCAATGTACACATTTTGGGTAATAATAGGATCAGAATAACTCGATGGAATATAGTGGATTGAAATTTATTAGAATGGTAATAACATAGAATATATGCTTGGTGAGATACTCCCTAAACAGCAGATCACAGCTGGGAGACCTTTAGTAGTGAGTTTAGAGATGAGACCACCTGCTCCATGAGGTGCACTTGGTCCTCAACAGTTTTTTTCCATTTCCCTGTGTGAGATCTTTTATTTACCTTGGCTTAGAAACTAGATAGAAGCTAGGACTAACAACTTTTAGTCTCTTTTGCAACAGATACAGACAAAGTGGGGTGAACAAAATTGTATAAGTTTCGAAATGGCAGCAGGTGCAGTTGAACACCAGTATCTCACAGAGTTTCAAAATGGTGGTAGCCCGTGGCTACCAGATTTTCTGTTGGGCTACCAGATTACAAGACAAGAGGAGCCTGATAGGCTACTGATAAATCCGGTCGCAGGTGGTAAGTGTTGTTATTGGGTGGTGTAATAAACTCTTAATTGATTAACAAGGTAGTTACATAGTTGCCATTGGCCAACACACTTCCCAGGCACATAAATCTACTTGTGCTAATTCTAGGAAAATATTTAGTAATGTGACATTTATATATAAGTTTAAGATATTGCTGCACTGGAGTAGGTTAATAAAATAAAAGCTCTATAATTGTTGGAGATTATCTATCATGAAGTTAATATTAATAACAGCTTGCAGTATTTAATGCACTGAATTTACATACATCTTTTATGTTTGTAATTATCTAGAGCAACTTGGAGGATCCTTACCGTAATGAAATTATATATAATAATAGTAGTATTTTAATTGATGGTACAACATATTCTACCATATGTTCTACCATACAGCCACTGTGTCCCACATGTTCTACCATACAGCCACTGAGCCCCCCATGTTCTACCATACAGCCACTGTGCCCAACATGTTCTACCATACAGCCACTGTGCTCAACAAGTTCTACCATACAGCCACTGTGCCACACGTGTTCTACCATACAGCCACTGTGCCCAACATGTTCTACCATACAGCCACTGTGTCCAACATGTTCTACCATACAGCCACTGTGACCCACATGTTCTACCATACAGCCACTGTGCCCCACATGTTCTACCATACAGCCACTGAGCCCCCCATGTTCTACCATACAGCCACTGTGCCCAACATGTTCTACCATACAGCCACTGTGCTCAACAAGTTCTACCATACAGCCACTGTGCCACACGTGTTCTACCATACAGCCACTGTGCCCAACATGTTCTACCATACAGCCACTGTGTCCAACATGTTCTACCATACAGCCACTGTGACCCACATGTTCTACCATACAGCCACTGTGCCCCACATGTTCTACCATAAAGCCACTATGCCCCACATGTTCTACTATACAGCCACTGTGCCCCACATGTTCTACCATACAGCCACTGTGCCCCACATGTTCTACCATAAAGCCACTATGCCCCACATGTTCTACTATACAGCCACTGTGCCCCACATGTTCTACCATACAGCCATTGTGCCCTACATGTCCAACCATACAGTCACTGTGCCCCACATGATTACAGAAATAAATTAATATGACATAAATGCAATAGAAAGGTGTTAGATTCACTGTCAAACTTGTAGTGAAAATTTTAGTCATGAATATAAAATAATAAACAATTTAACATATACTGGTTTCTATATGTACTTTATAACAGTTAAGCATGCATTTGGTTGAACTGTTTTACATTTGGTTGAACTGTTTTAGGAATTTGTGAAGATTTGTTACAACTTAAATGTAGACCGTTTTATAGAACTGCTTTGTAATAAATAGGCTCCTGGATAATATCAGGCTTGGGTTCAAATGGGTTCATCTGAAAATGTAACATTTGCGTTTAAATGCAGTGTTGTCTTTTGCTCTGCATTTGCTCTTGCATTTGAATTAACACATTTGTATTTTAATCAAAAACATATGTACATGATTAAAACACATTTGCATTTGATTAAAACCATTTGCATTTGCTTTTGATTAAGACACATTTGTATTTGCACTTGATTAAAAAACATTCGCATTTGAATCAAAACATTTGATGCCTTTAATGTAAATTTCTCACTTAGTGGCAAGTTGCCAGCCCCACGTTTATTTTAGACAGATTTGCAGAAGCCATGATTAACAGTCAACTTATCTCCCTACCAATGGACATGTTATTGTAGACAGCCCTTCCTGCCTGCCTGAATGACCAGCCCACCCCAGTTGGTAGTGTTTGTGTGTTCACCTATGCTAAGCTCGTCTGTGAAATACAATCAATGAAGTTCAGGTAGCTTTTTGAAATCCATGGCCACAATTATCACAAGTATTTTTGGTATTCACAATATATCTCAATTTAAAATAATATCTATATGTAATCATCTTAGCAATGCTGCATTACATTTAATAACTTGGATTGATTTGCTTTGACCTTATCTCGTCTTCCTGAATGGACAAGGTTTATTTACAGAGATTGGGCAATTAAGGGCAGCTGCCTGCCCATTCTCTTTATGAGGGAAACAAGCCTCCCCACTTGAATAAATACATGTTTATCCAAGGCTAGTTCTCAACCAAAACGTTTCCCTAATTAAACGTGGAACCTGTAGTGCATGTCCTTTGAGTCTAATATTTTTTTATTGATGACTGAAACATTATTTAGTAATAAAGCATCTGTTTTATGTAATTATATTTAATAAAGTTGACGTAAACTGGCATGTACTTCATTGCACTTGCATTTGAATAATTTCAGGCATTTGCATCATCTCAAACACTTTCATTTGCATTTGAATCATCTCAACTATTTGCATTTAAATAATTTCAGACACTTGCATTTGCGTTTGAATCATTTCAAACATTTGTATTTGCATTTAACTACATTTATTAACATTTGCTTGTCAGATTATCAAAATGACGTATAAGATTTGTCATGATTATGTTATGAACTTAGAATTTACGAGGTAAAATTAGAAATGTAATAAATTATTAAAATTAGTGTTAATTTCAAAATAATTTAAAGTAAATGTCTAAATGATGTTTTGTATTGGATAAATCAATTTAAGGTAGCTGGGGTGGCTATTATATGCTTGTCTTCATAGACTGTAGTTGAAATACTATATAATATACCAGATTAAAATAAAATTTAGTTTTTCAGTTATTTGGTTATGTTACAAGGTTTTTAAAACATTTTTGTAAATGTAAAAAAATAACCACTAAAAACTAAATTTAATAATTTTGAGACAATCCCCACAGAAATAAATGGCATACATATAAGCCTGAGAACATTATGGCAGATTTTGGTTAATATAAACCAATTATGTATGTTACACCACCATGAATGACTTAAGCAAAAGTGGCACGTGGCAGGGTGTGTGTACTAGTGCCCTGCGCGGGCCTAGAATTTGACCCCAAGCCCAGCCCGCAATTAGCAGCTAGAGTCCAGGCCCGCCCCGGCCCGGCCCGGAAGTTTCAGGCCCAGCCCATACCCACAGGCCAAAGATGGGTAAGCCCGCGGCCCGCAAGCCCGCCACCCGCTAAGTTTAGAGAAGATAAACCTATAATTTTATAACAAAGACGAGGATGAGTTCTAAAAATCCAGCACCACCAACTTCTTCAAACTTACGAATATCCTGAAGAAAACTAAAGAAAAACTTTTTAGCGTCATTACTATTAAATATGATAACACTTGTTATATTTGGCTTTAATGTATTGGCTTATGGTTAGGGTTGGAGATTTGTTTATCTAACCCTGACTTAACCCATATGCAAGCCATAACCCCAATTTATATTGTTAACTGAATTAGCTCAACTAAGTTAACATAATTTAATATGATATTTCAATTAAATGTCACCCACTGGCACTGACACCCAGTGGCATTTCCAGCAGGCCTGCAGTCACTAGCCTGAGACAGACAGGTTCAGACATGTGTGAATGAATTAGGACTGGGGAGAAATACCAATTACCAATTGGGTTGGGTAGTGGGCTAGTGGCCTAGTGGGCACTTGGCAGTGGGCAGGTCATTCAGGTGGGCAATGTTTGGAGGGAAGACCTAGACAATAGAATGCCCACTGGTAGGTTCAAAGGGTGATAAGTTGATGGTTAATCATGGCTTGATTTCCTCTGCAAATATTTCTAAAGTAAACATTTGGGGCTGGCTACTTCCAGCCAAGTGAACTTATGAGGCTATTAGATTCCATGCAAGGTCTCAATTTGCAACTATATAATACTAAAGAAATAATTTTAAGCATTCATTAACCGGAATTACAATTTATAATAAGTTTTTATTAAAAAATAAAGTAATAATCAGTGTTTTGTATGAATATTTTTATTATGTCCAGGCCCAGCCCAGCCCGCTCACACTAGGCCCAGGCCCGGCCCAAGCCTGATGTGTTTAAATTGTTTTCAGCCCAGGCCCGGCTGAGTATGGTCATTTTGATTGGCCCATTATCCCACGGGGTCACCAGGTCACATAATCATCTGCATTCCCGTTCATGTCAAAGGCATGATAAACTACGTTAACGCTCACTGAATGCCGATATTTGCTGGTTTAAGTACATGATTTAGTTAGAATGATATAATACTGATGTGTACTTGCATGACAGTAACCAGACATTGTGGTCCGCTTTCACGGCGAACAAATATAGCTGGTTCGAACATCGTAGCACACGCGGTCGTTACTATGGAAACATTGTTGCATTTCCGGGAACTCACGGGAATTTCCAAAAGGACTGCATTGTTAAAGGATGGATTGGCAAAATATGACGTTAGTGCTGGCTGTTTTTGTGGTGTCGACGTTTAGTTCAGTATATCCTAACATGTTATGAAGAAAAAAAAGAAAAAAATCAACTGACACGCTAGCCGCTCAAACCACCTTAATTAAATGAAGATGATTAAAAAATCCAGCACCCAACATAACAGTCCTCGTTTACGCCTAAATTATATGAGGTTCACACAGTTTTAACTATTGTCACTATTGTTATTGCATATCGAAAGTAGTCTCGCTTATCCGACTCTCACTCAGCTTCGTGAATGTGCCGAGAAGAGAGTCTGGCCACAGATTCATGTCTTGATTATTGGTGTCATCAGGTGGCATGAGCAACACCACATGCCGGGTGAGATGTTTGTCGTGTATATATAAGTATATATAGTATAGTACACAAGGAAGAACTGTGTACGTACCCTGTAGGAAGTATTCCCAACACATCACATCCATCAGCAATGTTCTGGATGTGTAAGAGAGGCATGTTAGTGTAGTGGTTAGCACATCCGATTTACATGCCAGAGTTCTGAGTTCAAGACCCGGACCGGGCATGGGTATGTTTGGTGTAAAAACCTGGCTCTCAACATTGGAGACTGTGTATCTCTGTTGACTCGGATGATCACGTTAATGTCGGTCCCATTTCATTTAATTGAGGACGTAAAAGAACCATATATTTGAGGACGACATGCACCCGGATGAGATCTTAATAAGCTGATTGATTGATTGAGTTTATTCAATAGAACTGAATACATGAGTAGCTATCTGGGCACGTACGTAATTATAAAAATACATGTACGCGTCCGTCACAACGAAAACCCCACTTTACGTCTACGTGAAAATGTGTGCGACAAACAGTGGCGTAGTGCGGAGCCTGTATAATCGAGGCTATATTTGGCATAAAAACCTGGCTCTCAACATTGGAGACAGTGTATCTCTGTTGACTCGGATGATCACGTTCGCTGATGACATTAAGATATTTAGAGCCATAACAAATAAAAATAATCAGCATATACCACAACAAGATTTAAGTATCCTACAACAATGGAGCGACAAATGGTTATTAAAATTCCACCCAGACAAATGTAAACACATGAAAAGTTGAAAAAATAACATAGGTGAAAATTAATATTTCATGACAAGTAATAATGTTAAACATTCACTAGCCACCACAGATCAGCAAACTGACTTAGTCTTAGGTGTAATTATCAATTCAAAATTGTCATTTAATGACCACATAAACCAAGTGGTAAATAAAACAACCAAAATAAAAAAATAATCCGAAGAACCTTCCAATTCCTAGACACACACACTTTCTTGCCACTATATAAGACAATGGTTAGATCGAAGATATTAGTTCATTACCAGTTGCGAAGATATTAGTTCATTACCAGTTGCTGATGCTAAATTTCAGGGGGCTAAATCTGAATATTTAGGACCGTTAGTTGTAACTCCAGAATTAGTAGCTAAGAAAATAAAGGTAATGAAGAATAACAAATCACCGGGAGTGGATGGAATTCCTCCAAAATTACTAATGGAAACAGTAGATCAAATCAGTATACCACTTGCAAGAGTATTCAACTTGTTATTAAAAGAGGGAGTTGTTCCGTTTGAATGGAAAGAAGCAAACATCATACCATTATTTAAAAAGGGTTCAAGAAATAAGTCAGAGAATTACAGACCAGTGAGTTTAACGTCAGTGATTTGTAAATTATTAGAAAGGTTAATTAAAGACCATATGGTGGACTTCCTCGTTAAGCATAAATTATTAAATTCATCTCAACATGGATTCCTTAAAGCGAGGTCATGCTTAACAAATATGTTATGTTTTTTGGAAGAAATCACTAAGTGGATAGACGTGGGATCGCCAGTAGATATTATCTACTTAGATTTTCAGAAAGCTTTTGACAAAGTGCCACATCAAAGATTGCTACTTAAATTAAAAGCCCATGGTATCAGGGATAGCATAACTGACTGGATAGAACAATGGCTGACTGACAGAAGACAACAAGTTGTAGTAGATGGAGAAGTTTCAAATTGGAAATCGGTTTTGAGTGGGGTACCTCAAGGATCAGTATTAGGACCTATATTATTCTTAATTTATATCAATGACTTGGACGACAGTATAACAAGTAACGTACTGAAATTTGCAGATGACACAAAACTGTTTAGAAAGGTTGATACTGATGGTGATAAACAACATTTACAAAACGATCTAGACAGATTAGTGAAATGGTCTGAGAAATGGCAGATGCTGTTCAATTTTGGGAAATGTAAATGCCTACATACAGGACATAGGAACTTGAATGTAAACTATAAAATGGGAGGTACTGTTCTGGGTACTACTGTAAAAGAAAAGGACTTAGGAGTTACAATAAGCGCTGATATGAAAGTTTCAGAGCAGTGTGGTATTGCAGCTTCAAAGGGTAATCAAATTCTTGGATTGATTAGAAGAAACATAACATACAAGGGAAAAAAGTTAATTATACCTCTTTATAAAGCAATAGTTAGACCTCATTTAGAATACTGTATACAAGCATGGAGACCATATCGTAACAAGGATATAGATACGCTTGAACGCATACAAAGGAGTGCAACTAAAATGATTCCAGAACTTAGAGACCTTAGTTATGAAGAACGCCTGAAAGAATGTGGTTTAACAACTCTAGAGACAAGGAGGTTAAGAGGAGATCAGATTGAAGTTTTTAAGATATTGAATGGGTATGAAAATATTGATAGAAATATGTTTTTCTCACTCAAGAAGGATAGCAGAACTAGAGGACATGAGGTAAAATTAGTAAAGGATAAATGTAGATTGGACATCAGGAAGCACTCGTTCTCACAGAGGACAATAAATGAATGGAACAAATTGTCTACAGATTGTGTAACTGCTAGCAGCGTGAATATGTTTAAAAACAAGGTTGACACATATATCAGGAGGGCGGGTTATAAGTAGGTGAACATTGTTGGACTCTCAATAAGCCAATGGCTTCCTTGTCCACTTGCCATCTGGGCCTTGGCTTGGATGGCAAATCTTGTTAAATCTCACCTAGAATATGCTGTAGTATGGTATCCATATAAGATAAAACATAAAATAACAATAGAAAACGTCCAGAGAAGGGCCACAAAACAACTTCCTGGTAGATCTGATCATGGAGGAATCAAATGGATCCCGCCATCAGAATCGTCATAAGGTATCATATATTTGACTGGAGCAGACGACGTAAGACAGCTCCCACCCAAGCATACATATTATCGCCCAGTTATCTCGCCGTTTCATGACCACATCTCTACCATACATGCGACACAAAAGCACATCTGCATAGGCGCATACACTTGAGCGCATAGTCTTAATTACAAATGGGCAATGGATATTTTTAGATTACAGGTACTAACCTGTAAGCGATTTTGTAATTAGCTTTAAAAATCGACGCGTCACCGGTACGCGGCAACTGATTTGTGCATTTCTTAGTGAACAAATTATTTACATTTAAGTGTATGTCTAAAACAATAAATATAATATATAGGAATTTATTTTGCCAAAATTATGGAAATATTTGAGCAGAAAACCTAAGCAAACGATATACTGCGTAAAATGTCATGTAATTATTGAGTGTGCAGTGGCGCAGAACTACTGCCGCGGAACTTGTTTAGCAGTACGAAGACGCGTTTCTCTGGGCGACGTTTTGCACAGCGTCGGTGGCTGGCCGCGGGTATTTTCTTTATAATATTCATCCACATGTGATTTTGAAATTAATGTTTTTTTATTTTCACCGTTAGACACACACGTTTTGGCGTTATTCAATAACATAGCGCGCGTTTTTTATGAACATCAGGACCGACGCATTTCTACTAGTCCGAGGCCAGGGCCAAGGCTTGCGCCAAGAGTAGATGGCATAATTCCATAAGATGTCCAAGCCAAGGGCCAAATCACTCCTTTGTTGTTATTGCATCATAATAATATTTAACGTGTAGCATATACTAAAAATGTTAATTCAGTTGTAATTTCCATTTAGCTACGATGATGCTAACAGATTTCAAATTCACAGTGACGGCTGGCCCTAGCCTAGCCCTAGGGCTAGTCTAGGTCTAGGGCCTAGGCCAGGGCTAAACCTAGTCCCTACCCCTGGCCTAGGATTAGTTGTCTTCTCGAATCAGTACCATTTTATTCTCTCACTCTGTTAGTTGCTTTTCACGATGACATTCATGAATGATATTGCAATATGCATTGACTGTTACTGTTGTTATTGAGAACACTGCAGCATTTATTGCCTTACCATTTGATCATACTGAATGATGTCGATTATTATTGTTGTCACATGTCTAAAATGTGTTTTATTTCTAATACGCTCAAAAGGAATGCTTTCATTAAAAGTAGAGGGACCATGCATGACAACTTTTACAGTATCGTACATTTTACTTGTGAAATGATGCTGACTATATAATAATACATCCATATAATATATATATATATAATCCATATAATATATATATATATATATATATATATATATACAATTCTCAGTCATGTGTGTGTGTGCGTGCGTGCGTGCGTGCGTGCGTGCGTGCGTGCGTGCGTGCGTGCGTGCGAGCGAGAGAGAGAGAGTGAGTGTATATGAATTGATACCTTACCTTAAGATAGCTTAAGATGGTTCTGATCGCAGGATTCTTGTGACTCCTCAATTATCAGATCTTCTTCTTTGTCTATTAATAGTTTAAGAATTCCGGTTCCTGTTTTTAATGGTGTTTCAAAATTATACAGAATTTCCTGATTGGACCAGAATTGGTCCAGGCAGTTTTTAAAAGTATTTAAAGATTTTGCTTGAATGACTATTTCTGGGAGGGAATTCCAAGGTTCAGTCACTCATTTGTTTTTGCTCTTTGAGTAAATAATTTTAGAGTGTGCCCTCTATTTCCTGTCCTGAAGGATACATCCTCCCATTTTAAGAGTTTAGGTGAAGATTCAATGTCGTATAGATTATGCATAATTTTAAAAACTTCAATCATATCACCTCGTAGACATCTATATGATAATGAGGGAAGTTTTAATAATTTTAATCTTTCTATATAAATTAAGTTTCTCATCCCTGGCAATTCTACGCTACTGCATAGTCAAGATGCGTTCTTACCATTGTTTTACTGATAATATGTGTATGATAATATATAGTAATAGGTAATAGATAAATGTGTGTATATTTGTATACATACTGGTATGTGTGTGTGTGTTTGTCTGTGTGTGTGGTGTGTGTGCGTGCGTGCATGCATGCTTGTGTGTGTATAATATATAAATTATGTATGTATGTGTATGCATGTGTATGTTTATATATTGCCAATGTCGGACAGGAATTATCTGGAGGAGGTTAGTGTAGACTCTATGTACTATGTAAATTGATATGTGCTCTCTGCATTTTGTTAATTAACAGATATGTGCTCTCTGCATTTTGTTAATTAACATGTACACACATAATATTCTGACAAACAAAACAGGTCCAAGGTAAATTCTAAAGGGTTCAGAAGTAGGACGTTTGAACAAACTTGGTCAGTTGGATATGCTTTTGTTAATCAAGGAAACTGATAAATGCTATGCTTTATTTAAGTAGTTTAAATATATTCGTCCTATTAAGTGTACGATATGCTTGATAAATTTTAGATGCAAAGAAATCACAAATTGTATTTTGACCAAAATCTGTGTAAAAAACAAATGATGAATTTTTTGTCATGAGGCAGCGCTGTTTTTTATTAATTCATCATTTAACAAGATTTAACAAGATTTGCCATCCAAGCCAAAGGCCCAGATGGCAAGTGGACAAGGAAGCCATTGGCTTATCGAGAGTCCAACAATGTTCACCTACTTATAACCCGCCCTCCTGATATATGTGTCAACCTTGTTTTTAAACATATTCACGCTGCTAGCAGTTACACAATATGTAGACGGTTTGTTCCATTCATTTATTGTCCTCTGTGAGAACGAGTGCTTCCTGATGTCCAATCTACATTGATCCTTTACTAATTTTACCTCGTACTCTAGTTCTGCTATCCTTCTTGAGTGAGAAAAACATATTTCTATCAATATTTTCGTACCCATTCAATATCTTAAAAACTTCAATCTGATCTCCTCTTAACCTCCTTGTCTCTAGAGTTGTTAAACCACATTCTTTCAGGCGTTCTTCATAACTAAGGTCTCTAAGTTCTGGAATCATTTTAGTTGCTCTCCTTTGTATGCGTTCAAGCGTATCTATATCCTTGTTACGATATGGTCTCCATGCTTGTATACAGTATTGTAAATGAGGTCTAACTATTGCTTTATAAAGAGGTATAATTAACTTTTTTCCCTTGTATGTTATGTTTCTTCTAATCAATCCAAGAATTTGATTACCCTTTGAAGCTGCAATACCACACTGCTCTGAAACTTTCATATCAGCGCTTATTGTAACTCCTAAGTCCTTTTCTTTTACGGTAGTACCCAGAACAGTATCTCCCATTTTATAGTTTACATTCAAGTTCCCATGTCCTGTATGTAGGCATTTACATTTCCCAAAATTGAACAGCATCTGCCATTTCTCAGACCATTTCACTAATCTGTCTAGATCGTTTTGTAAATGTTGTTTATCACCATCAGTATTAACCTTTCTAAACAGTTTTGTGTCATCCGCAAATTTCAGTACGTTACTTGTTATACTGTCGTCCAAGTCATTGATATAAATTAAGAATAATATAGGTCCTAATACTGATCCTTGAGGTACCCCACTCAAAACCGATTTCCAATTTGAAACTTCTCCATCTACTATAACTCGTTGTCTTCTGGCAGTCAGCCATTGTTCTATCCAGTCAGTTATGCTATCCCCGATACCATGAGCTTTTAATTTAAGTAGCAATCTTTGATGTGGCACTTTGTCAAAAGCTTTCTGAAAATCTAAGTAGATAATATCTACTGGCGATCCCACGTCTATCCACTTAGTGATTTCTTCCAAAAAACATAACATATTTGTTTGACCTCGCTTTAAGGAATCCATGTTGAGATGAATTTAATAATTTATGCTTAACGAGGAAGTCCACCATATGGTCTTTAATTAACCTTTCTAATAATTTACAAATCACTGATGTTAAACTCACTGGTCTGTAATTCTCTGACTTATTTCTCGAACCCTTTTTAAATAATGGTATGATGTTTGCTTCTTTCCATTCAAACAGAACAACTCCCTCTTTTAATGACAAGTTGAATACTCTTGCAAGTGGTATACTGATTTGATCTACTGTTTCCATTAGTAATTTTGGAGGAATTCCATCCACTCCCGGTGATTTGTTATCCTTCATTGCCTTTATTTTCTTAGCTACCAATTCTGGAGTTACAACTAACGGTCCTAAATAGTCATATTTAGCCCCCTGAAATTTAGCATCAGCAACTGGTAATGAACTAATATCTTCTTTGGTAAACACTGAACTGAAGTAACCATTTAGGTCTTCCGCCATTAAAAACCCCTGTGATATTATATTTCCAGCACTGTCTTCTAGAGGTCCAACCTTGTCTTGTACGTTTTGTTTACTCCTGACATATGCATAAAAACTCTTGCTGTCATTTTTTATGTTACATGCCAGTTTTTGCTCATAGCTTCTTTTAGATTGTCTGATTTCAGTTGTAGCTGCATTAAGTGCCTCTTTGTATTTTGCATAGTCTTCTTCCTTTCTGGTACGCCTATAAACCCTCCACATAGTTTGTTTTAGCATTATTTTTCTAATTGCCTCTTTTGACAAGTGTTTCTTTCTACACCGTTTTCCTTGCTTTCGGAAGGGAACAAATTTATCAATGATACTCTCAATTTCATATTTTAGAATATTCCAACATTCAATTGCTGTCTTATTCATCAGCATGTTATTCCAATCTAGCTGTGCTAAGTATTTTCTCATATCTTTGTAGTTACCTTTGTGGAAGTTTCTCTTGTACGTTTTTTTATTTTTACTTTCTGATTTTACATTGATGTCAAAATGTATTTGATTATGGTCACTATTACCCAATGGTTCAAATATTTTTACATTGTCCACTAATTCTTTTTGTGATGACAAAACTATATCTAATACATTTTCTCCCCTGGTTGGTTCTAGTACGTGCTGAGTAAGAAAGCTATCCTGGATTAAACATAGAAATTGTTGATCCTCAATCCCTGTGCTCTCTAGAGAATTCCATTGTATGTGTCCATGGTTAAAATCTCCCATTATGATACATTCCCCTTTACTAACTTCCTTTATAGCGTTTTTTATTTTTGTGTTGTCCTCTTCGTTTATGTTTGGACTTCGGTAAACTAATCCAATAGTTAATTTTGAATTTCCTGAAACAATTTTGCACCAAACAGCTTCATCGCAATCTGCTTCCCTTTCTAGTTTTATTTCATAAGCCTGAATAGATTCTTTAACATATAAAATAACTCCCCCGCCCCTTTGTCCTATTCGATCTTTCCTAAACATTACGTATCCTGTCAGTCCTAATTCAGCATCTGTTATATCTATGTTGGCCCATGATTCAGTTATACCAGTTATGTGAGGGTCAGTATCTTCTACCATAATGTTTAATTCGTGTTTCTTATTTATTATGCTCCTTGCATTTAAACATACGCATCTATAACCTTTTTCAGAGATGTTTTTCGGATGATTTGATATTGGTTTATCTGTGCTAGTGGCCTCTTGTTCTGCTTGAGACACCTCTAGGTAACCCCCCTGCACTTCTAGTTTAAAGAATGTTTACTTCCAAAAATATTTGTCATTGTACCCAAGTCGCTATCTACTGCTGCTGAAAGTTTGTCATCCTTCATGTACATATCAGCCCTCCCAACAAAACTTCCCCATAAATCCACAAATCCAACTTCCTCTTCCCTACACAGCCTCTGGACTAACATGTTAATTGCCATCCCCCGACAATTTCGATATTTGTGACCCCTCCTGCCCATTACAGGTAAAATCCCTGACAGTATTACCTGCTCAACCCGCGTCTGTTTTAGTGTTCTGACCAACTGCCTATATTTCCTAACTATGGCAGTTGTACCCTCCCTCTCTACGTTATTTGTCCCTACGTGTACTAAAACAGATCCACCCTTACCCGAGCCTACGATGTTTTTTACCCTCTCAGTTATCGCCTCTATTTTGGCTCCAGGCAAGCAGACCACCACATCATCTCCCTTGTTTAAGACTCTGTCGGTCTTCCTAACTATCGAATCCCCCACAAACACCCTCGCTCTCTTCCTCACCCCCTCTATCACTGCTGCAGAATAACTCTTCCTTTCGATCCCATCCATCACATTCTGTTCTGACCCCTTCCCTCCTGTCTCCCCCACTTCCCACTCCTTTGCTCTTGTCTCTCCCACTCCCCTCTCCATCACTCCGGTTGTTTTCCCTTCCGTCTCCCCCACTCCCTTCTCCTTCCCTCCTGTCTCCCCTACTCCCCTCTCCTTTACTCCGGTTGTTTCCCCTCCCGTCTCCCCCACTCCCTTCTCCTTCCCTCCTGTCTCCGCTACTCCCCTCTCCTTCACTCCGGTTGTCTTCCCTCCCGTCTCCCCCACTCCCTTCTCCTTCCCTCCTGTCTCCCCTACTCCCCTCTCCTTCACCCCGGTTGTCTTTCCTCCCGTTCCTTTCCTTCCCGTCTCCTTACGTCCTGTCTCCCTATGACCTGTCAACTTCCCTCCTCTCAGCTTCCTCCCAGGCTGAGGTGAGTTCTCCCTAGCATCTCTTGTGTCTTTCCCCACTTTATCGTCTACTGTTCCCCCACCGGAACTACTGGCACAACTCCCCTGTTCCCTTCCCACCATTGCCACAACGAGCAGCCTCAGCTCTTCCAACTCCACCTCTAGTTCCTTCATCCTTGCGCATCCCCTACACTCAAATGGTTGGTATCACACCAAAACTTTGCAAATGGCCTCCGTTGAGAGCTGCGTGTTGCGCTGAGTTGGAAAATTAGTACCTGGCTGCAGACTGAGAAGGATATCTGAACAAATAGTCTGCATAATCAGTGTGGCTGAATGCTTCCCAGAAATGGCATTGAAATGAACAGGTCTGCTAGGGGGTGAAGCAGGCACTGGGCAATTAACTCGAAAAGTTAATTAAATTACAATTAACTAAAAATTAACCTCACACGTTTCTCGTGTCAATTAAATTAAATTAACCTAAACAATTCTTCAATTAAATTAACAATTAACTTTAATTCAATTAAATCGTGTTGATAGTAATGCAGATTACAGTCATATGTATGTGAGTGCTTTTTGTAAGTTTAAGCACTTGGTGCAAGTCATCATTGAAATAATGTAAGCTAATTGTTATTATTTATACATTTCTAACATTTCTAAAACTACATGTAGGTTCATACGACATTGTCACAATAGTACAGCATTTATACACATTGATGAAATTACTTATTACATCTGGGGAACATTATTGTATGAAATCAATTATGAACAGTATTGTCGAATTATAACAGAGATGTGTTTTGTATCTTTGTTGGAAAGACATTTGTTCATGCAATATTTACGGGAATCATATTTACATGCCCCATTTGTTCATGGGGCATTTGATAACATTTTAAAAGTTGCAGATAATTGTTAAAATAATTTTTTCTTCTGAAAGGATTGCAAAGTTGTGGCTGAAGATTTGCAGGTGTGGGGTTTCTTCCTATATTCAACCACCAAATTAACAAAACCTGGCAACTACATTCATAATTTCTATGCACCAAGTTGTTATTTATGCAGTGTTTTACATTAAATCATTAGGTTTCCATTTTACACACTAGCATTTAAATATTTTTACACTATTTTGTATGCATCAATAGAACTGGTTTGCTTTTGATTTAAGTTGGAACTCTATACAGATCCCAAACTGAAGCTAGTTTACCTTTCTCTGCATCTGCCCATTATTGGTTACATATCACTTATATGTACACTGACATATGTACAGAACAAAATATAGATGCATAGGTCTATTAATTGTTCCACTTGGTTGCAAGTTGCCATCCCCAAATTTTTACTTTAGACAGAGATTTGTAGAACCCATGATTAGCCATCAACTTATCCCCTTACCAGAGAGTGTTCTATTGTCTAGGCCTTCCCTCCAATTCACAGGTGCTTGAATGACCCTTCCACCTCAGTTGGTGTAGTGTCTATGTGCTCTGTGTTGTTCTCCCATTCACACATTCCTGAACTTGATCTCTCTCAGGCTAGTGACTGGAATAGTATCAGCAGGTCTTCTGGAAACACCTGGGTAACATATGGCTGTGAACTATCCAGTACAGTAATACCAACTGTTAAATGAGCACTTAATTGAGAGTTAATTGGGAGTTTGTCAATTAAATTAAATTTACCCATTTTAGTAAAGTTAAATAATTAAATTAAACTAGCCTTTCTGGTAAAATTAATTAAATTAACTTAATTGAGTTAATTCAACTAACAATTGAAATTAACCCATGCCTGAGGTGAAGTGTACAGAGCTTTGAACAGTCCCAAGGACTGGATACGGCGCTGAATAAGAACGTACCTTTTTACCGTTCAGCATGATGGATGTGCAGTATTTATTCTAAAACTTAAAGTAAACTAAGTAAAAGACTGGCTGTCATCCAGATACTGATAGGGTTGTCATCAACCATGTGCTCTGTGTGGGACCACAAACATTTGGGCAGGACACATCAAGACTCAATGGAAATGACTGTGAAGATATTCAATAAAGGGACAGGGTTGGTGTTACCACTTCTGTTGGCCCTGAATCTTAACAAAAAGTGGGGGTGTATGCTTATTAGGACATGTGCGCCTAATAGGACAAATACGGTGTACATGACAATATATGTACTACATTGCATGTATCATATTTGTTTTCTGCTCCAGGTGGAATGTAACTGAGTCGCAGGGCTTCCGTGCCCACCCAGCTCTCTAGGTATGTGCCAACATCTGCATGCTAAAACCGAGAGCCGAAGGGTGACATGACCCTTGCAACAGTCACTTCCGCATAGGTACAGGTATGGCAATCTCCACAGTCTACATTATGTGACGTGGAATGCATATAGCTCCACTGTTACACCTGTATCAAGCGATACAGATATTTCTTTTACAGTAACAGCCTTGGGGCAGGTTTACAAACAAGAAAAATTTTCCCGATTCGTCAGGTGATGCCGTGTTGCTCGATAACGTGCAACTAAATTGTATGTGCACATAAATGAGTGACATGTCTAGACACCATGACCTAGATCTTGACCTGTGCCACTCCCGTTTTGAGCTTTGATGAAAGATCACAAAAGGTTCACCTGCTGTCAGTCGCTGATTGGTCACTGCTTCAAAACCCTTCTGAAAATCGGCCTCGCTTATCGGATACATGTGGGTGGTTAATTGGTTGCATGACCGATTCTTGCATTGCATTGTAGCATGACAAATTGGACAATAATTGGTCATCTAATCCGGTCTTTAGCTGAGTACAACATGGAACGTGTAACAGCAAATGATTGTCTTGGCAAACTGTCAAGTGAAAATATTCCAAAATATTCTCCTAGCTCAAGTCTGTATAACTTGTTTAGGTGTTTAATTTTAGGAGAAAGATTTGTTTTAGATATATATCTAAAAATAGTTTTAAGATTTGTTTCATTATTAAAACAATATTTAATTAATTTACAGTTTTTACCACATTAGTAACTTTGTTTTTTATATAAGATAACTGTTGTAGTGGTATTGATAAGATCTATGTTATAAGAAAACTTGATGTACTCTATGTGGTATTTACAGCCGAGGTCCAGTTAAAACAAGAGTGCCATCATGGGCTGCAATACGAAAAGCATAGAGGCTAAACTGCCACCAGGGTTCCAACAGATCCTCCTGCAGTTGAGCATACAACTACTGCGTAATCGCCCCTATGACATCTACCAGTTCTGTGCAAACTACTTTGATGGAGAGCTTAGCCGAAGGACGCTTCAGGAAATGACCATTGAAAACTACCTTTGTAAGTGCAGACTGATCAAAGTTTATACTTTCTAATAACTTGGAGTGACCTAAATTTTCTTTAAAAAACTTCCTTAAATCTCCTTCCTCAATTCAATCTTTTCACTAGTCTTGTTTTAGAAACATTTCACGAAAACTCAAACTTATCTAATATCCACTATGACATGTTAGTGCGTTTGTGCAAATGGGTTAACTATTTAATTTTGATGAAATCGCACAAACTATTAAATTATTTTTGACTGGGCCCAGTTGAAATTCAGCAAAAAGACAAAAGTAGCTTCGCCTCTGTACAATCTGATCTTTGACTATTCTCGATTTTGCAAGTTGTGTGTTCTAATGATCAAAGTCGATTCTTTTGATGAGTTAAACAAAAGTATACACTTTTATTAAACTGACTTCACATATAAACTGCTCACGCACTACTGATTTAAACATCAACAAACATTTCAAATCAAATCAAATTTATTGTAAATCTTTACAATACATACAAATTAAACCAAGGTAAAGAGAACAATAGGGGAAGAACATTATACAATGTTATACTCCCTAGTATATATTTCAATACATATATCATAGTATTAAACACAACAATAGCGTGCAGGTGTAGAAAACAAACCAATTGTGATGTGATACATGTTATATATTGACATCATTGTGTAATATAAATTGCTTAAGTATACATTTGTAGTTCATTATTGAATAAGAAGTAAACTTGAATCTTGTGTTAAAATAATTCCAAATTATAGCACCCTTAATTCTTACAGAACGAAGTCTTATTTCTAAATTTGCCATGGATATGTGTATTTGTGTAGATTGTCTTGTATTGTAACTATGAACATCTTGATTAAGTTTAAACATATTACCAAAAATTTTTGGTAGAAGACCACTGTTGTATTTATACATAGACATTTGTATTGAATAGACATATAGTTGTCTAAACGTTAAGATGTTTAGTAGTTTAAAGATAGGTTTTGTATGAGCTGATATATTAACTGAGACAAGCATTCTCACCGCTTTCTTTTGAACCTTTATAATACTTGAACAATATGAGTCAAATGCACCACCCCACACTTCAATACAATATGTCAAATGAGGGAATAAAAACGAGTAATATAAGGTGACCAGGCATGGTCTAGTTAATAATCTTTTGGCTTTGTTGATTCACAAAATGGGCTACATAAATTGAGAGAGTTTTAAAACAAACTGAACAAACTGTTGTGACGGTCTAAGGAATTAAGTGGTTTTGTTTATAAATAAATAAGGATTTTGATCAGGATTCCAGGTAAGTCGTTTTGCACTTGTACATGATGGAACAGATTCATTTCTGATAATAATAACTGATGCATGCATGTATAGTATACACATGTTTGTAGGATTTACTAATTCGTCTGGTAAAAAATTTCAGGATTTGATGGCTCGCCATTCATCTCTCTCCTTCATACATGCAGTTAACTCCTCTGTATCTGTCACACCAGCATCTGATTTTAGGACCTCAATGTAGCTAAGAGTGGGCTGTACCCTTGAAGCACATCCGTGCGTCGGCTCCCAGAGTATTAGTTTTTACAATAGTGTCCTCACTTGCCTAATGTTGTGCCCAGCAAACCGCATCCTGCATGCATTCCTGAGTCTTGTCTGTTACATTCATCGTTGTTCCATTTTGTTAATTTCTCACATGCTCTTTCCAATGAACGTTGAACACGATTTGCAGTAGACTAGCATAGCAGCCATTCAACTGCTTTTCCAGAGATTTGATCAGTGTCCAGGCTTCCGATCCATACAGGAGTACTGATTCCACAATTATCATGAAGAGACGTTCCTTGAGGTTCCTTGAGATATTTGATTTCCATATTTTCTTCATCTTGTTTGCGGCAGCCCATGCAAGGCCTTTTCTGATTCGTGTGTCCACCTCAGTGGAATCTATCCATAAACCAAAATAGGCTGGATGAAATGTGCAGATTTTTTTAAACACTAGTTGAGTAGTTGTGTTATATTTTTAGGTAAAACACAAGTAGCATCATTAGCACATGAATCTGCGTCGACTCAAGAACATGAAATTACTCAAGACCATGAAATGCCTAAAGATAACAGTAACGCTTCACATCATGCACTCAAAGGTAATGCACTAAATATATGGTTGTATAAAATATAATTCTGCTACCCAGCTAGCACAGTGACAATCAGCCAACCATATGCCAGCTGTTGGCGCAACATTGGCACAACAGCAGCAACTATTGTTGGCGCAACGTTACTTTGCTCGTTGGGCCAACGTTGCACCTACATCAACAGCATACATAGTACAAACGTTACGCCAACCATCAACCAACGTTGCCCCAACCTCAGCCAACATTGCCCCAACCATCCGCCAATGTTACCCCAACCATTAGCCAATGTTGCCCCAACCATCCGCTAACGTTACCCCAAACATATCCCAATGTGTTCCCTTTAAAAAATCAAACATATTTATAATAAAAATATTCATTTTATTTCAAATTTCACAATGTAAAATGACAATTAGTTTACACATGAGTATATTTGAAAATACTGTGTAATATCATTATGTATACAGCGTAGCAGTGTAGTACAGCTTTAAGAAAACATAAAATTAACATGTTGTTGTAATATACAAACATTCCAATCCATTCTTGTAGACACCAAGAGTGTAGGCATAATGAGACTTTTGTAATATCATACTAACAATCATAACAATGCATAGACAGCATAATCGTAATTCAAATACAACCTTAGTTATTGTATATTTGAAAGCTGTACTAATGTATAAATAATTATACATGATATAGCTTATGCTATAATTACAAACGTTCTGCTTTCATATTCTAAGACATACTCAGATATGGTTTCATACTGCAATAAATTTGGCACAAAAAGAAATACAATAACAACTAACAAATTATGGCTTCATAATTACTAACCAATTACTAGTAGTTGTAGAACACAACCGTTTTACAATTATTTCACAGATATAACCTGACTAATACACATTAAGTCCCCTACGTTTGTGCATTCAACATAATATCCATGCATGGGTGTACCTATGTTAACTATACTATGGCATACATGTGAAAGTTAACTAGTCCCAGTGTAGATAAATATGGTCATATGTGAAGATGACACAGCACCAGGATTTATATTCAGCCTTCAGCATAGCAGAAGGCATCCTACAAAGGTCCTAAGTGATACTGATTTTGCTGACGATATTGTTCTACTGTCTAACACAATCAACCAAGCCCAGGGGCTACTGTACAGAGTTGAATCAGCATGTAATTCAGTTGCCCTCCATTTCAACTCACCCAAAAACAAAAGAATGCTGCATTCAGCATTGACCGCCCCCTTATCAAAACAATATCTGATCAGAGACAATCAGGTGGAGGTGTGAGTTAATACTAGGGGACAAACCCCAGTGTTCATCTAGTATAAAGCCAAAAGTAGGGAAAGTGGTTTCGACATCTTCCAACTTCCTATTTGATCAACGATGTACAATCACATTTAAACTAAGCATTGAGAATAAGGAAGAAAGGTGGGGAGGAGGGCGGATTTCGAGAGACAAATTTTAGAAACAACTTCGCAATGCAGAGATTGAAGCAGGAGTGAAAGATTCAAGCTACTGGCTCCAGTTTGAACTGGTTTCCGCTAAGCTGTGATTGGCTGGCTAGGGCGGAGTAATACAATTTATTTGGCCAAATAGTTCCGGTGTAGTCTCGGACACCCAGGGCAAGTTTAACGACGACCTGCCTTGGTTATTTCATAAAACTTGTTATGCACCTAAATTCATTTATGCAATAACCAACACAAATCCGATGTAGTAGAGAATTGAAATGGGCCAAATAAATGACGTTTTTATTGCAAAGTGGACTGCTTATCACGCAGCCACTTTGGGAAGAACATTAACAGGAATGTGAGCTCGTCAAAGCAAACCAGACAGGAACTGAACACATGTACAGCCCCGTCCGGCAAGTTTCTCAGAGCCCACATTCCTACAAGCATGACGATTAACATGTATACATCAAGAAGTCGTCATGAACATGTAATGCAAAGAATACAGACATTCCACCACCAATACACAAATTTAATTACAAACAGGTGGGGCCATTTAGCCACAAGGTCACCCTCAAACCTGTGACCACCCCACCATTATATATATATATATATATATATATATATATATATATATATATATATATATATATATTTATAAAGTACATGACATTGTGTAGCTTGTTTTTTCAGGCTCAACTTTGATAATATTGAAAATTCCTTCAATGGCTCTGAACTAATACCTTTTTATTCTTTGATGCTCGACCATCATTCTCTCTCAACAGTTTTGTCTGCATCTCAAAGGTTTGATCAATGGTGCTAAGTTGTGAGTTTCCTGTCTTGCAACTAAATGATGTTATATTGTTAGTGAAATGCATGAGATACCAATATAAGCAGACATGCTGTTTCATATCAATTACCCATATTCAATAAAAAATTTTTTTTTGTTTGATGCAGGTATATTTCGTAGCCAGATAGATGGCGACATGCAATCTGAATCTGAATGCTATAGACTGATTAACCAATGAAAAATTTTACACGGATTTATATACAATTTCAACTAAACAAGAATTAAAAAACCCAGTAGTTATAGAATGTACTGTATGTAAGAATGACAGGACAGATAAGATAGACAGGGACTGACATCAGGATACTGTTTGGTGGCAAGAGTGGAAACTCAAAGTTTCAGGCCTGTAAATTGAATCTGACAGTGTACCATTACTAAACAAAGAATGAACAAAATGTAGTACTATCTCTCTGGTAGATACAGTTGAACCCTGGTATAATTGTTGTGGTAAATGGTTGATACTTTCTTGAATTCCAAGTACAAGATTTTATATTAAGGAGGGTCCACATTGTTTACCAACTTCAGGTGTGTTTTGCCTGTACAAAATAATGTGGTGTATGTTTATGCAGTTTGTGCTCCACAGCTGGTCAAGAGACCTCAAAGTGGCGACATACCACTTTATACAGTTTTGCATGTGAATTTTCTCCCAAGCCATTTAATATAATCACCTTTTAAAACTGTCTAAACTCTAAAATAAATGTGTATTAGATAACCTTTTCTATGAGCTATGGCGGTCTTTATAATAATCTTTTTAAAAATAAGGCCTTTTGTTTTTTATTAGTTGGTTTATGGATTTTCTTTTACACAAAATTGGGTCGGTCGGCGAAAATAAAATAGTAATTCAAATATGAAATGCCTATACATGTAGTAATCATGAACTAGATTAGCCTATAATATTTACCCTGCTAAACAACATTCTGACTTCATTTTTCTATGCCAGTGCATTCGTTCAATCACTCCACATACAAAAAAGGCACAACTATTTTGAAATATTGTGTTTTTGCACACTTTTGCGGTCTAAATAGTGCAGCAGAAGTGAACGATAATATAAGTCACTGATATTCATTGCAGAAGATGATGCAACTCGGCGCTACCGAAAAAGTGCAGAAAAACACAATATTTTTTAAAGAATACATGTTTCTTTTTGTGTTGAATGACGAGGAATGATGTTTCACATTAAAATACAACACAACGAAAACATAAAGAAATTTTTTTTTAAAAACAAAAATATCAGGTGGGCAGATCCGTAAACCAACAAATGTCAAATAAAAGGCATATTACATACTTAGCAAGTATGAGTGAAGTTATATGTTCAGTATTTACTGTAATCATAGATCTATGCATTTGGGAAAAATATCATACTCTAGATACTAGATACACACATATTAAAGTTCTGGAACCATCTGGTGACTATCTGGTAACATTAGTATTTAGTAAGACACATTTCATTTACATGTATTTTTAGTGCATTACATATTTGAACATCAACAGGTTTTTGTTAAGAGCCAGTACCCAGGAAATTTACCCGGCTATTGCAGTCCATGTAACCGGCTATCGTAGAGGAAGGCCGATTTTTAGTATCTCGCATATGCTAATAACCGATCAGCTTTTGCGTTAAACATTGCAGTGTTGGCATCCCAGAGAGGTCAGCGCTAGTTGATGATCACTACATGTGGCAGCAAAACAGCGTTGGTCAACGAATGTCATTTTGTGTTAATAAACGGCAGTTTAAATCATTCACACAGACATTTTACGCATCGCCAAAGCATATTTGCTTCCCACAATTCGTAGGGTTACTTGTGGTTTGTAGTTAATAGACAGTCTGCCATGCGCCTAGTGGACATGTCGGCAACCAAGTCACACATAACGGATAGATAGGTCAAAAACCATCCGGCTGTATACACTAAATTATGACTGATATATGGATTCACCCTTTCGGAAGTTACCCGATCTTACAATCAAAGTTGATTCTTTTGATGATTTTAACAAAACTATGGACTGTTTATGAAACCAACTGTGCATATTCATGCACTACATATTTGGATATCAGCAAACCTGATTCACAGTTGGCTAAATTAATTGAGGAGGCGGCTTTAATGCTGTGCCATACAGAACAAGATCACAGCATTCTGCTGATGTCACAATTCTTATGTAATGGCTGCTGTGTTCTTTACTTACAGTTGCCACTACAAATGTAAGGCCAAAGTCACACTCTATGGCCGGACCCCACTGGTCAGACAGCAATTCAGGTGCGGATGGTGTTATTACCAAGTTTATGGCCATTGGTAAAAAATTAAAAGACAGGTTATTTTACAAAAGCCTCCCATACAGAAGCCTACTAGACTAATAAGATGAAAACCTCCATCAAATTTCTCATGATAAAGCATATTTTTATGTATGTTGGATTTGTGGGGAAGTTTTGTTTACTGAGGATGTTTTGTTTGCTGAGGATGTTTTGTTTGCTGAGGAACTGCGACCGATCTCCACCATGGATGCTTTCAAGGCACATCTCAAAACTCAGTATTTTAAACTCACTTTTAATGTCTAATATGTTGTTTTAAGGTCATCCTTCTTATGTACCCATTAAGATTGTATAGTCTGCTTCAACTGAGTTTTATTATGGTTTAAAACTTTATCCTCTGATTGTCTCACTTTTATTATAAATATATTGTCTCATTTTTATTATACAAAACTTATAGCCATAATGTTTTTAAATTACACTATACCTAAACATTCTTTCAGGCTGACTTTTGGTTTACTTCACTAAATCTCATGTATATATATATATATATATATACTATTTTTATTGGAGCGACACTGTATACACTATTGAACAGAGTCATACTCTGGAACTTACTTACTTAATCCTCTTCGTGCGGGTTTGCGTATAAGGCCACCACCAGAGCTCGCCACCGTGGTCTGTCTGTCGCACATCTTTCCAGGTATCCCCACGTCCATCCCTGTTCCCTCATCTCTCTCTCTACTGTTTTCCTCCAGGTCTCCTTTGGTCTGCCTCTCTTTCTGTGGCCATCAGGTGTCCATCTGAGGGCAACTCTGGGTAGGGTTGTAGGTGGAATTCAGAGCACATGTCTGATCCATCTCCACCTGCGCGTCTGTACTTCTTGGGTTATGAGTTTGGTAGTTGTCCTCCTGTGTAGCTCAGCATTCGAGATGGTGTTTGGCCAAAAGATGTTGAGGATTCTGCGTAGGCATCTTTTCCAAAAAACTTCTTGTTTATGACTGATGGTTTTGGTCATCTTCCAGGATTCTGCTCCATAAAGAAGGGTGCTCAAAACGTTGCTCTTAAACAGCCTGATCTTGGTTTTTGTGCTGCCATTCCTTGATCTCCATGGGCTTCTAAGTGTTGCAAATGCTTGGCTGGCCTTTAAAATCCTTGTTCTTATGTCTTTCTGTATCTCTGCTGGTTGTCATTTTAGAGCCCAGGTACGTGAAGTCTTCTATATCCTCGATTTCTTCTCCATTTAACATGATGGCTGCTTCTGTTCTGCTATTCATCGTCAAGTGTTTCGCTTTCTTGGTGCTGATCTTCAGTCCAATCTCTCCTGCTTTTCTTGTCATGTCGTCGATCTTAGCTTGCATGTCCTGATGTCGGTGTGAGAGCAGCACTATATCATCCACAAAATCCAAGTCTTCCAGAAGGCTAGTAAGGGAGCATCATATACCTCTCCTGTTCCCATTTATTACACTCTTCATGACCCAATCAATTCCAAGGAGGAAGAGAAAGGGGGAGAGTATACATCCCTGTTTTATCCCGGTGGTGACTTCAAAGGTATCAGTTAATTCATTGTTGCAGATCAGTTGTGATGAAAAGTTGCTGTACATGCTCTGGAAACCAGTGTTTAAATATAGTTCATTATTATTGTTATAAAAATGGTTGTGAATTTGAAAGCATAGTAAAATATGTTATTTAGAAATAATCAGTAACAGTTATAGTGTGACTTTAGGGAGATTCACTCAGTGTTTTTAATGTATTTTCTGTTCCCCGTTTAAGTTGCTAAAAATTAAATAGCATATTTGTGGGAATGGAAAGACAAATCACATCAAAACTACATATATAGCATTTTTTCAACATTTCTTTTTACAGATGACTCTGCTGAATTGAGACCAAAGTCAAATTCCTTGTACAATCCAACAGATACTGGTATGTTAGCTGTGTTCACTTTTCAGTACAATATGTAATTTATTGTACTGAACTACAAATTGTAAAAAAAATGTTTCCCCCTTTTTATGCCGTTATTAAAAAGTACCAACAAGGTTATCTTTTCAAGTTATTATTTATCTTTACTAATTATCCTAACATTGATTGAGACTTGTTTTGATTTATATATTTCAATTTAACCTGGTTGACAATCATTTGAGCAATGTTCACAGCTTAATTTAGTTGCCTGATTATTATTTTATGACTATAGTAAAATATACAAAGTTAAATTTTCTCACAGATATTCCCATAGAGAAATTTTAACTAGACTGCCATTCTAATTAAATAACAGAAGGCGTCATGGGGACAAGAATATCGTTGGCTAAATTGTTATTGTACCAGTTTTTCATTGATGTCATATACCATATTCGAACTAATAAGCTTATAGAATGTTTAAAAAATGTCAAAGAATCTGTTCTTATCAGCATACCCCAAAACATTTGTCTAGACAATAATAAATAACTTAACACTAGTGATGTCAATTGGTGATTAGTGTAGAGCAACTTTAAAATGGTGCCAACTATTTAACTCCAGATGGCGACACTTCTGTAGTTCCACACTAATCAAATTACAATAATTATGGATCCTGCTGATTAAATAGGTCATATACGGTATGTTGCTTCAGTCTTTAGACATTTACAATGGCAGCATTTACACAGTTAGTACTCATCAGTAATCATCTATTGTTCTGTTTGAGAATGAGTACTTCCTTATTTCTCCAGTAGAGATTTATAAATATCTGCTGAAATTGAAATGACGTTCTGTAATAGAGGCATTTCCTCCACGGGTGCAACAATAAATGTTAAGCAAATCCATAACTGGCCAGCTGATGACTGGGGTGGGTTGGCCCTCCTCAAGGTTATAGATCCAGTTTAGTAATTAATAAATCACATAGTACAAATTAAACAACAAGTAATTAATATACTCACAATAATATTAAATAAACTTTTAATCATGATTACATCTCATTATAATTGCCATCGTAATTGATTACATCATTAATTGCATTTGTAACCACCACTGTCGTGTAATGTAATTTTCCCAGGTTTGTTATGAGACGGGTAGAATCATAAGTATTTGCTAATGGTATTACCATAAGTACTAATTGTGTCTTGTAGGGGTTTTGACTTAGCAATGTTTTAATTTTCAGTGTACGAATGCGTAGATGCGGTGGATGAGGGCAATAAAGAAGATTCAACTGAAATACGTATGAGCCAATTTTATTAGCCTTTTCTATAGTATTAGGTGCTTTCATAACAGGTGCATCACCTGCTATATTATACATACAAGTATAATATAGCAGGGGTACACAGTATAGAACTTATGTCAGTCCATACATACCATTATTCAAACTTCTTATGAAAACACAGTTTATGTCACACTCTCTTTATTTCATTAGTTTTTAGTATAGCAAAGTAATTAAGTAAAACATAAGCTGATAAATAATGTAACTTCGGAACTAGTGTAGACATGTCACATCAATTAACATGCCTGATTTCAAGCATATTTGCTATTTTAGCATATAGCCAATAGTTTGGAACACATCTTAAGGCTGCTCACATGAACAATTAGTTTTCCGATTGATCGGGCCCAACCAGTTGGACATATCATTTCTTGCAAGCAACTAAGACGATGTGTCCAATTGGTTGGGCGACACTGTCGCCCAATCTATTGGTTGGGCCACACTCTGTCGCCCAATTTATTGGTTGGGCCACATTGTCAATCAATTGGTTGGGCGACACTCTGTTGCCCAACCTATTAGTTGAGCTACACTGTCGCCCAATCAGTTGGTTGGGCCACACTCTGTTGCCTGCAATCAATTGGTTGGGAAACACTCTGTCGCCCAATCTATTGGTTGGGCTACACTCTGTCGCTCAATCAGTGGTTGGGCAACACTATGTTGCCCAATCAATTGGTTGGGCCACACTATGTCACTCAATCAGTGGTTGGGCAACCTATGTTGCCCAATCACACTATGTCACCCGTAATCAATTGGTTGGGCAACGCTCTGTCGAACAATCTATTGGTTGGGCAACACTTTGTCACCCAATCAATTGGACAACTAATTGCTCATATGAACTGGCCTTTAGACTGTGGGTAAATATCTCTGATATATGGCATCATCTGTTGATCTGACTGAAGATTTTCTTGTAGATTCAACTGAACCACAAGTGAGAAAGGAAGAAGACCAGCCAGTTGAGGACCAAACTGGTAACTCATTATTATCATAAACGGCACTCAGTTAATTACTTTAATTACAGTTAAGTATAGTTTGGAACACCTCTTAAGGCTGCTCACATGAACAATTAGTTTTCCAATTGATCGGGCCCAACCAGTTGGACATATCATTTCTTGCAAGCAACTAAGACGATGTGTCCAATTGGTTGTGCGACACTGTCGCCCAATCTATTGTTTGGGCCACACTCTGTCGCCCAATCTATTGGTTGGGCAACACTCTGTCGCCCAATCAATTGGTTGGGCAACACTTTGTCGCCCAATCTATTGATTGGGCAACACTCTGTCGCCCAATCTATTGGTTGGGCAACACTCTGTCGCCCAATCAATTGGTTGGGCAACACTCTGTTGCCCAATCAATTGGTTGGGCGACACTCTGTTGCCCAATCTATTGGTTGGGCAACACTCTGTCACCCAATCAATTGGTGGGGCGACACACTGTTGCCCAATCTATTGGTTGGGCCACACTGTCGCCCACTCAATTGGTTGGGCCACACTCTGTCACCCGTAATCAATTGGTTAGGTAACACTCTGTCGAACAATCTATTGGTTGGGCAACCCTCTGTCGCCCAATCAATTGGACAACTAATTGCTCGTGTGAACTGGCCTTTATACTATGGATAAATATCTCTGATATATGGCATCATCTGTTGATCTGACTGAAGATTTTCTTGTAGATTCAACTGAACCACAAGTGAGAAAGGAAGAAGACCAGCCAGTTGAGGACCAAACTGGTAACTCATTATTATCATAAACGTCGCTCAGTTAATTAATTTAATTACAGTTAAGTATAGTTTGGAACACCTCTTAAGGCTGCTCACATGAACAATTAGTTTTCCAATTGATCGGGCCCAACCAGTTGGACATATCATTTCTTGCAAGCAACTTAGACGATGTGTCCAATTGGTTGTGCGACACTGTCGCCCAATCAATTGGACAACTAATTGCTCATGTGAACTGGCCTTTAGACTATGGATAAATAGCTCTGATATATGGCATCATGTGTTGATCTGACTGAAGATTTTCTTGTAGATTCAACTGAACCAAAAGTGAGAAAGGAAGAAGACCAGCCAGTTGAGGACCAAACTGGTAACTCATTATTGTCATAAACGGCACTCAGTTAATTACTAAGTTAATTATTATAATATTATTTGTCTAGGAAACTGTTAATCATCAACTGTGTGTATGCCGTGTGTGCATCATAATGTTCAGATATTTGTATGAGACACATGTTCGTATGAGGTGCATGTACTTATATATTAGGTACATGTTCATATGTGGGTTCACATAAGATACATGCTACCAACAGCTAACAATAGTTATTGTGTACAATTACCGTCTGCATTATCAACTGTGGCCAATATGATGTGATGTTATATTAAATTTTGGACATATCCATATTTTGTTGAAATAAATAATTTGTATGAAAATCTCCCCCTCCCTGGTTGATAGTAGGCAGAAGAGACTGGTGCTTTGGGTAAGCATTTACATTTGTCTGGCGGGGATGAAATAATATTGAAATGACACTACATGTAATAGTAAAAAAGATCTATGTATATGTTAACAGTATTTTTGGGAGAACAAAATATTACTGTTTTATCATTAATTTGGCTTGTGGCTTAACAGTGTTTTTCTGTATCGTTTCAGCTGCTCTTGGTGGACTGGCAGAAACGGATTCTGTATGCAATGTAAGTCTTGGTTTCAACTGGACTGGTGAAGTGCATCATGACATAGTCGCTATGTCTTTGCCTCATTTATACAAGTCTGTGAAAGATTTGCCTTTGCCTTTTTCCCTTATGTCTCTTCTTCACCTTGATGTCTTCTCTTTGTCTACTTCTCCCCCCAACCCCTCATAGGGTGGGGGTTGGGGCCACATCACAAACTCTTTTTTGCCCTCTCGATGACTCCTGATCTGCCATTTTCTCCCATTCTCTGCTTCTCACATCTGCCTTTTCCAGATAGCTCTATTCACACTATTCCTCCATCTGGAGGTTGGTCTTCCTCTAGTTCTCTTTGTCAATCACTCCTCACTCAGTCTCTGATGTGTCCTGTCCATCACAGTCTGTTCCTCGCTGCCTTCTTTTTTAGGTGTTTTTCATTCCAATCACTTGATGTAATTCCACCACCCTCCTCTGTCGCCCTCTTCCACTCTATATATTCTCCAAACCCAGTTGTTTTCTGTTACCTGTCTCTCTGTCAACGATATACATTACATACTTAATAAAATTTATGTATACCTTAGTATAGAAACATCTAAGAATAATTAAGTAAATGATAAGTTGGTTGTTAATGTGATTTTGCATGTTTTGCATTAATGACTTTAAAATGACAACATTAACAGCACTGGAACCTGGTGGTGATAGTTTCAAGCAACTAATATAGCATCGGTTTGTTTAATTCAGTGGGTGGGGCAGCAGAAAGAGATGATAAAAAGTAAAATGTGTAAATATTTTAACACCTACTTCACAAAAGAAGCTTTCTCCAGATATTTTCTTTTATAATATGAAAAACTAGCAATTGTTAGTCATTATACTTGTATAACAAGTTCAAGGTCTAGTGTATTTTATGTAACATGGAAAACTGCATGGCTGCTGTTCGTCTTCATAAATCCTCAACAACTCCTCATTGTGATGTTGACTCTCGTACGTCCCTGTTCACAATATCATGCCTAAAGATTCTGGTTTATTGTGCCTCTGAGATCAGGGTCCCTGTGGATGTAGGTGCGATATAAGTTTTATTATTATTATATTTTAATGTTTTCAACATTCAAGACAAATGTTGGCCACGAGCAGTTTTCATGACAAAATGGGAAGTCGAAACGTAAATCATTTGTCAACATTTTTTCCGATGGATATATGGAGGCTGCATGCTTAATGACTTAAGCATTGGATGCTGGTGGGCTGGTCGTGTGTTCTGTCATAAGTAGACATTTAAGGTAAGATCATGTCTTTCATGTGGTGAGTATTTGTTTTAGGGCATATTTATGTGTATTTAAGCTATTGATAAAGCAAGAAAATAATACTGGCACTGAATTCATACACAATTCAAAACTGTGTACGATCTTTTGATCAAGTTCACAATTAATGTGAACTTGATCAAAACGTGATAATTGGGATATTAGTAGGAATAGTTTCCTTGTTATAGGCCATGGATAAGAAGTACACATTTGTTTTGGTCTGGCCCCATCAACTGTTTGAATTGGCACAATGTAATGTTTCTTCAAAGGCAAGGCTCAGATAAATTTTAGTACTGCTGTAAACTGCACTGCGCTTGAAGTCGAACGTTTTAAACTTCAAAAAGGTAAATAAAGAACCTCAAAGAGTCAAGTGTGACTACCCCGGGTATTGTATCTTTGTGTGAGGATTTTTTTAGTACCGTAGTTAACAGCATAGCGACGCTAATCGATTATAGTTTAATTAATAAAGGCTACCTTGCAGCACGTATCTGTTGGATACGTTGAAAATCATCCTTTGCTAATGCTTAACAGGTGATTTAACATAACACTGCTGTTTAACAGAAATCGTAATAAAATTTTTTTAATATTTGCAGACATGATCAAACATTCACTGTCATAGATTGTTCCATCTAGTACTATTATATGGATATACCATGATACGTTATCTTAATGGAACACAAATGTGCAACACCACAGTAAATGCTACATAATTGTAATGTTTCTGTGTGCACTGACTACTTATGCCATTACAACATATGATCGACTGTCATCAAGACATCGTGACATCAAGACACATTCTGTGAGTTACGTTTATTGCTAATTCTTTCTGACAAGTGTCACCACTGAAATGTGTGTCTTCACAAATAATAATATACTAGATAGTACAATAATGAGACACAAACAGAAATGAAAATACTATATAAACCCTACGTATTACATTCACACCATGTCAATTTCATTACCAAGATGGCTTGCATGAAGACCTAGTTGCCATCTAGCAATTAAACATGCACTATTTCAGGTAATCTCCATTAATTAAGTTAGATTGTAAAAACAATAATTGTGCATGGGTCTGAACTTCGTGTTAAGCACAAATCTGATAGTAGACTCTTTTTTGTATTAACATAGTATTAAGTATGTAAAAGATAAACATACAGTATATTTCAGGTCTCCAGAAGGCAAATTTGTGCATATAAGTTAAACCAAAATATAAAAAAATTCTTTTAGAAATCAAACGGGTGTGTGCTGTTGTACCTGTATATTTCGATTTACCCCCACATCTATACAGAGGTGGATTTACCACTGAAGGGTGAAGCTTCCCAGATACTATATTGAATGTCTAAGATTGCATCAAGATTATTTCTCTGAAGTAGTTAACTCTGTTCCTTTTGCAGGTTTATAATAATTAAGTTAGAGATACTCACTTCTTTACTCTTGCAATCTACATTTACAGATAGATGTTGTTTTATTATATTTTATTTTGCAGGCTGGCAGTGACTACGTATTGGGTTGTACCAAAAATCTGACTGAAGTGGAGAAGGCAATCTACGCAGCAGTCAGTGATGCCATCTTAACAGCCGAGACAAGTCTGCAGATGGTTAGACGCGATAACACAGTATATAAATTGCACTGTTCATTTAAATTGATGCAGATTTGGTCAATGTCACACTCAATTTTGGTCAATTCAGTTGACAGTTTTACTGAATGTCATAAAGTACTGATTTGTTGCATATTAATTATTCAAGTACTTTATTACAATTAAAATGTATGTTTACATACCATATTCAGTCTGTTAAACGTACAGTGTGCTTGACAATTTTTGAAATGCAGAAAAAGTCCAAAATATGTGTAAAAAAAGAATGATAGAACAAATTCCACCAGGAAGTACCACTGTTTTTTTATTAATCCGCCAGATGGCACAATGGTTGGCACCACAACAAAACTTTGCACATGGTGTCCGTTGAGACATACGTATTGCTCTGTTGGAAGCTTACACATTTTGGACAAATATATGTGGTTACCATGCATTGAATACTAAGTATAAGTGAAACATTGGAGAAAAGTTACCATTTATACATTTACATATGATAAAAAATATACCAAAGCTGATATAGGTGAAACTTTCGATTTTCTCAGGCTTCTGTCACTATGGAACCTTGAAAAAACGGGTGTACACATATTATGGCTAAATAGGTTGAATACTGTAGTTCCAATTTTATTAAACGGGATGAAAATGTAAGTGGCATATTTTCAGATCCAGGACTTCAACTATGACTGCAACTCGCATCACACATCTGATGTGGTTCTGCATATGGTAGATCTGGCTCAACAGGTGAATACACATGATTAATCTGGTTTCAGTTCATCAAAATCTTTATTGCAAGTGATACAATCTGCAAGTACAGGTACCCATGATTAAGCAAGCAAACAAAGATAAATATGATATTAAAATATTGCCCATTAATAAAAGTTCAGTTTAACCACCAAATAAATAAATGGTTCCAAGAGCGTGCTAGAACAAAATGCCATTATTATTTTGTGTTGCATTTTTCATGGGCCTTACATTTTTTAAATATTGTTGTTAAAAAAGGTGATAAATATGTTCAGCTGAAAGCAGCACACTAGTAAAATGCCACACAATGTGCATATGGCTTAGTTACGTTATTTATCAACCAGCCTTAACTGCATGCAAAGAAGAAAAGCACAAACCGAGAACACAATAACAAAGTCTAACAGTGTTTCATTGCCTCTGTTCCAGGTCTGTGATTACACTTTCTACAGCAACAAGAGAGAGCACTCAAGGTCACTGAACTCTTCATCATACACACTTCTAGACTCAGGATCAGTGAAATCACGATCAAGTACTGTTATAAACCCAGGATCAATGGACTCAAGATCGTATACTATCATTGCCAGATCTGAAGGCATTGATGAAATAGGAAAAGATCAAAATAATGTTGCCACAACTATGCAGCATTTAGAAAATATCACCATTCCTTTGCGAGATGCAACAACGATCACACAGGATGATTTTGCCGATGAGTCTGTCATTGCCAGTTATTTCGTTGAGAAAGTTGTGCAGGGTGCCATCACAAAAGTGTTGCAAGATGCTATGACAACAGAGGAACATTTTGTAGAGAAATATGTCTCTTTTATGCAGGATGTTGCCACAACAACAGAAACGGACGCTGGATGTCACCGTGTGATTGATGTGCAAAATGTGTCAACTTCCACCCAATTTGATATTAGAGAGCATGTCGTTTATCAAGAGAATGACGCCATAGCAACAATGCAGGGCACTATTCGGGAGGACCATTTGGCCCAATTGAAAGAACAACCAGCTGTTTCAATGCAAGATGTCTGCACGATGAAGGAATTGTCAATTGAGTCATTGCAAGAATTTGCCACAATGAATGGATTCTTGCTCATCTCGATGCAAGATGGGTCTCTTCTTGAAGGACATGTTATTATCAAACCTATACAAGAACTCGCCTTAGACACCCCAGCAGACGCGACAGGTTTAGCCGCAATGGGAAGTTCCAACCACGTAGAAAGAACTACCTGGAATACGGAACAAAGTGGCACCGCGATAGACAGTGAAACTGAAGATCATGTAGCCTGTAAACCCCTCAAAGTCATAGAACGTGTTGCAACATTTCTGCAGTACAGTAGCGACCAACAAGAACATAATGGTGATTACACAGGGTCTCCTGCCACACCTGAACACGACGAGTCCGACGCTGTAGAACACATAAAGGTCACTAAAAATATATACAACAAAGATGCCTCAAATGCGGATGACTCTGAAAAGCTTTCCTGCAATTCTGACGAGAACGTTGATTTGATCAAAGTGGGCTGTAAACTTCACATTGGAAGAGAGCAGGGTGATGATGCAACACGCTTAAAGACAAACAAAGACGACATTGCTGTCATACACCATGGTATGCCTGCGACTCAGAAATCAGCATCTACATCTACACCAATTGTAACCGATCCGGTCCTATCACGAGAAGGACTTTTCTATAAGATGGACACATTATTTGCTTGTGATAGTTACATGTACATATCTGCAATCGAAACTTACGACCCTGAAGTGAAGCAAGGCAGATTCATGGAACCGATGGAACAAGATGAATCCGGATCGTGCAGTGTGTCCGTGCAGGAGGAAAGAGGCTGTTCTGAATGTCTCATACCCGGCGCAGATAACGAACGTGTTTGTGAGGATCTAGGCGGGGCGACGAGTTGTTTGGAATTTGAACAAGATGGGGCCCCATTGCATTCGTCACCGGACAACACGGAAAGACAACCAGTGAACTCGCAAGTTGCATTTGGTCGAATCGACACAGATGGGGAAATAAAAGTCGGTGGGAACCGTGATCTCAGCGAGGCGTGGAATGTCTCAATAACCAGTCCTGTGGTTGGCCGTGAAGAACCCGCGATCCGGTCTGTTATGGACAATATGGATGTTGCTGAGCATTACTCGGTTGAACATGACCCAGTGGTTTCCACAGAAACACGGAATGGCGAAACAGATGCTCAAGTTGTACAAATGCCAGTTGTTGCTGAGCATTACTCGGTTGAACATGACCCAGTTGTTTCCACAGAAACACGGAATTGCGAAACAGATGCTCAAGTTGTACAAATGCCAGTTGTTGCTGAGCATTACTTGGTTGAACATGACCCAGTTGTTTCCACAGAAACGTGGAACTGCGAAACAGATGCTCAAGTTGTACAAATGCCAGTTGTTGCTGAGCAAAACTCGGTTGAACATGACCCAGTTGTTTCCACAGAAACGCGGAACTGCGAAACAGATGCTCAAGTTGTACAAATGCCAGTTGTTGCTGAGCATTACTCGGTTGAACATGACCCAGTTGTTTCCGCAGAAACGTGGAACTGTGAAACAGATGCTCAAGTTGTACAAATGCCAGTTGTTGCTGAGCATTACTCGGTTGAACATGACCCAGTTGTTTCCGCAGAAACGTGGAACTGCGAAACAGATGCTCAAGTTGTACAAATGCCAGTTGTTGCTGAGCAATACTCGGTTGAACATGACCCAATTGTTTCCGCAGAAACGTGGAACTGCGAAACAGATGCTCAAGTTGTACAAATGCCAGTTGTTGCTGAGCATTACTCGGTTGAACATGACCCAGTTGTTTCCGCAGAAACGTGGAACTGCGAAACAGATGCTCAAGTTGTACAAATGCCAGTTGTTGCTGAGCATTACTCGGTTGAACATGACCCAGTTGTTTCCGCAGAAACGTGGAACTGTGAAACAGATGCTCAAGTTGTACAAATGCCAGTTGTTGCTGAGCATTACTCGGTTGAACATGACCCAGTTGTTTCCACAGAAACGTGGAACTGCGAAACAGATGCTCAAGTTGTACAAATGCCAGTTGTTGCTGAGCAATACTCGGTTGAACATGACCCAGATGTTTCCGCAGAAACGTGGAATTGCGAAACAGATGCTCAAGTTGTACAAATGCCAGTTGCTGCTGAGCATTACTCGGTTGAACATGACCCAGTGGTTTCAGCAGAAACGTGGAATTGCAAAACAGATGCTCAAGTTGTACAAATGCCAGTTGTTGCTGAGCATTACTTGGTTGAACATGACCCAGTGGTTTCAGCAGAAACGTGGAACTGCGAAACAGATGCTCAAGTTGTACAAATGCCAGTTGTTGCTAAGCAATACTCGGTTGAGCATGACCCAGTGGTTTCCGCAGAAACGCGGAACTGCGAAACAGATGTTCAAGTTGTACAAATGCCAGTTGTTGCTGAGCATTACTTGGTTGAACATGACCCAGTTGTTTCCACAGAAACGTGGAACTGCGAAACAGATGCTCAAGTTGTACAAATGCCAGTTGTTGCTGAGCAATACTCGGTTGAACATGACCCAGTTGTTTCCACAGAAACGTGGAACTGCGAAACAGATGCTCAAGTTGTACAAATGCCAGTTGTTGCTGAGCAATACTCGGTTGAACATGACCCAGTTGTTTCCGCAGAAACGTGGAACTGCGAAACAGATGCTCAAGTTGTACAAATGCCAGTTGTTGCTGAGCAATACTCGGTTGAACATGACCCAGTTGTTTCCACAGAAACGTGGAACTGCGAAACAGATGCTCAAGTTGTACAAATGCCAGTTGTTGCTAAGCAATACTCGGTTGAGCATGACCCAGTGGTTTCCGCAGAAACGCGGAACTGCGAAACAGATGTTCAAGTTGTACAAATGCCAGTTGTTGCTGAGCATTACTCGGTTGAACATGACCCAGTTGTTTCCACAGAAACGTGGAACTGCGAAACAGATGCTCAAGTTGTACAAATGCCAGTTGTTGCTGAGCAATACTCGGTTGAACATGACCCAGTTGTTTCCACAGAAACGTGGAACTGCGAAACAGATGCTCAAGTTGTACAAATGCCAGTTGTTGCTGAGCAATACTCGGTTGAACATGACCCAGTTGTTTCCACAGAAACGTGGAACTGCGAAACAGATGCTCAAGTTGTACAAATGCCAGTTGTTGCTGAGCAATACTCGGTTGAACATGACCCAGTTGTTTCCACAGAAACGTGGAACTGTGAAGCAGATGCTCAAATTGTACACAAGTCAGTTGGCTGTGACGTAAACCTCCTTGACCGTGCCGTAGAGAGAACCCATAATCAACAAGTGTCAACCTTGTCAACGATCGATACTGTCCGTCATACTCGTATAACAACGGCAGTCGCTGAAGAAAATATCAATCAGGCATTAATGAGAGCACTGAAAGATCACGACCTTCCTTCTGCAATCGATGATGATGTGCTACAACTACACGAAAGTACTTTCGAGTCACTGTATCCTGTTCAAGTAGTACCAGAACCTCGTACGTTTGCAGAAGACGACCGTTCTGACGATGCGCTAATCACATCCGAAGATTTTGCGTTTGTGGAAGAAGAGTTGTTGGGTAATACAAAAAGCGCATCCTCCACCGTCTCGGGACCGCCTGCCAAATTCGACGCGTGTGGCTCCGCTGTCAACGAAGTCCCGATCAGTGTTGCAAAGGAACAGTTGCTGTCGAACCCAGCGTCGCTTGTTTATTCAGAAAAGTCCGCTTCACACAAATCATCCTTGCCTTCGGTGACTACATCGCGGGAGTCCTTGACTCAGCTGCGGAAACTTCGCAGTCCGTCCGGGGAATTGCAGTTGAGATCGGTCAAGTACGCTGTGAGTAGAGGGATTGCTGGAATGAACTCGGGTTGTCGCAGTCGTCCACAGTCGTCTCATTCATCCGCTCTGCCAACGTCCGTGTCTCGTCCTCGCTCTTCTTTGTCTCGACACAGTCCGACCGACCAGCATCTGTCGGCGCGACCACTGCCGGCGAAGTGCGCGCCGACTGAAAGACAGCGCGGCGGTGTCTGGTCAGTGCTCTCGCAACCGAAAGCTCAACGGGTGTCGTCGGATAGCAGGGGCGTCAGTGTTGTCGACGGCGCACCCGCCTCGACTCCCGGAAAGCCTGCTGCATCGGACAACAGACGGAGGCTCTCTTCAGGCACAAAACTTCCCCGAGCCTGCGGTATCGGAACTGTCACAACGGTACCGCATTGCATCACATATTCCCGAAAGCGTGTAGATCAATCACTCGCGACGCCGGGTGCAGATGCGATAAGTAAGATACCGACCAAGAAGCCGGATCAAAACAAAAACAAAAACCCGACGGTGGATCGAGTGAGTTAGTTGACGACGATTGCTACCTTCGTCATTGCTATGTTCGTTGCCTCTGGGGAACTGCGCGTGTTCTGACTTTGCACGCCATCATGACTGTGTATATATCGCGGCTGTCTTCGGTGTCTGCAGTATGTTGAATTATCAATACTCATTGTTTGCGATCATCGTCATTTGAAATCACGAATATTATTATCGTAAGCCTTGAAGACGACGGTTGGACCATATTATTATTCGCACGTTATTGCTTCTGTGTCGACACCGTTGTAACATTATCGCCGTAATAACAGGGACGTAGATTCTGCGGCATAAAATGTAGGGCCTATACGTCCTAGCAGACTTGGGGTCCATTACATTGTAATTTAAATGCCAATTTTGGAATTGGTGTTTTTTAACTACATTTGGAATTGGTAAAAATGTAATTGGTATTTTGAATTACGTTTCAGTTACATCATGTAGCTTTTTAACTCAAATTATTCGCCACAAACAATAAAATATAATATGTTGCGTATAGCATATGAATAATTGGAATTTGTATTTTTTAGGTGTAATTGGTATTGGTATGCGTAATTGGTGTGGAATTGGAATTTATATAGTGTAGTTGACCCCAAGTCTGCTTCCTAGGCATCGCACATAAATGATACAATATGAAAAATTATTACTAATTGTGCAAGATCATTACACGTTCAGCTGTGGAATAGATATCTTGCTGTTGAGTTCAACTGATGCTGCCTCGGTTTCTACACCGCTACCCTTATTATGTTTCTGTTACATCCTATATATATATATATATATATATATATAGGTTTGTTTGTATCTGACCAGGTGTTGTGTCCAGTTAAATCACTTCTCGCAGTCTATATGGCTTGTGCAATTGTATTCACACACAACGTCAATAAAACGAATGCAGTCGTGTGTGTAGATATTACTGTATCTTTAATCGTTCTCGGTGCGTTTGCAGAACATTTAGTATGGACGACATTGCACTCTGCGGTTGCATCCAAAAGCCGCACAGTGCTCAGCGCAAACTCCCGCCAGTGGCGCGACACACCATTTCACCATTGCGACACCTGCATATACAATTGTGGATAGTGTTTGCATTGGACTATTTTCCCTCTTTCAAGTGCGCAAATAATATGACGTACGAAGTCGTAAACGACAGTTGCGTTGCCCTGGTTACCAGTCGTTTAAACGACTCGGCAACGGTCGATTTTGAATTTAGACTCAAGTTGTGGCAGTGTTGATACGTAATGAGTGACGCCACTGTTGGGGAATGTGTGCTCAGCGATGTCCTGAAAAGTTTACCTTTTGGATAATGATATTAAAACGGCTCAATGACATGATGTTTTTTTTTCACAGGCGGACGATTGGACAACTAAGGCAACAGAACAAGGTGAACAGGAAAAAGACCAAGTAAAGGAATTACAGGTAGAAGAGCAAAGTGAACAGGAAAAAGACCAAGTAAAGGGATTACAGGTAGAAGAGCAAGGTGAACAGGACCAAGACCAAGTAAAGGAATTACAGGTAGAAGAACAAGGTGAACAGGAACAAGACCAAGTAAAGGGATTACAGGTAGAAGGGCAAGGTGAACAGGACCAAGACCAAGTAAAGGAATTACAGGTAGAAGAACAAGGTGAACAGGACCAAGACCAAGTAAAGGAATTACAGGTAGAAGAACAAGGTGAACAGGAACAAGACCAAGTAAAGGGATTACAGGTAGAAGAGCAAGGTGAACAGGACCAAGACCAAGTAAAGGAATTACAGGTAGAAGAACAAGGTGAACAGGAACAAGACCAAGTAAAGGAATTACAGGTAGAAGAACAAGGTGAACAGGAACAAGACCAAGTAAAGGGACAACATGTAGAAGAACAAGGTGAACAGGACCAAAACCAAGTAAAGGAATTACAGGTAGAAGAACAAGGTGAACAGGAACAAGACCAAGTAAAGGGACAACATGTAGAAGAACAAGGTGAACAGGACCAAAACCAAGTAAAGGAATTACAGGTAGAAGAACAAGGTGAACAGGAACAAGACCAAGTAAAGGGAGTACAGGTAGAAGAGCAAGGTGAACAGGAACAAGACCAAGTAAAGGGACAACATGCAGAAGAAACACATGGGGAGATTGAGCAAAATGTGCAAGTGCAACAGGAACAACTTCAAGAGCTGCAAGAGAAAGGGAAACATGATGAGCAAGAAAAAGAGGACGAAGAGAAGCAGGAGAAGGAACAACTGGAACAGGGCCGAGTAGACAAAGAGCAGCAGGAACAAGAGCAACCAATAGACCAAGAACAACGAGAGCAGCAAAAGGAGGAGGAAGAGATCACGTCGAAGCAGCCTGTAGAGGATCAGCCTCAGCCCATTCAACAAGTCGAGCCAACCCCGCAACCTCCGCCTCCTGCGGCAGCTGATACGAAATACCAACCGCTGTGTCCCGACGAAGACCGAGAAGACATGCCGAGGTCTAACTCGCCTCAACCGCAGCCGCAGCACAAATTCGAGTCCAACGACGAGACGGTACAACAGTATCGTGGTAAAGAACTGCTTGTCATCGGGCCTGAAGACGCTATTGATTCGAGCGACCTGGAGTCAGTTGCGACCAAAGACGATTCGCTCGAGTCGCTTAGAGCACCAGCAGCGATGCCACCGAGTGTTGGTCGACGGTCCGACCCGTTCCCCCTGTATGAGGCGTCTGTGTTTGACAGTCTCTACGAGATGGAATATACCCCACCGACTTGGCGGCCCCACTCCATTGACTGGCCAGGCACCGTGCCATTGCCGAAAGGAAGCCCGACATCCACCGACGGGCCAGCAGACATCCCACGCCACACGGAAGCTTCTGTTCCGACGGGAATGCCCAAAATCAGTGAAGGACCAGAGAACGCCGCAGAGATTAAGCAACCTGCAGAACGTGCAGGCGATCCTGTGCCGACGGGAATGCCCAACATAAGTGAAGGACCAGAGAACGCCGCAGATATTAAGCAACCTCCAGAACGTGCAGGCGACGTAGCCGAGAACGAGGAGGGCGTGAAAGGTGAACAACCACCGGAAAGTGCTGGTGACGTAGCCGAGATAGTTGAATGTGACGACCCTAACTGCCATTACACGAAGGGACATGAGTGTCCATGCCAGCCGCTGGACCTGACGCAGGTGATGTCAGCAGACATAGGTCAACGCACCAGTGAAGAGTTACTGGCACGTGTCGTCAGGCAGGCGATATACCCGGTAGACGTCTCCGATCTATCGCAAGAGCCATCAGCGCAGAGTTCCAACCGTAACCGTTGGTCTATGTGATCAGGTTTGAATCTCTCTTGTTTACCGATCATTCAACTTGAGCTGGTTTCAACAGATGTGTGTGCTATGAACGGGCAGAGACAGAGTTATTTCCATTCGTCTCTACAACACATAAACCTTCAGTCGGGTGTAACGAACACTGATATGTTGATTAGTTCATCGGTTGTTGGTCGTGTTCATGTCAGATATGCACTGATCTTCGATTACAACGCGCAGTTAAACTGCCTTTACCTGGTCGTAATACTATGCCTAGCATGACAGTATTTTGTGGTCACCGTAATAATTAGTCATACGAATCGCCACGTGGCAAGACGTAGAAAACGTTTCTTTAAACAATAATGGCGACACCCAATACCTAGTCACACTATTTTGATATTTACTTGTTAATTCATAAAAAAAATTGTATTTAATAATATATGATGGTGTGGTGGTTTATTGCTTACAACACAATCGATAAATTGTGGTTAATGGAATTTGTTGTTTACCAAATTAATGCTCATCACCAAAATGATGCTTCTCGGTTTATTGACTAGAGACTTCGGTTTGAATTCGGAATTTTGTCACATCAAAATGCCATAAGATATCTGATCATATAGTTCATGATAATCTATGATCCCGCTGTCCGATAAACTCTGTCAATAAATCACTGCTTCAACACCATTTCTTCCCTGTTGTAATCTATTTGGCCGGTACCTAGAAGCAAGACGTCGCCAAGAAACCTGACTACCTGTTGCTTGACGCGTCGCTCTTGTACTGAAAGAGATAGACCATCACACAAAAAAATCCAATTAATTAGTGATGGATGTGATGTTTCATAGCATTGTAGGATTAAGACTTCAAAGGGAAATCCAATGTTCTGGTTAACTAGGAGATGTATAGCGCGCGCGTTTAATTAACATTTTCGAAGTAATATTGCACAACATTATAACAATACAATATTATTTTTTCATTCAAATGTAGGCCCTATGAAGAAAACGTACGCCGATCTTAGAGTGGTTGCTCTTCGTCTTTACCTTTACCCCGGTGGTTGTTTTATCGTGTTTTTGTTCTCGAAATTTTCCGATAATTCCTAACTATTATTACAATTTGAGTGAACAGCAGGTTATTGCACAGCGGGAACCCCTTGGCTTTATTATTACAAAATGGGCGCCTCAGCAATTATACAAAATGGTAAGGCCACAATTTGAAGAACACAAAGGAAAAACGATCAGAGGCTACATTACAAAACAATGGGTTAGTGCTGTTATCGGGTTGCCATATTGGTAAAGAATGTTATGTGAAAATATCCGGTGGAACAAAGGGAGGGAGGGACCTTTTGCCGTGCGCTGAAACAATCGTGTATCTATGCCAATGCATGCACAATCGCGTTCGTTATTTAAACGTCAGATCAGCTGATTTAATATCAGTAAGCGTTATTCCTGGTACGATGTATTCTTTGCTGAAACGGTAATTCTATTTGCGTTCTTGTTGTTGTCATGGATACACCATTGTTCCGACTCAGTGGCGCCACTCAGTGTTTCACCACTGCCACTCAGTGTATCACCACTGCCACTCAGTGTATCACCACTGCCACTCAGTGTTTCACCACTGCCACTCAGTGTATCACCACTGCCACTCAGTGTATCACCACTGCCACTCAGTGTTTCACCACTGCCACTCAGTGTATCACCACTGCCACTCAGTGTTTCACCACTGCCACTCAGTGTATCACCACTGCCACAACTTGATTAACCATTCAAAATGGACAGTTACGGAATGATATAAATAATTGGTTGACTGGGCAACGTCACTGTTGCTTAGGACTTGTTACGATATTGAAACTGTGCACTGGAGCATCGTAACATAGTTTTAAACAAAAACGAACGTAATTGTGTTTCTAGACACATTTTCAATACAAACAGTATTAATCATTTTATGATATTTTGATATTGAGAGATTTCCTGAAAAAATTAGGAGTTTTCTAAAAGAAATAAAGATGTGAAGAATATGCATATCAACTGTAAGTTGTGGCAGAGGTGAAATGGTTAGTGGCACCACTGGTAGGGGAGCTTTGTTCTGACTCTCTAATTTAAAGTACAAAATGATGTGTATTTCCGTCGACACTCGATCCCGCGATGCATTGCATTTATACACGCCCGCCGTCTGGCGATCAAAAACATGATATTCCAGGTACCGACTATTAACCAAGCCTTCACAGATGTTGCTGTTTCTCGAATGTGATGCTGTGCGATTATATGGAAATGGGGGGGGGTTTACGGTACGAAATGGAAATGTATTTCTGTTAGCTGTGTTTCGCGAACCAGTAACAAACTAGTCAAACAGAACGCTCTAATGTGGTCTGCTCCTGGACGACGCAGAACCACGAATAACTGTGTGGGATCGCCGATGATCTGCATTGACGCGTGACGCCCTTCAACACATAAAGTCACAAAACGCAACGGAACAGTTATGCAATACGCAAGAGTAGTGCCTTTGCCACAACCAGATCGAAATTTTTCAAATTTAATAAACTTATCGCTTCGTAAATTTAACATCCTACAACGCGATCAGGGATTGCGAGTATGTTACGTCAACGCACGGTCATGCCGGATTAAAACATTCGCCATCGCCGATCACACACTTGAAAACCATCTTGATGTGATGGCGATATGCGAAACGTGGCTGAAGCCTTCGAGCTCCGCCAGTGTGCTAAGTGACATCGTACCAAACGGATATTCAATCAAGCACACGCCTCGCCCTACAGGAAAAGTGGGTGGTGTTACCATCATCCACAAATCAGGAATAAACTTTCGCAAACTGTCCCCCGATGTGTTTCGATCGTTTGAACATATCGAGTGTCGGCTGAAAACACCCACGTTATTTATTATAATTATTATTATTTTTATTATACCGAACTTATAAAGCGTTCTTTTCATACATAAAAGCCTGCTCAAAAGCGCTTTACATAATGAATAGAATAATTATAGACAGTAAAAACAAAGCATAAAAACGATAACATGATAGAAAAATTAAATATTATAGAAGACTGGATATAATAAGATGAATATGTATATACTATATGGATGTGAACAACACAACCTCAGTCTTTTCACTGTTAAGTTTTAGCATGTTTACGCGCATCCATCTTTCAATGTCCGTGAGGCACCTCTCAATTAGTTTCAGGGAATCTGTTTGGGCTGCAACGTCCTTCGGTTTGAACGAGATGTACAACTGGCTGTGATCCGCATAGAAGTGATAACACAGTCCATACCGACGGATAATGGCTCCTATAGTAGTTTTGAGTACATGGTGTATTTTTTCGGGCCGAGTACCGAACCTTGTAGTACACCATGTTCCAGGAGAACTGGATCGGAGTGCTCGCCATCTATGACCACTACCTGGTAACGGTCGTGGAGATACGATGCTATTCAGCCGAGAGAAGCTCCGGAGATTCCGAATAAGTTCTCAAAACGATGCAACATAATTCCATGATCGAAAGTAGCTGACAGATCGATAATGACCAACACTGTGACACACCCATTATCCAGAGACACGAGGATATCGCTTTGCACCTTGAGGAGCGCCGTCTCGGTCGAGTGAGATCTACGGAAGGCTGACTGGAGCTCCTCGTGAAGACCATTACTCACCAGGTGGCGCTCAATCCTTGTATATACAACCTTCTCTAACACCTTAGCAATGAAAGGAAGGTTGGACACAGGTCTGTAGTGTTTCAGGATGTCTGGATCGAGTGTTGGTTTCTTGAGTAGTGGTCGTATTTGAGCACACTTGAATGCACGAGGCACACAGCTGCTATCCATAGAGGCGTTGACAATCGCGGCGATAATAATGAGTAGCTCATCTAGCGTTACCCATGCGCATCGTTGTAATTTACCGCCCGCCGCCATTATCGAAAAACGGCTTGACAACTGCTGTTCTTTGAAGAATAGGGCCGTTTTATCGACCAGCACACCATCAAACCCCTTCCTCTCATTATTATGGGAGACTTAAACGTTCACTTGGACAATACAATACAACGCGGCTAATTAATTATGTGAATGCTATAGGAATGGTGGTGCATGTTCGCTGGCCAACTCACAGGGAAGCGCACACGTTAGACGTACTCTTGATCCGCAACACGGACGAACACGTCGTTCGAAACGTCTAACCATTCTGCCATAAGCTATGACATATACATTGTTCAACACCGCACTTGTCGAATGAAAATCAGATATGGAAAGTTACGCACTATTAATTCTTTTCGACAACATATTCCATTGTTCCGATCGGAAGAGCTTGAATTGCTGAATGTAGAAGAGCTGATTAACCAGTGCGATGATACACTCGTCAGTTTAGTTGATGCACATGCACCTGTGCAAGAAAAACATGTCTGACTACGGCAAGACACAGCGTGGTGTAATGAAAACCTATGGAATGCGAAACGATTGAAACGACATAGAGAAAGAGCTCGGCGAAAATCCAAACTTGAGGTACATTACATTATATTACATTACACTACATTACATTACATTACATTACATTACACTACATTACAGCGTAAGACAGTTAATAGGCTACTTTATACGCAACACAGGCATTAATCGACAACAACTATTCCGAATTGTAAAAGGTCTGCTGCACCGCAAAGTGGGAACTGTGCTAACTACGCACTCGTCAGCAGCTGAAATGGCGAATATCTTTTCAGATTAATTTTTCTTAAAAGATTAACAACATTTGCTGTGAGTTGTCTGCCAGCTCTGGTTGAACAAAGGATGACAGAAATGTAGATACCACCAACTGCTGCACTTCTGTGCTATCTTCTTTCTCCTTAACAACAACAGAAGAGATAAGGAAAATCATCATGGATGCACGACATAAATCGTACGACCTAGATCCAACTCCTATCTGGCTAGTTAGATAATCAATTGATGAACTTCTTCCCATTTTTTCCGCGCATAATCGTGGCATCGCTACAGTAGTCAGTCGTTCGGGATAAATATAAGACTGGTTACATCTTGCCATTAATATAGAAGGCTGGACTAAATACAGAATTAGTGCAAAACTATCGACCTATCTCAAATCTAAAGTAATTGAGCGCGTCGTGGAAAAAACAGCTAAGGGCCCACATGCAAGTGAACAATATGCACGACCAGTCTCAGTCGGCTCAGTCAACATCACTCTACTGAAACAGTGGACCGTGGCTGTGTTATTGTACTTGTAATGCTTGAATTGACCGTTTCATTTGACACCATTGACTTCGGCATTCTGTTGAGCCGACTTACTCACAGACTTTGTGTCACAGGCGCTGTGCTTGAGTGGTTCAGGTCTTGTCCCGTCGCCAACAGCTCGTTCGTATTGGAAGTGACAAATCTTCCCCAAGGTCTGTGCTGTTTGGTGTGCCACAAGGCTTTGTGCCCGGGCCATTGCTGTTTACTGCATACATTACACCACTCGGAGATAACATCAGGACTTTTGGCTTGGACCACCAATTATACGCAAACGACACGCAAATTTACGGATCGTTTTGTCCTGATGGAGATGACCAGCTGAACACAATAGAACGTCTGTGCAATTGCATCGAATAAATACGGGAATGAAGTTGAATGATCAGAAGACGGATCTTGCGGTGTTTGGCGCCAAACACAAGCTGCCACTGATAATGGACAGTCGTATTTTTATTTCCGAATCAACTGTGAGTTCATCATCACATGTTCGTAACCTTGGTGTTGTGTTTGACTCATCGCTCAGCATGACAAACCACGCAAGTGCTATTTGCCGTACAGCGTACATGTACCTTCATAACATAAGTCGTATCAGGCGATATCGTACTAAAGATGCGACCAAATCACTGATGCACGCTTTCGTCATATCTAGATAAGACTACGGGAATTCGCTGCTAACTGGACTGCCACTCGAACAGATGAATAAACACCAACGTATTCAAAACATGGCTGCCAGAAAAATCACGCGCCGCGATCACATGACACAAAGAGACGTTGTTCTACAGGACACATACGTTCGTCCCAGCAACACCTGCTAAACGTGCAGCGAACTAAACTTGTTAGTTTCGATGATCGGTCGTTCCAAGTGATTGGCCCTCGACTGTGGAATTCGCTGTTAATGGAAACTGCGCTTGATAAAAATGTTATTATTATTATAATATATATATATATATATATATATATATATATATATATATATATATATATATATATATATATATATATATATATATATATATATATATATATATATATATATATATATATATATATATATATATATATATATATATATATATATATATATATATATATAATATATATGTATATATATATATATATATATATATATATATATATATATATATATATATATATATATATATATATATATATATATATATACACATTATATATATATATATATATATATATATATATATATATATATATATATATATATATATATATATATATATATATATATATATATATACATATATATATATATATATATATATATATATATATATATATATATATATATATATATATATATATATATATATATATATATATATATATATATATTCAAATGTACGTGCCATCGGCTGAGAAGAGCATGGGTATTACCGGTAATGAATGTTACTCCCAAACACCCACAACACAATTGAGTTTACACCGACATGACGTCACAGCCTGGACGACATGACGTCACCATACGGTCTCATTACCAGCGAGCAGCCCATCCTTTGCATGAACAAGAACAACGGAGAAGAGTCATTGGAATACCTCGCTGCCGCCAGCTGGTGTTGGAATTAAATACTCGGAACAGAACAAAGTCCGATATGATTACAATATATTGCTGTCAGTCATTGACGTCAGAGCGAAAGCCAAGCCCTTCAACAAATTAATTCACATCGTGGTGGGGGCCTCTCCTTTCGGTGGAAAACAGGAAACACGCTAACAAAGCAACCTCAGCCAACGCGTAGCTCCCAAATCAAAATTAATATTCCAGCACTTCTAAACAAGCGGCACTGCGCGCTTAATTAATTGTGACGGCGACCGGCTGTAGGTTCACACTGTTAACCTGCAGTCGTCTCTGGGCAACCTGAAGCTGTGAGGCACACCACCCTTGCAGAAGCGAAAATCGTCGTTGGCTGTTGACATTATCCACTACCAAGACGACACCGAAACGTTGCGTTTCTTCCAGTGATATTTGGACACATTCTTTGGTCGTCGCGCGTCATCTCAAATAGATGCCTCTGTGGTCGTAGCTTCGTAGCTGCTTGTTGCCACAGTGGCCTGATGCTGCAGGATGGAAATGTCGTCGACAGCGGCACGTGTTGGGCCGTCGAAAAAGGATTCGTTACGGCTGTCCAACAACCGAGAATGGATACAAAAGATCTGCATCTTCTGCATGTGCGTCGTGCCAGTCGTGGCGATGCTGATAGTGACTACGTCGATAATATTCCAGCGCACTAGTGATCAGGTCAACAGCGAGAAGGCTGGAGAGGCCATCAAATTCAGGTAAGCAACTCGCGCAAGTTGTAGTTGCGTTGATACTGCAAGCTTGTTAACAAATGCATGTCAACGCATTTGAATGTAAATGGAAATGTTTCACTTGATTCAAATGGAAATGTTTCACTTGATTCAAATAGAAATGCCATTTTCTAGGAACGCATTCAAATGCAAATGTTTTGGGGTCGCACTCAAATACAAATGCTTTGTTTACACATCTGTAAATGCATTTGAATTCAGTTCAAATGTTTTGGCTTTATAGTAATGTTTTGTTTTATTTGGAGAAAAAATAATGATTTTTCCAGGCTAACAGTCACTAGTTAGAACAAGATAAAGTTTTGGCAGGTGGAAATGGAAGGTAGGAATAGACGATGAATAGTTTACTGCGAACAATAGCAGGGAATGAAATTCAAATCATCCAGGTAGACCAGAACTGAAGGGGAATCCAAGACAATAGACTGTCCACTGGGATGATAACATGGAGGATAATTACAGCTACCACTAATCTTTCTCTCTCTCTCTCTCTCTCTCTCTCTTTCTCTCTCTCTCTCTCTCTCTCTCTCTCTCTCTCTCTCTCTCTCTCTCTCTCTCTCTCTCTTTCTCTCTCTCTCTCTCTCTCTCTCTCTCTCTCTCTCTCTCTCTCTCTCTCTCTCTCTCTCTCTCTCTCTCTCTCTCTCTCTCTCTCTCTCTCTCTCTCTCTCTCTCTCTCTCTCTCTCTCTCTCTCTCTCTGTCTCTACTCTCTCTCTCTCTCTCTCTCTCTCTCTCTCTCTCTCTCTCTCTCTCTCTCTCTCTCTCTCTCTCTCTCTCTCTCTCTCTCTCTCTCTCTCTCTCTCTCTCTCTCTCTCTCTCTGGCTGTAAATATTTAAGGTTGGCATTGCTAATGTTTACTCCCCCAATGAGCTGCCACCTCAACCCACCCAACAGTGCCACCTCAACCCACCCCAACAGTGCCAACACAACACAAGGAGTCATTTGTCTGTATTTTTCATTGAACAGGTAATCTCTAAAGCCATCAACTTATAGTCCAGTTGGTCTTTTCGTGTTGTATGAATAACAGCTCAGCCACTGAGCAGTGTTGACCACGGGCCCAGTCAATATGTTGTGAAAGTAGCTTCACATGTCTGACAATGATTCCATAATCTGCTCACTACAGAGCACTTTCTCAAAGAGTACGTTGAGAAAGTGGATTCACAGGTCAAACAATGATTCAATAATCTGCTGAGGATACTACTCACTACAGTGCACTGTTTTCCAATGGCATGTTCAGAACTTGTGAAAGTGAACTGAACGATAATAATTATTCAAAGAATTACTCATGCATTTGATTGAGCATTTGACAAATCAAATGTTTGTTGGTCGCATGCAAATACAAATGTTTAAGGTACGCATTCAAATGCAAATGCATTTACAATTTCACGAAGGAATTTTAATGCGCATTCAAATGCTATTGCATTTGTTAATAAGTCTGGTTGATAGCATTATCCATGTATAATAAAAATAGTATTCAATACCTTTTACACAGGTGCCAAGTTGTAGAGTTAGGAGGAAGGACGTTCTCCTGTTGGAGATGAAATAATTAAGGAAGGAAGGTATATTTGAAAACAATATTATCTCAAGTGTATCGTTTTATGCAGTATGTAGCCACTTTTATAGAAAATGTGGAATTGTTTCAAAAAAGGAGATTATTTGAGAAAGAAGAAGAAGCGGAAGCTGTTACAAAATTGGCAAAAAGAAGGAGATATCCTAACACTAATGACGGGGTGTGGCCGGGGACTCAACCTACGTTCTCCACCTGTTTTTTGAGGCCAACCTCTCATCTCCCACCTGTTTGCGGGGCCAACTTCCCACCATTTTTGAAAGTCCTCCTCCCGCCTTCCGCCATTCCCATTTTCCACCAATCTTAGGTTCAACTTCCCACCATTTTTGAAAGTCCTCCTCCCGCCTTCCGCCATTCCCATCTTCTACCAATCTTAGGGCCAACTGTCCACCATTTTTGAAAGTCCTCCTCCCGCCTTCCGCCATTCTCATCTTCTACCAATCTTAGGGCCAACCTCCCACCATTTTTTAAAGTCCTCCACCTCGTTCCCCATTCCCATCTTCCACCAATCTTAGGGCCAACTTCCCACCATTTTTTAAAGTCCTCCTCCCGCCTCCCGCTATTCCCACCTCCCGCAAATTACTGAGGCCAACTTCCCACCTCCCACTTCCTGGCCACACCCCCCACTGAAACCATGCACAAACGGCACTAAGAGGCAGGAGGTTTATATAAAATTTTAAACGCATAAAATGTTTCAATTTATTGAAGTGCCATGAAACGTGAGACTGCAAACCGAATATATTGCAGATGCTTAAAACAATCACCATCACCACCCATCCCGCTATGTAAAACAACATGATCGGCATTGTCGTCATCCCGCTTTGTCATTATCGCCACCATTATCATTATTATCGTTCCTTGTCATCATCAACCGTCGTCGTCATTCACCAACACTGCCGTCTTCTCACATCCACACGAGCGCCCTGGCGCCGACTGTGTCGCGTCCTCCTAATGCAACGCGCTCTATCCGATCCCCCGTGCAGCATCGAGGCGATCGACGTCATCCACTACCTGCAGATCGAGCGCGACATGACAGCCTCCTACCAGAGCTCCTTCAACCACGTCACAAAGACGAATATCGTCGAACAGTACCTGCTGACGGACGCCGCTCTCGACCGCTTGTCGGTGTGGCCGATCGCCGAGGAGGGTGTCCACACGGACTTCAAGACGAAGCGCGACTTCCTCATCTACCTCAACCAGTTCCGCTACGAGATGAACTCGGCGTACGCTGTCGCCAACATCGAAATGGAGTCATTCACGGCCATCATCAACCAGCTCGACGCCTGGTTCTCGCGCGCCGTGCTCAAGGCGAAGTCGGTCAGCACGTGGAAGGAACTCGTCGCGCTGCAGTACTTGTTCGACGCGAACAAGGCGTTCGCTACCGAGGTGGCGTACGGCACACGGTTCTTCACCAACGGCGGCTTCATCAGCGTGTCTGACTACGTCGCCTTCGCGCAGATTCGAGCCATTGTCAACATCAGGTATGTTGTGTCAACGGAGTGTTGTGCTTGTGTAGCGGTTGATGTCAATGCATCGTGTGCGTGCGTGCGTGCGTGCGTGCGTGGATATAGGTGAACGAATAGTCTTCGCGTAGTAATTACAGCGTACCTGAATGCTTCCCATATCAGTTGAATTAGTGTTGGAAAGAACATGTCTGCCGTTGGTGGAATGTACATGTACAGCACTTTGAGTAGTCCTAAGGACTGATACAGAGCTATATGAGAACTTACCTTTAATTCATCAACTGTGTTGTTTTCAGCCTGGAGTCGGCTATCTCCTATTCGGAAGTCGTACGAGACAGATACTTAGAACACATGGAAAAAAACATGTCGGTCACCAATCAGGTCAGTGGACCGTAACCACGTAAATGTGTTCGCTTACTCAAATCATGTAACCCGAAATCTTACTATTATCGAGCAAGTGTTTGTATGTTATTTTTTTGACATTCGCCCAGTTATTACCCTATCTAGTTATTACATACAGTTGTCCGCAACGAATGAGTGTTTTGGTCGATTTTCCGAAGTTACGTAAAGTTGGCAGCACACCACCCGATTGTCTACGCTGCGACGGTCGAGATGCGTCGGACAATCGGGCGGTGTGCGGCGTGCTTAAGACAAGGGCAAGGCGTCGCTAGAAGTTCCTATAATTGCCAGCGTTACGTCGCAATCTCGAGAGATATTGACTGGCAGCACTAAGTACCAAAGCATAGGTTGATATTTCTGTGAAAACGTTTTTAAATATTGTTTTCGTGACAGTCATTTGCGAACTACCAAGTTATCCCGCCCGGTGGTGGGCATTTTTGCTAGTACAGGACTAATTCATATATAGCAACGTTCTAGCAACCGACTAGTCTTATGTTGTGGTTACTGCAATTGTATGGTGTTTCGATATCTCATTCAACTAGCCAGCCTTTTTCAGAACATTATCGCCAAGCCGACTTTAATATGCTCGTATTGAGGGTGGTCACTGCCAGGGCTCAGAACTCTGGCATGTAAAGCGGATGGGCTAACCACTACACCACCGCGCCATCTTCTTATACTACTGCGCCATGTGAACGATATTGTTGCAATATGTACATATGATACTCCTCTGTAACATTCATGGAGTCACCCCATACCCTTTAACATGTTTCATGATTTCTGAGGTGTTCCATCAAGGCCACCCACGCAATATCTCTTTCGCTGATGCGACATACTTGCGGGGTTTGCCAAATTGGAATGTGCGCGCGTGTGTACTGTCTTGAAAGCTATACGAAATTACACCGAACATCTTAAGACCGGTTTACACGAGAGACTAATTGTCCAGTTGATCGGCCTACACGTGAAACAAATGTGAACAAATTGGTCGTGTCATCGCGAGACCGATTAGCTAGGCCAATTTGTGGAAACGATTGTGTCACTGGAATTGGGGATGACCTCAATTTGGCCGACAATCATCAAAGCTCAAACCGGGAGTGGCGCGAGTCAAGATTTAAGTCACAGTGTTTAGACACGTCGCTCATCTAAACGCGCTCATAATGTAGCTGCGTATTGTCATGCGACACGGTGTCGTCCGACCAACTGGGCCACAAATCGCCTGTACACTAAACAAGCCTTTTGAGAGCAGCAGCATCACGTACAATTAAAAAAGAGCCACAACAGACACATCTGCGATTTTACGACATTGTTGTTTTGTCGTTTATTGAAATCGAAATACGTTTATTACAGATAACGACCATGCGAAACGACATCTTCAATCGTAGTGCTCTCCCGGGGAAGATCGGCGAGTCCTCGAGGCAGCTGACTATCTCGTGGTTCTACAACGCCACGGGCTTCATGAACGAGCTCTTTAAAGTCGTCAGCGCAGTCAATGTGTACATCGCTGCCGAGGCCACCAACTCGTACAAGTCCGGCAGCATCAGCATCATCACTCTCAGTATATTCTTCTGCGTCATCGCGCCGTTTTGTTTCCTTGTGGGCAACGTTGTGTTGTCGCAACTGACGAAGAAAAACGAAATGGAGTTCTATGCCGAGAAAAGGTGATGGTGTAATAATTAATTTGTTTAAGTCAATCGGGACGGTAAATTTCTGGGGAAGGCGGGACCGCAGATTTTTCACGTTTGTAATTTGTTTTTATATATACCTCTTGGTGCCAGTTGGACCGTATAATTCAAGCAAGGGACTGTAAGCGAAAATTTAAACAAATCGATTCACGATGTAATGAATATGTCAATTACTAATACACTTTAGGTAATTAGAAGAAGTGAATTGTATCGTCATAAACGTTCGTGATGTGCTTTTAAACATCAATACGACTCACAAAAACGTTATATAATAATCGCATAATCGCAAACGTGTTCAGTCTCCCATTAGTCATTAATATCTGTGGCTGCTCCGTCACGCTGAAACCGAATATCCGTGACGCGGCTCATTACCGGAACACGCAGACGAGATCAGTTTTGTTCAGTCTACATTGGTTGCCTGTTCGCCAGCGAATCGAATTCAAGCTTCTTTTGCTTGTGTATCGCGCTCTGCATCATATCGGCCCAGTGCATCTGTCGTCACTAGTGACACCACACACACCGACCCGAACACTGAGATCGCATCGGCCCAGTGTATCTGTCGTCACTGGTGACACCATACACATCGACCCGAACACTGAGATCACATCGGCCCAGTGTATCTGTCGTCACTGGTGACACCACACACACCGACCCGAACCCTGAGATCACATCGGCCCAGTGTGTCTATCGTCACGAGTGACACCATACACACCGACCCGAACACTGAGATCACATCGGCCCAGTGTATCTGTCGTCACTAGTGACACCATACACACCGACCCGAACACTGAGATCCGCCGATCAAGGTCTAGTGACTATATCGCGGTTACGGCGCGGTACGATCGCTATAATGGTCGTCGGACCTTTTCCGCGGCAAGGCCGACACTATGGCGCGCCCCATCTCCCGCAGTCAGGGAAGGGTATATATATATATATATATATATATATATATATATATATATATATATATATATATATATATATATATATATATATATATATTTCGTGAAACCTTTGGAACAATCTGTTGCTAGCAGAAGTGACATCTTAATTACTAAGACGTTATACTTATTTATCTTATTAATGTTGTGTAAATTGTTTTTATTCAACTTATTTATTTACTAAGTATTATCTTGTTAGCGCCTTTGACACCCGGCGCCTTACAAATAGTCTATTTTACTGCGGGTCGAAGGGACCGGGGTTCGAAACACCTGTTACAGTTTTAAAATGTCGTTCACCCCCATTTAGCCACTATGCATTTCAATAACTGTTTTATATTTTTTCTAGTAATCCTTTTATAATACATAATAACCTACTTTATAACCTAATATGTACGCATATAATATTAACAAATGCATTTTTGTATCTGTATTTTTATTCAATTTCATGATTGTTAAATCAATAAATTATAATTTTAATGTTTAGATCGTATCGGTGACAAAATGCGTTTCTTGTGCAGCTCACAGACGCGAAACGACAGCGACGCGAAGACTAACCGAACGATGTGTAACGTCATCAAGTCGCGCCTGCATGGCCACGGCAACACGGCCAAGAAGATGGCGAGCGGCTGTAGATCGCTGCCGCAGGTCGGCATCCTTGTCGCCGAGGTCGTCGGCATCCCCCGCCAGATGTCGAGGCGAAACTTCAGAATGGTGAGTCACCAGCAGCGCGAGCAACGACGCGGGGATGTTGTGTGAATAACCATTGCCTTCTTCTTCTCAGCTTGTTCACTTCCGTGGTGGGGTATCACTGATTTTACTGAAATAATGGGGGGGGGGTGGGGCGGTGGCTCAGCGGTTAAAAGGCTGGACTGTCAATCAGGAGAACCGGGGTTCGAGTCCTTCTGTTTCCGTTTCGGCCAATTTTGGTCACTCCAGTTTGTTTTTCGGATGGCTTCAAAACCCCGAGGTCGCTTCATGGGGCGCGATGGCATACCGGTTAGAAGGCCGGACTCTCAGTCGAGAGAACCCGGTTTCAAATCCCACTGCTGTCGCTTCGAACCTTTGGCAAGTTTGATCACCCCACGTTGCCACAGTTCACTCAGCTGTATAAATGAGTACCTGGCAATACAGACAATGGTGGAAATGTGAACGAATAGTCTTTGCGCAATTGCGGCGTGGCTGAATGTTTCCCAGTGAAGTTGAGATGGCATTGGAATGAACAGGTCTGCCTGGGGATGAAGTGTAAAAGTGCTTTGAGCGGTCCTACGGACTGGATACCGCGCTATATGAGAATTTACCTTTTTCTACCTTATGTCTGTGCCACGGGAAGTAAAGCTAAGTTGCCGTGGACTCATTGACTCTACTCTGAAAATAGGATGTGCGCTGAGTTAGCGGCTGCGTGGAAAACATCCTACAAGTGGCGGTGGTGCTACTGTGTCAAAACATCCTACAAGCGGCGGTGGTGCTGCTGTGTCAAAATATCCTACAAGCGGCGGTGGTGCTACTGTGTTAAAATATCCTACAAGCAACGGAATCCAACAAAAACAAGAACAAGAGCGCGTATGAGTAAAACTCGAGCAGAATGACGATGCCTGATTTCCCAGCATATTTCCTCTGCCACACTGATGACTTATTGTCTTCTTCACTCAGTCATTCGTCTTACTTTTGGTATTTATCTTCTCCTTGTAGCACGCTCTTCTACTTTCTCTTTGGCAATCTCACCTATTCTCAGAATATGCATTCTCAGTATTTTCCCAGCTCGCGATGACCAATAACTCAAATCACATTGAGGGCCGAACGGGGGGGGGGGGTGGACGAACGGAAGGGAAAGAGACAGGACGATCATTTCGAAGACAGAGGAAACATGCTGCGAAATCTGTGATGTGGCTTCCATCCTGCAAACCACCCAAACTCGTTTACCTGCTCAGTTCGGATGTGGTTGAAGCATGTAGCTTAGCCATATCCAGGATTGTTTTACCATGGCCAATTCAGCTGGTTGCCCCGAACCAACGCGAGTAGACGACCTTCATTTGCTACGTGGCATTGCTCCACCGTCGAACAGCAGGAGACCCTTATCACAAATAGACCGGACCAAGCAGGAATTATTCAACTCATTATTCCAAAATGAGCCAGCACCCAAAATGTTGAAGTCCGGGAATAGCTTCCTTCCGAGTGTGACAAAATGGAACATATCCTAGAATGCCCCCTTCTGCCAGAGCCTTGCGGACCAGGCGATTTGGCAGTTTCTGAACGTATGTGCCAGAGCCGGCGTTTTGCAGTGGCGTGATGTTACATAGCAACAGTGCAATGTTATTGTCCCCTCTGATGATCTTCACCGTGTTTCCTGGTGATTGTTGGAAACATTGGCACCATCGTTGAATGTCTTTCACGAAAGCTCCGTTCCCTGATCGTGCATAGACGTCACCAGCAAACGTTCGACTTTGTTTCGAACGCGTCCACAAAAACGTGGCGTTCCGGATGCAAACTTCTAACGCTAACCCATTCATCAATGTATTTGCTAAACGGGTTGACGGTTACCGCGCTATATAAGAACGCACTTTTACCTTTACATGCGTTCACCATCTGTTCGCAGGCGGCAAACGTGATTAAAGCGTTTGACAGATGCCTGGATTCGGTGGCGTCGCGGCACAACGTTATCCAGAAGAAGGACGGCTACACAGTGACCGTGGCGTCAGGTAACTAACGTACACTGTTGAGAACATGTTTCTTTCGTGCAGTCTTCTGGACACTCTGTGGCTAGCAGAAGTGATATTTTAATGACTAGGTCGTTTGACTTATTTATCTTATTGTTTATTTAACTTATCTGCTTAACTTATATGTTTATGTAATGTATCGACTTAACTTAGTTGTTAATTTAACTTGTTTATTTATCTTATTTAATTAACTTATTCCACATATTTATTTAACTTCTGTTTACTTGTTTACTTAAATTTTTTTGAATTTTTACTTTTTAACTTATTTTAAATTAACTTAATAATAAGTTATTATCAATAACTTGAAAAGGTAAAATAAAAATGTGTTTAAAAGACAAGTAAACATAAGTTAAATAATGTAAATAAATAAGTTGAATAAAAACAATTTACATAAATAATAAGATAAATAAGTAAAACGTCTTAGTAATTAAAATGTCGCTTCTGCTATTGTTCCGAAGGTTCCACAATATATATATATATATATATATATATATATATATATATATATATATATATATATATATATATATATATATATATATATATATATATATATATATAATAATATTTCGTGGAATATTTTTAATATACCTTTTCCAGTTATTCATAATAACTTCGTATTATCTTGTTAGCGCCTTTGAGCAGGTGTTTAACCCGGACACACGGCGCCTTACAAATGTATAATAAAATAGTAACATAATTGTCGTTGCATAATTATGTTCGTAATGTTTATAGTGTAAGAGTATTTTTGCTTCGATCACAAGTTCACGGCGCTGGTTTTTGACGTGGATCTTAAGATATCTTGTTTAAGGAACGCGAAACGCAGAGGACGAGTCTGCATTTGAAATTATTAGAAGATAAACGTAAATGTCTGAACATACATTAATATGCCACTTCAGTTCAGTGGACACTTCAGTTCAGTTCAGTTCAGCAGCGGGCAACACAGTGTATGCTAAGCCCCTATTTGACTGCAGACGAACGCTCGCGATGACGTATTGAATTATTGTGGCACATCTAGCATTCGGAAATGTTCGACTATTGTTAAAACAGGCATAGCATATAATACCGTTTCCCACACAAAATATCAGCCAAAAATAGTGTTTTGTTGTGTGGGCGCATTTCTCCCGGGCGTGACGTAAGCCTTAGTAGTTATACAAGCTGCTCTGCGTGTGTTTCGCCCGCTAGGAGTAGCCACCGACACATGCCACAATCAAGCAGCTCTGCTGGTCCAGTTCGCCATCGACTTGCTGCAAAAGGTGGAAGCCCTGCCGCTGATCAACAACCACAGACTGCTTATCCGCATCGGCATCAACGCTGGTAAATAAGTGTCGGTTCGTCAGTCTGTCTGTCCCGTTGTTCTTTTTCTGTCCCAGGCAGTGCGTCTGTCTATCGTCCGTCCGTCCGACTGAAATGTTCCTTTGTCCGCTGGACTCCGTTTGTCCGTCTGTCTGTATATCTGTCTGTCTGTCCGTTTGACTGTATTGTCCTTTTGTCTGCTGGACTCAGTTCGTCTGTGTGGCGGCCTGTAAGTCTGCCCCATATATGTTTGCATACACTAGGCTGTCTCCCCATTCGTGCATTCGTTTGTGCCTCATTGTATCGCTAGGTCAAAGTCTTGTCTACACTCCTAGGAACTATAGAGGCTGGCGTCATCGAACAGGGCACGGACGTATTGATGGGCTACTTCAGCGGTCGACCGGTGTCTGTTGCGGAGTCTGTCGCGGCAATGAGTAAAGGTGGATCTGCATCTTTTCCACAAACTCGACAAATGTTACAGATACAAAGACTGAAAGTTTCTATATTGAAATCATAAAATAGAGTATGAACTATATCTATTATATCATCTTGATTGCTTGATTGTTAATGAACTACAATTTTATTAATATACTAGCCGAGTTACCCCGACGTTGCACGGGAGAAAAGGCAGCCACTGCGAGACCTTATGACCCCTCGCTATACCTAGTAAACTTTGGTGTAGATCACGTAACTGTGACTATGTGCAATCGTAGAAAATACGCTACCACAAACTACGTTATATTATAGAAAGCATAGGCATAACCCTCTGGTGTGTCCGTTTTACAGAGAACGAAATCCTTGTGACGAATCACACCTATCAGCTGCTTCTATATCACGTTTCCATCATGGAGAAAGTTGAAGAGTCCAACATTGACATCCAGGTAATATTCACAGCCGAGGTGACTGCTAATTTTTGCCGAGTTTTGATTGTGACATATCACTGGGGGGGGGGAACATGCACGGCTGTATGTGTCGACAGTCAACCATAATTTCTTTAAATAGCTTCTGTCGGAAAAAAATTATGACAATTACCATATCCAACTTAACTATTTGTCCCATAACGGTTAACTTTTATATCATTATTATTGGGATGTTAAGTCAACTGTGTTTTCAAAATTGATTCCTTTGCGACCATCATTAAGTCCAGATTAGGTATTAGTGTCATCTCCGAAACAAAACTGGCGAGATAATATGGGGTATTCAATTTCGAAAGTCAGCCTTTTCATGAAGGGTAATTGCATCTAAGAGAGCATCGAGAAAATGTGATAATAATTAACATATTAATGCCTCTTGTACAAAACGAATGAATGAAATACATACTACTTGCACTTATAGGACGAACAGGGCCCCAACTATTGGATTCGACCAAACAAGCATGGCACATCCAAAGCGAGTGGCTTCACCATGACATCTTCCGGAACTTCGTGGACAGGTAGGTCATATTATTTCCTTGCCTGCTTTTCAGAAGAGGCTGCCCGAAATAGCATAGTTTTAATCGCCAGACGGTGAATACGTCACACCGCAAGGATCGTCGTCAACAAGACATTCGTATAATGCATATATTTCAATTTATGTTTTAGAGTTTAGATGGTATGACTATACGAGTTTTCATCGTGGTGTAACTCACTGTTCGGCGGTTAATATTACGTGCCGTGGTGTATCTATATCAGTGGCATAATTTGAATAAGATAAACAATTTATGACAATACAAATTCCTGCGATTATTTTGTAATTTGCACGTCTGACGTTTCGATCATTTGTGACGCGTTCGAGCAAGCGTTGGCATAGAAACACCACTGTTTTGCCGCGCCCACGAATTTAATCGCGTATCTAATGCTATATAATGCTATCTAATGCTATCTGATGCTAGCCATCGTTGCCGCCTCGTATTACGTAGAGGCAGCGCTTGACACCTTAGAAAACTAACCCGTCGACTTGGTCCTTCCGACGCAAACGTACGTCGGGTGCTACAACGTAAGACTTAAAACAGACACGCACTAACCGTTTAACACGTGTATTCCGTGACCTACCACCTGCACAGCTGCGTGAAGCGCGATATTTTCGTAACTCAACCCGCGCACGGCGTTACGGTTGTGATGCTACGGTTTTCCTCAAAAAACGTCATAATTTTATATTTGTGCACATTTATTGTCAAGTAACTTAAGTGATATACGTGTAATAATTACTATATACACGAAATACGCGTTTATTGTGTGTGTTTATTGTATTTTAATAATGTTCCGAATATCCCAGGCAAGTTAGTTTTCACTGGCCTGTATCACCATCTTTAGTTAGAAATGAGAGTTTCCTGCCTATGCCAAAAATTATGTTGACATCAGACCGACCACTTTTTGTGTTGTGGTGCTAGCGTTGTGATTTCTGTTAAATAGCTGCAAGCATAACTGCTGGTAGGCTTACGGTGTATTCTGTGCTGATATAACATGTTTAAAACTGTGATCGGCCGCGCGTTGTCGCGATTGTACTTCAGACAGTTTGTAGACAAACCAAAGGCGTCATGGGTCGTGTCGGGTAGCTTCTATTGCAAATCTCTATATCTATATTCAATCTCTATATTCAAACACACCATAATGTTTGTCGTGTGTTTCCTTCATTTGTAAATCTCTATATCTATATTCAATCTCTATAATCTATATTCAATCTCTATATCCAAACACACCATACTGTTTGTCGAGTGTTTCCTTCGTATGCAAATCTCTATATCTATATTCAATCTCTATATCTGTATTCAATCTCTATATCCAAACACACCATAATGTTTATCGTTTGTTTCCTTCATTTGCAAATCTCTATATCTATATTCAATCTCCATATTCAAGTACGCCATAACGTTTGTCGTGTGTTTCCTTCATTTGCAAATCTCTATATCTATATTCAATCTCTATATCCAAACACCATACTGTTTGTCGTGTGTTTCCTTCATTTGCAAATCTCTATATCTATATTCAATCTTTATAATCTATATTCAATCTCTATATCCAAACACACCATAATGTTTGTCGTGTGTTTCCTTCATTTGCAAATCTCTCTCTCTCTCTCTCTCTCTCTCTCTCTCTCTCTATATATATATATATATATATATATATATATATATATATATATATATATATATATATATATATATATATATATATATATATATATATATATATATATCAATCTCTATATCCAAACACGCCATAATGTTTGTCCTGTGTTTCCTTCATTTGCAGCGTCGTCGAACTACGAACGCAGCCTAACTGACATGGCTGTTTACGACATCGAGTAGACCTACACTGCCCTCTGTCGGATGGAACAACCTCATTGTTGGCAAGCGTAAACTCGACACCGAATTGGAGACAACATTATTGCTTGACGTGTTTAGCATTTGGTACATATCCCGTTGTAGTCTCGCTTACACGGGACGCAAAGCGATTATCGTTGGTTAACTGAACACTGTTTTACAGGGTATTGCGTCACTTATTGTACTAGTATTTATAACTAGTATTGTACTAGTATTTATAACAAGTCATGTCAACTGTCAGAAACATCTGGCAATCGCTGGAGCATAGTTGCAGTCAAATGTCACGTTATATTCAGGGGCGGATCTAGGATTTGACCAACGGGGGGGGGGGGAGCGCAGCCACCCATGCAAGGGAGTCCGGGGAATGTATTTTTACTATACTGGAAATGGTGTATTCCCGGGCATTAGTATACTCAGAAGTCTGGTGGATTATTTGTGAACCACCCTGGATAATGTTTTTAAATTAACAAAACTAAATCAGATGAAGGAACACGTTGAAATGTTTAACGTATTTGTGTAGTGTACGTAGACGTATGGTTAGTGTACATCAATCAGTAGCAGTCCGATGAGCGCTCAGAGGATTAATAAAAAGCGTTCTTCTTGGATGCTTCCTGTTGTACTTGTCAATAATTGCTTGGATGTCGAGTTTGACATCCTTGTGTACACGAAGTAGCACCAACGTATTGAGGCGTTCCTGGTGCTTGGTGCTCCGTGTTACGGCTTGCACCAGTTTTACTGCATTTGAGCACATTTACCTGGAAGTTGCACTCATAGTTTCCTGTAGGTGATCGGGTTTTGTTTCTTCTGATGAATCCCATTTCTTCTTCGGCAGTCTGACTTAAACTGGCATTGACCCTTGGGATGGTAAGCCATGACAACAGCATTCAAGGAGATCGGCTATGTTAACAAATGTCAGCTTGCCCACGTTATTGGATGGGAGCTTCAGGCCGAGCACAGCTGTTCTGTGATCGCACTGAATCTGGTGTTAAATTCCTGTAGAAGGTGGTCTACGAATTGTAGGAAAACTAAGCGTCGCCAGTATATTCCTGGAGTGTCTGCCTCTACGTTGTTTTTCATGGTCTGCCTCCCACACCGTCTAGAGGTCGAGATCACTGTTCCAGCAATGTTGACCATCTCTTCGGTTATCTTGCAGACCTCACTGTACTCCGCATCTGCATTTTGTCTGATGACGATAAAGTTACCAAAGTGACTTCTTCGTAGGCCCGACAACATCCTCCGTAGAACCGTGGAGGCATATAGTCTACTCAAACATGAACCGATTCACTTGGAATGCAGCGATGAATGCAAAGCTTGACATCGCCCCACTTGCTGCCCTCGTTGTTCGAAATTCACTTGGAATGCAGCGATGAATGCAAAGCTTGACATCGCCCCACTTGCTGCCCTCGTTGTTCGAAATTCACTTGGAATGCAGCGATGAATGCAAAGCTTGACATCGCCCCACTTGCTGCCCTCGTTGTTCGAAATTCACTTGGAATGCAGCGATGAATGCAAAGCTTGACATCGCCCCACTTGCTGCCCTCGTTGTTCGAAATTCACTTGGAATGCAGCGATGAATGCAAAGCTTGACATCGCCCCACTTGCTGCCCTCGTTGTTCGAAATTGCAGCCAGGCAATCAAGAATAGTTGAATATATTTTACGAAACTCCTCCAGTGTAGTGTGTCGTTCCACGCACCTTGTTTGACAAAGTAGTTTAACCTTTCCAACACCCGCTTCCTTAAAAATGCACGCTTCCCGGGATGTTGATCTCTTCGGTAGATTGTTCTAGTCGTCTTTTTCTCTTGGGTAAGTATTTGAAGAATATAGCAAGAGTCTGCAGGGTGGACATCACGTTTTGTACTCCATGAACCTTGCATGGCCTGGATAGTACCATATTCAGGCTGTGGCTGTGGACAAAGCCCCCAAAAATTATGTTTTCAAGAAAAACGGGGGGGGGGGGGAGCGTGCGCCACAAGCCCCCTGGATCCCACCTGATATTGGTAACACCGTGATGTTGTGTTTTACTAATGGTAGAAGATCTGTGTTTTATTTTTAGGAAATACTTGACTTTCATCTAGTTGGAATATTAATTGTAATTGTGAACTTTTCATCTTAGAAGCCACAGACCGGTACGTCTGTTGTGTAGTAAATCTATTCCAATCTCGTAGCGCGCTCGTACGTGCATGCCTTCGAGCGGTAATGCAGTTATAGTAATCAGATATCACGAGTATAGCCGTTGTCAGTAAAGCACATATATAAGAGAACTGGGTTGTTGTAACACGGGTAAGTTGTAACAGATATGACTACTAATGTAAGATCGCAATGTGTTCATCGATAGTTTTAGGCATGTAATGTGTGATAACATGTAATGTGTGATATCATGTAATGTGTGATATCATGTAATGTGTGATATCATGTGGATCTTTGACAACGTAAAAGATTGCTCCATTTTAAAGAGAAAACGTTTTTCAGTGATGGTGGCTGGGGCAGCCAGTATATGATTGTTTTTAGTTTAGTACTTTCAGTATAAGCTTTTAAGATAAACCAACCATTTCTTCTTAAATTAAGATTAATAAAACTTTCACTTATTTACTTGCCCTGCATCCGGGTAACTTGTAACTCAGTAGAAGACCTCATGAACCACATCAGTGCGCAAATGTGTATTGCATTAAGCATTTATTGATGAACTGGCTATATGCGGGACATTATTGCGGTTTTGTGTAACGTTGATGTAATGCGTATTCAGTTTAAATCATACTATTCCTGGGTGTTCTGCCGGTTGTTTGTCGTACGTACACAGTTGATGTCAAACACTAATACTATTGATGTGCCTTGGTTTACAAATGCTACTAGATTGTTGTAAATGTCACAATTGAAAGATCTGTAGAACTTGGTTCTGTCGAAGTTGGATGAATAGTAAGTCCCGGTTGTATCGAAGCGTGTCATTGGTCTCCATCGAGTCATCGCTCGGATAAGATTTGACAAGATTGTCATCCAAACAAAAACAAAGCTTTTTTAATGTTCCATGCCACATCTTCAAGCAGACATAAACATTAATCATTTATATTAAAATGGTCATGTCTCTCAGCATGCTTGGACAACAGAGCTTAACATTCATGTATGTTAATTTATACAGCTGGAGAGAGGAGACAGCTACAACATCTGAGGGAAACGCGCACGCCAATCGATGATTTGATATGAAATTTTCCTAATGAAAAATAGTCAGATTGATTGATTTTTTGTTTTTATCACATACACCTGTTCAAGTATATCCACAAAACCATTCACTACACATACATACAAGCACACATTGTTTATATATTGTCAATTGTATGTATCACACATGTAATAAACGTACAAGTGTTGTCAAAAATAAAAGTACTATAATTGTTGTCC